>JAOTAY010000004.1:19803305-19815067 GCA_025629805.1 Erythroxylum baracoense
TCTTACTATGCACGACTCTCTTCTCTTCTTTTCTTATTAGTTTAAGACAAACTTTTGTCTTTCCAAGCTTACCCTTCCAAATTTAATTTAATGTCTTCTAACCCCTTATCTTAATTCTAACTCTTCCTTTTAATCCATGCAACCACACGTAATTAATTATATATCTAATTAAACTCCAAAAATTGCCAATCTAGGAATTCTAATTTATATTCATGCTTGCTAATTTAATAAAAAATTCTTAAAAAAATTTGGGGTCTAACATACACAGCTGTTTATAGACTTATACAGTCGTGTAAACATTCATAAGACATTTTTGGACTTAAATGGTTGGATACACAGCTGAGTATCCAATCGTGCATCTTCACGATGTTCACATTGTTTCAGTTTATACTGTTTGATACACAGTCATGTATCAAACCGTGTATATGCCTAGAAGCTTAATTTTTCATATAAATAGAACATTTTGATAGCAAAAACAAGGGGAATCATTTTAGGACTTTGCGCAAGACAGAAACTTACTCTTTCAAGACACCCATGGAGGGTTAAACTTTTCAACCTCAACTTAGAGGTAAAATCGATGCTTAGGGTCACAGTTAAGCATATCTTTTCATTGTTTAATGTTGAATCCCTCTCTTTATGGATTGTTAAGATGATTTGAACATGTTCGTTGGATCATTTTATAGTGAACTTATTAGTAGAATCTTCAATAATAATCCGTAATCATTATGCTTTAGATTCGTTTGTAGCTACTAACGATGCTGAATCATTAGGAACAACATGACATAGGTTTAATAACCCAAACTTGTACAGTTATTGCCTATATTGGTCTATTTTCCATATCGTAATACGACTGTCCAATTAAATCTAAAGAGTTTGTTCTAGGTTGTTCGATAGCTAGGTTTGATTAAAGAGCTCGTTTTAATTAAACATGACCTAAGGGAAAATTGGGATTAACAGAACTTGTTGTTAATATAAGACTAATAGTTCTAAGAGAGATGTGGAAACCTTATAACACTGAAATATGTTTAATTGTGTGTAGGTTGAGATTGATCATAGAACCGAATTCTAACACATTCATCATTGTTGATTATTTTCTATAATTTGTTTACATTAGTTTAGTTTTAGTTTGATTTCTTAATTTAATTCAATAAACCCCCTTCTTTTTATCTTAAACATCAATTATTTTCATTGCAAAATTTACACATACATTCCTTGCAGATACAATACCCGCTCACTGCTACCATAAAATTTTAATGTGCAAGAGTTAGGTTTATCTTGTGGCACACTTAACACGTAATATAAATTCCTCAAGACAATGTTTGAGTATTAGGCTCTACGTTGCTGAAGTAACCAATGTCATACTTTTAGTAAAAGTTCAAATGACCTTCAACAAAAGGGTACTTGTACCTCAAACCAACACATGTAGGTAGGTAGGTAGAGAATACCTAGGAGCACGAGACAACTCTTTCTAAGAAATTTGATAAAATTGCCCCATAATTTTAGGAGAAGGGATGCCTCTTATAAAAGGGGTTGTAATGACCATGCCTGAGCAACTATTTACTAAAAATATAGGTGTTTACACAAAGTTGTGAGACTATGTATAGGGGTTAACACCTGTCCATTATCGAAAGGTTAAGGAAGTTGGTGACCTAATGATAGGGAAGTCAATAACCGTAACTCCGACAAATAGCAGTCGTAATAATAATGGTCCTAAGGTAGCGAAATTCCTAGTAGGGTAAGTTTTGATCCACATAAAAGACATAAGGATTTAGGCACTATCTCAGAGAGAGGCTTAGTGAAATAGACATTTTTTTGAAGATACGGAATACCTACACCTAGATAAAAAGACCACTTTATTATTCCTTAGGATTGGCTTTGGGCCTTTCTTACGTAGCTTATGTAAAAGGTAAAGAAGGCCTCCTTATTGGGGGAATTTGAATTTTCGTCTAGGAAAGAAAATGCACCTTATACCAAAAATACAAGGTTTTCTAAAAAAAACCAATCCAATTTAGGAGGAATCAATGAAAAGACATGCATTCCAATCCTGGATTTTCGAATTGAGAGAGATCAATCATTCTCACTATTTCTTAGATTCATGGACCTAATTCAATTCAGTGGGATCACCAAAATGTTGAAAGATAGAAAATCCCCATCTATGGCGAAGAATGAGTCAGTATTGGAGGATCAGACATTGTTTAAGCCATCAATTAAGAATAAAAAAGTGGATCAGGCAATAAGGAGGAAGGAATATCTTGCTCACTGGGATCTCGCTTGGAATATCACCCTATCAAGAATAGGAGAGGAAGTCGTTCTAAACTAGATAAAGCCTTTTTTGTTTCCAAACCCTGCTTGCTCCTTCCACCTTGGAGCACCACTTGATTGATGAGAATGCCACCACCCCAAGACTCTCTTAGTTCGTCCTAATAGAGACTTGATTGGGGTCTTATGCTATGAAAATTTTGTAATACTTTAAACCTCGATAATATCGTAAGTGCACGGGTCATTCGTATAGTACCTAAGGTATCAATCCTACGAGGAGGGTTAATCTAGTCCTAAAATCTATGGCTAAACTAAATTGCAATAATTCAAAAATAAACAACTAATGTAGAAAATTAATCAATCAATTATGAGAATTAAAATTCAGAAATATAAACAGGATAGTAGTTTCCACATCCCAATCAAAAATCAACTTAGGAACTACCAATTGAGAGAAAGGGTTTTTATCCGGCCTTAATAAAACTCTAATTAATTATGTGATTATCAAATTACTAGGTCTAGATGGTCTTAGGGTGGATTACTCTCTCTCGAGTTATAATCTTTAACCCTAATTTATAATCCCTAATTCAAATTATGAAATTGTGATCTCTTGATTCAAAATTGACCCAAAACCTAAATTAGTTCTGAAATTGTCTAAAAACCTATTGAAAACCTATGCACGATCTCTCATTTCACAAACTTAGCAGTTTGATTCAATTCTTTATCTATCAAATTACCTACCTCTCGCTAGCCTAATTTAAAGATATTCAGTCAGTTCACCCTCTAAGTTTGTTACCGAATTATTAAAAACAGAAATTGATTCACAATTAATTCAATAAAAACACAATAAATCAAATTTCATTAATATCAAAGACAAAAATCCCAAAGGTAAGTGTAGACAAAAACTCAACATTCAACACAATGTATTCTCAACAACTATCTCAACTTTATACATCAATAAAATTGAATTAATCAAAAAAACGTCAAGAATAGAATAGTGGATGCAGTGACAATAAGAAACCTCCTATAACGGGAAGTACTTCACGTCAAGCTTCTTCTCTATTTCTCTCTTCCTTCGTCTCCTTCCTCATTCTCTCGATAAACTCTCTATAGTTTCGAATTTTGGTTAATGAAAAAGGCTCTTCCCAAACTACTTCATCTATTCTTTAATGACGTATTTATACTTTATAGGTTCTAGGGTTGATTTACGGTCAAAACAGTCCGAAAAGTCTTGTCGAGTTTTTTTGTCAGCTCAATGCAAGCCATGATCGTGGCAGTTGTGGCCCTACCTGCCACAATCGTGGCCAGTGCCTAACCCTCTCTATCACAATCGTGGCCCAAAGTGCATGATCACGGCCTGGCATAGAGCTTTCTGTCACAATTGTGGCCCAAAGTGCACGATCGTGGCCTGGGTCTTGTTGGCTTGCCTCTTTCGGTCATGATCGTGGCTTATTGTGCCACAATAAGCCACGATCTGGGCCATATTTTTAGCCTGAAACTCTTTAAAACTTCTGTATTCTTCACTGTTTACCCTGAAACATTAATATACGCAGCAAGGTACCTAAAAAATATAACATTTAAGCTCAAAGACTCATACTAACCCATAAAAACATCTAAGCACGTAATCTAACACAATTAAAACATAAATACATACTGAAGACTCAAATTATCATTAAATACTTAACAAATTGAACCCTAAAACATCATGCTGATCACAACTATCAACATTCCTACACTTACACGTTTTCTTGTCCTCAAACATACAAAACAACAAACACTCAACACACAATGCAATAATGAGACAATGGCTTCGACTCCATAAAATAAATTTAATCTTAAACATAATCATACAAATTATATCTAATCATTAACATGAAAATCTATATTTAGGGGCTTTGAACTAAATATACAACTTAATCAAGATCTAAGTGTTAATTTATTTACCCTTTTCAAATGCGCACACACATTAATAATTCTTTGGCCCTTCAGACTCTGTAACTGTTCCTAAGTATATTTTCATGAAAAGTCAAGCTTATTAAAAGTCCGGTAGGTTTTATTAAAGAATCATTTTTTTCTTAAACATAGGCTTAGTCTTTTTACGTAGATGCAAATATTGGTAACAAATGTCGATCCGGGTGCTCAACTAAGTCATGTTTTTATTAAACAGCTTGGTTGAAATGTCATTATAGCTTTTTGATGCGAAGGAACAAATTTGTGATGTGTGTCGATTTGGTTACTGAGCTATATCACATTTTCAACTAGCTACTAGCTCTATTCATAACCCAAAGACCAGCGAAATAGTGATTTATTTAACAAAAATACTATTTTTATTTTTATTTTATTACCTACCTTGCTGTTTAAGCTACTCATTTCTATGAAAATACTAGTTAAGCTACTTAAGTTAAAGGGCCTCAAATTATGAATAAATGTGACAAACTATAGGGTGCTAAATTTACACTAAATCCTAGTTAAGTTGTATATTTATCCAGAGACTCCTAATTTAATAATTTTGGGAGCTAATGATTATTTACAACCTAATAGACTATGTTCAAAATTAAATAAATTTCACTCTATCTAAGCCATTGACACATTCATATAGTTCACAAAATGCAACCTAATAACTATCATATAATATGCAAAATTAACATTCAAAAGAAAAAAAAAACTCCTTCGCACACTTGAACAACACATTGTCTTCAATATGTGAAGGGAAGACACAAATGCAAAAACGACAAGAAAAACAAAAATTAAAGTACACAGAAAATAAATAAAATAACATAAATATTAGAACTGAAGGCTAATTTGAAAAAGAAAAGATAAATGGGTTAGACATAAATCCTATAGAAATTGAGGTGGTGATGGTGTCGGAGGAAATAATTAAATGCCCTGAGCCTCGAAATATTAGTGGATCCGATGGATATCCTAGCTCCGGCGACATTGTATCTGGGTCATCTCCTTCACCATTCTGGTATTCTCCGCGAGTGTCCTGTTAGTTTCAGAAATTGCATCCAAAACCTTCTTCTAGTCATGTTCTTCATCCTCTTCCTAGGATTCTTCACTGGTATAGTCTTCCTCTATTTGCAGAGGTGGCAGTGAGCTTAAACTCGCCTGACTTGCCCTAATTCTGAGATGTGTCTTTTCACTGATTTCCCTAAGTTCCATGTTGTGGGAATGAAGGATCTCAGTTAGTCATAAGTGGTGATGGTCTAGGAATTTTGGAGATGAACAGTTAATCCCCTCTGTTTCATGCTAAAATGTAATGGCAGACACTATATACCCCATTCTTAGATTGTTGTTCCTCTTACACGAAGTCACAACAATAGAATTCAGCACATGTGTGGATATGAAGATTAAAATACTGTGGTCGATGCACCACAACATAAAACATTCCTTTATGGAACACTTGTTGTTTCGGTTTTATCAAAAACCAACTAACATATAAATTTGTGTAGCAACAAGTGTTCATGGGACCTTATAATGATGTTATGAGCATTCTTGGCATGAAATTGCTTAATTTCATTAAGCTCATTCTAGTATTTAGAGGGACGAAAGTCTTCATGATGATCGATGATGAAGGATTCAGGGAATCCACACATCTCACACATGATTTCTGCATTTAATTCATAGGCTTGTCCTCCCAACCTAAACCACAACTCTTTTGGATTCCTAGGGTTATAGGTCAAGGAAATGAAAAATTACAGTGTAAGCTCTTGATAAACAAGAAATTGAAATTGTATCAATTGGGCCCACTGGATCCTCTTGGTTAGGTTTTCTGCTTGCTCGCGCAACTCTAGCCTATCAAGTGTGTCAAAATCAAAGTACTTAGGAACTACAGTTTGTCTAGCACGAAGGGATCAGAAACGAATACCTTCATTCTCTGTGTAAATTAGGAAGGGTACAGCAAAGTTTGCTACGCAGTTCTTCATCCACGTCCCGCAACTTACTGTCAGCCATATGGTTCCCGTCAGGCTGGTTATTTAATGCGTGGCATAATTGGGTAGAAATTTGGAAGAAGTTGGTGGTTGAAAATTTTTTAGAGATATGGAAGAGTGTTTGGATGCTTGAATTCTAGAGAGATAAAGTGAAAATGAAAGTGAAAGTGAAAGTAAAAGTGATATTATAACTAAATATATAGGTGGTAAAAAGGATAAAATGGTAGAAGTTATTTTAAAAATTTGCACCCTCCCTCCTTACCTTATAGTTGCAGGCCACGAATGTAGCCTACGACTTACCACCACTTCCTAATTTTCTTCTTTTGTTCTTTTTCCAATCTTTTCATTTTCACTTCTAAAGTCTTTTGTGGCCCTTTTCACCTCTCTTTTCAGGCTTGAACATCATCCACATAATTCTAAAATCCTATTCCTTTCTCGATTTTATTTAAAAACAAAGCTAATCCTAACTACAGAATTTCAAACATTCTAATAAAACTAAACAACGAAACTAATTCATTATTTTTCCATGGGTTGCCTCCCATGCAATGCTTCTTTTAATGTTAGTAGCTCGATGCTCCTTTAAGCTCACGGTGGTCAGAATGAATGGTGCGATGGTAGCACAGTAATCTTAAAATTTGAACTTTAGCCACTAGGCTACAGCCCCTACCTTCCTTGCAATTCTCTTTTCCTCACCTTCTCTGTCGTGAACATTTCTTCCTAAAAGTACTATCAGGATCCTTAATGTCCTCCCATTTTCCTCGAGGCTCAGGTTCCTTGATATCCACTGGAAGTGATGGAGATCCATACTCTCTTGTAGACATCTTAAAGGTCAATTTATCCTTTCCTATTTACAAAGTTAATTCTCCCCCATCAACAAGAATAATTGAATAGGCAGTGGCTGATAACGGTCTTCCTAGAATTATCGGGGTGTCCATATCTTCGTTAATGTCTAATATGTAAAAGAATGTGGGAAAGGTATATTTATCAACCTTTACTGGCACATCCTTTATAATCCCCTTCGGTTTATGCATTCTTCTATCGGCCGTCTTTACTAGAAACTTAGTGGGTACTAACTCTCTTAACCTTAATTTCAAACTGAAGGTGTAGGGAATCATGTTTATACTAATGCTCAAATCCATGAATGCCCTATCTATGATGATTCTATTGATGCTGAAGTAGATGAAAAAGTCCTTTGGGTCCTCCTTCTTCTGCGTAATATTGAGGTCTTTTTCTAATACTTACTCCTTAACCTTCTTTTTGATGAATTCCTTTAATCTGAGCTCTGTCCATAGTTGGTCTATCACTTCCTCAACCTTGTTGAATCTAATCTCCTATAATTGCCTCGTTGTCCTCTTTGTATATAACTCTTATTGCTGCATAATAGGGAATGGAAATACACATCGAGTTGCCTTAAGTGACTCGATCACAAGCTCACTTAAAAAGTCTTCTTTAACTACTTTTCTCCTTCATCTTCTCCTTCCTTTACCTTTATAGGTTCCTTATCTTGGGTTTTGCTGATTGTTATGTCTCGTTCTTTCGGATTAGACTCAGTGTTGCTTGGAAGAGTTCCAACATTCCAAGTAGATATTACTTCTATGAGTTAGCCTACTTGGACATCTAGATTATGTATGGATGAGGCATGGTCCTTTGTGACTTGCTCGAATCTACTCTTGAGCCTCCTATGTGCTTCCTCAATGACCCCGATCTTATCCAAAATCTTATCCAATTTTTATTTCATCGAGCTTGCTTTATCTTAATGGAAGCCCGATTGTCCCTGAAGCCTGAACTGTCCTTCATTGTTGTTTGACCAAGAGAAGTTAGGGTGGTTCTTCCACCAGGAGTTGTAAGTGTTGGAGTACGGATTGTTACCCCTCCTCATCCATATTGTTCCCCCATATACCTGACTTTCCTCCTTCATTGGATAATAGTCCACGATGTCATGGACTATCTATCCACAAAGCTCACACTTCAAATGTACGGACTTCACCTAAGCTAAGGATGATGTCTTCACGTTGTTTAGTTGTCACTTTAGGTTGTCGATCTTTCTTGCATCTCTATCATCTGATCGATCACGACAATTCCCTTTTGCTCTTTGAAAGTAGTCAGTTGTCTTCCTCGCTCATTCATTTATAAGCAACTGTTGCTCACCATCTCCTCAATCGGCTCCTCTACTTCATCAATAGTCTTATGCATCAAGGATCCTCCAGACACTGCATCGATTGTGTCTCTTGTTAGTGGGTTAACTCTATTGTAAAAGGTTTGCAAAAGGAACTCCTTCTGTAGGTTATGGTGTGGGCACTTTCTTTACATATCCTTATATCTTTCCCATACTTCATAGATCGATTCCCCATCACCTTATTAGAAATTAGTGATTTCCTTAATTATCTTAGTGGTTTTGGTCACGGGAAATACTTGTCCAAAAAGGCATATACAAGCTGATCCCATATCGTGATGTTGGATGGGCTCAGTGAATGGTACCAAACCTTCACCCTGTTAAAGGGAAACAACCTATTTCTAATAGCATCCTCTGACATATGATGATACCAAAAGGTATCACAAATCTTGATAAATTCACAAAGTGTGCGTTGGGATCCTCATTTGCCAATCCATAGAATTTCACGTTCTGTTGAAGTGTATTAAGGAGGGCCGGCTTAATCTTTAACGAGGTCGTTTGAACAGATGGTGTGGTCACTCCTTGGTTCGCAACGTTGAACCTCAGCCTCATTAAGTCCATCAGGTCCTTTGTTGTCAGCCTTGGCTCGCTCTGTGGTCCTTGTTTTGTTGGAATTCATCGACCATTATTGATTTTTCACTCTTTTTGTCTTCTTCTCGCCGAGCTTTCCTAAGGTTTCGTTCTAGTCGAGTAATATCTAAATCTAACATCTCTGCTACACAACTCAAACCTCTCGTGACTCTTGTGTTCATGCAAGAGCACGATTCTAAAATAAAATTAAAGAATGAAACAAAAAATTAAAAATTGATCTAAATGCCTTAAATTATAGAACTAATCTATTGCCTCACCAATAACGATGCCAAAAACTTAATAGGGGTATTACACTATGAAAAGGTTTTAATATTTAACGTCGATATTTTTGCAAGCACATGGGTCATTTGCATAGTACCTAAGGTATCGATCCTAGAAGGAGGGTTAATCTAGTCCTAAAATCTAAGGCTAAACTAAATCGCAACAATTCAAAATAAAAAACTAATGTAGGAAATTAATCAATCAAACAATCAATTACGAGAATTAAAATTCAGAAATATAAACAGGGTAATAGTTTGCATAATCCAATTGAAAATTAACCTAGGAACTACCAATTGAAAGAAAGGGGGGTTTTTATATGACCTTAATGAAACTCTAATTAATTATGCAAATATTCGAATTACTAGTTCCAGACAGTCTTAGGGTGGATTACTCTCTCTTGAGTTGTAATCTTTATCCCTAATTCAAATTATGGAATTGTGATCTTTTGATTCACAATTGACCTAAAACTTAAATTAGTTCTAAAATTGTCTAAAAACTACCAAAAACCTATGCACGATCTCTCACTACACAAATTTAACGGTTTGATTCAATTTTTTATCTATCAAAATACCTAACTCTTGTTAGCCTAATTTGATGATATTCACTCAGATCACCCTCTCAGTTTGTTACCAAATTATTAAGAATAAAAATTAAATCACAATTAAATCAATAAAAACACAATAAATCAAATTTCATTAATATCAAAGAGAAAAATCCCAAACGTGAGTATAGATAAAAACTTAACATTCAATATAACCTATTCTCAACAACTTTCTTAACTTTATACATCAATAAAATTGAAATAACTAGAAAATAAGTCAGGAACAGAATAGCAGAGGTAGCAATAGCGAGAAACCTCCTGTTCTGGGAAGTACTTCATGTGAAGCTTCTTCTCTGTGTCTTTCTTCCTTTGCTCCTTCCTCAATCTCTCAATAAACTCTCTAAGGTTTCAGATTTCGACTGATGCAAAAGGCTCTTTCCAGTCTACTTCATCTGTCCCTTAATGATTTATTTATACTTTAGAGGCCTTAGGGTTGATTCGTGGTCAAAACGGTCTGAAAAGTCTTATGAAACTTGAGTTTTTCTGTCAGCTTAATTACATGATTGTCACCTGGCACAGAGATTTCTGTCACGATCGTGGCCTAAAGTGCATGATTGTGGCCTGGTTCCTGTTGGCTTGCCTCTTTCTGTCACGATCGTGGCCTATTATGCCATGATCATAGGCTGTGTTTTTAACCTGAAACTCTTTGAAACTTCTCTGCTCTTCGTCATTTACCCTGAAATACTAATAAACGCATCAAGGTACCTAAAAAATATAACATTTAAGCTCAAAGACTCATACTAACCCATAAAAACAATTAAACACATAAACTAACACAATTAAAACCTAAATACACATTAAAACTCAAATTAACATTAAATACTTAACAAATTGAATCCTAAAACATCATGCAAATCACAACCATCAGTAAACATGGAAACCGCTTTCCAATGCACACCATTACAATCCTTAAATTCTAAGTCAAATTCACTTAGGCATTTTAACATACAGCTAATGCGCATGATTTTCAAGTAATATTTTCAAGGCTTTATCATAGTAATTCGTGCTCCCATCTTGTTATATAGCAAGCACTTCCAAAAAATAACACATTTCAGCACTCCATTAAATCTAATTCCCTTCATTTAAACCATCAATTTAAAAAGATATTCAAAATTTTACAAACTTTCACCGAAGAGAGGGTATCTTGGTTTTGGCTTAAGGAGACTTCTGCATGACCCATTTCATTCATCTAAATCATATTTCACGCATATTCAATCATGGAGAACAAAATATCTTAACGCCAAACTCAAAATCATAATGTAGAGAGAGATGAGTGTTGGAGTTACGTAAATATGGTACCCTGGAAAGCAAGTGTATTTACTTATAACTTAATTTTCTTCTAGTTACTTTTGCAATGGAAATATTTATTATTAATAAAACAAAAGAGTTTGGTTTTTATGAGCATTAAATATCTAATGATAAGGTACCGAGATTCATTTGTAAGTAATATACATATACATAGAGATGTATGGAAACATTTATATTATAAAAATTTAAAATAATGGATTCAAAGTTAAATAATCAAGTTGGTCACTTGATTATGGTTTAGACTGTAGTGTTGTGATTTATCTCCGCGTAAGTAAAAGAGTTTACTTAAAGGAAATGATGAGTTTCATATCATGATAGTAGTTGACTATCGATAATGGCACTATTAAATGAATTTGGAATTAATCATGTTTATAAAGAATAAAGTGGATCGTTACATTAACTTTAAACCATAAAACATAAGCATATGTTTATTATGGACCACAATCTTGATAAGTGGTGAACTAATATGTGTTTCATTATAATTTTTGATATGATTGGAATTGATTTTTACAAAGTATTATTCTAGTGTATACATGTTGGAATTATTAATTGGAACATGTATTAGGGAACATTCACTCAAATAAAGAGTTTATAGTGATATCATCACTTCTAGATGTTTTATGGAGATTGGTGATTAAAC
>JAOTAY010000004.1:19832476-19872697 GCA_025629805.1 Erythroxylum baracoense
CTACTTATTTATTTATTATGTATCTAGTTATTTTATCACATTTTTATTTATATATTTATTTTCTAAAATCTTCTTGTCACATCTGCATAGTTTTTTTTACCCTATTTATTTATGTATTTATTATTTGTATTATTTGTAGCTATTTTATTTGGTTTTGTTTTATTTTATTTATTTACGTACTTATTTAATTTTATTTACTTCCACTCTTAAATTTTCAATTTGTATCTGCATCACTTTTTATTGTCACATCTGCATGTGGGTCTACCGAAAACAGCCTCTCTATTATGTAGGGATAAGGCTGCGTACTATCAGACCTCTCCAGACCCCGCTTCATTGCGGGATTTTAAACTGAGTGATGATGATGATAATGATGATGTGAATAATATGAACAAAAGAAACGAAACGTGAAGATAGAACATTTGATGAAACGAAGTTTGGTGAAAGTAAAAAGTAGCTAAGAGCCAAATTAAATATAAGGGCCCCTTTTTATGATTGGTCCGAACATGTGCTTTGGTTGTCCCTGCCTAAGACCGACACTGATAAAACTTTAGTGATAATTAAAGAAAGTAACATGAAATCACTAACGTCTTATCAGTGCCTGCCCCTGATGGTCAAAACGATGTTATGTCCAAGTAATTTATTAGGTTATACTTGATAAGAGTACCTATTATGAACTGAAGTTAATCTTCGTAAAATTGATGGCGTGGCACCAACCATACAAAGCAATTCATTCATAACACAGTTAATAACACTACCATCTTTATATGTCTTATCCATGTCATATACCTATTAGTTGCCCAATCTATATTTCTGTAAAGTGCAAGAAACTAATTTTTCTACAAGATTACATAGTTGAATTTTATTCATTATAAATATGTTCTTTAATGACAAAATAAAACCTAGATCAGGTGAGTCTTTAAACGAAAGAGTGTTTGTCCTTTGACATTGATTGTCTGTACGATGGCCTTTGGTATAACTTCCGTATTGACATAAATTAATCCCTATTTAGAAAATCACTAGTGTAAAGTGCTTCTTTAGTAAATGACTTATTAGCTAGTTTTGGCCGGATTGAAAGATTTTGGTTGTTTAACCATATCCAACTATTGATAATTATGTTTGGTAATCAGCTGATTGAGATGGTGGATTAAAATCAATCAGCTGATTTTAAAAACACTACTATGAAGAACGTTTTCCTTCTATGGTTAAGAAATTAAGGGACTAAAAGAAAATTACTTCCAAAGTTATTAGAAATTACTAAAAGAGATAGAGATGGAGATAAAAATAGAGATATAAAATTGATTTAATTTATGCAAATTTTAAAAAATTACTCATTAAAATAAAAATTAAAAATATTTAATATTAAATTAAAATTTTCAAAAAATTAAATACTTTTTAAATTTTTTATCTTTAATTATATTACATTAATTACTTTTGTATAGACCTGATATTTAGGTTCTTTTTATATCAATATTTAGTATATAATATTATTATTACTTGTATATTGTGTTTAATTCAATTTAATTTAATCTTAAATTAATAAGTCAAATTTAAATTAATTATTTTATCTACTTTTAAATTTTAAGAGATTAATATAAACAATTTTTTCAAAATTTAATTTAATATATTAAATATATACTTTCAATTTTAAAATTTAAAAAATTAAAATTAAAATAACAAAAAATTATATTTCCTTAAAATAAGAAATTAAATTGATATAATTTTTATAGACTCAATTTCATATTAAGCTCGTTGGTGCTGCATTTAAGAAAAAACTCCTTATGTGATCCAACTGCTCCATTCTCAAGATTATTTTAGTAGCATTTTAGTGATCTTTTAATTTCTTTAGTTGGCCCTTCGTGGTGCAAATACAAGAGGATCTCGAGAAATTTTAAATCTAGCTCATTCGTCATTGAAAATTTGTATTGAAAGGGTTTTTGGTATTCTTAAGACTCTATGGAAGATATCGAAGAAAATGATGATATTGACCTATTTTACTTTGTCTAAATTCTTATGAGACAAAGAAATAATAAGATATAAACAGCTAATACTCGTGTCCTTATAAATCTGTTTTTAAAATCATACTCTCGTAAGTTATTTACATATAAAAAGTTAATATTAAACAGTTAATTTTATCAAATATACAGTTGATGTATCCGTTGGTCAATTTAGTTATATTAATCCACTGTTAGCTAACCACAGGTAAAATCAACTAATAGCTAATGCAATTTGCTAATTGCTTAATAGTATCAAATTATAAATGATGAAGATATTTCTGGCAATCAGTAAAAGCTCTGTAATACAACTTGAATAAATCAAAAGAGTAAGAGTAACATAGAATTAAACTCACATGCACAATAGCATTGATTCATTCGTTCTTCTTTCAAACAGAATTTTATGTTTTTCCTTTCTTTATGATTTCTTCTATTTCTTTTTTAATTTTATCAATAACTGTTATTTATCTTTTCTAACGTAAATTAAACAAATTTGCATGTTTTTTTACATCCATTTTATTAATCTTCATGGTTTTTTCCAATAAATATGACTCTTATTAGATAGAAAAGCCATACATATGAGAGAGAATTATCAGTCATAATTTTCCTAAAAAGATCGTCAAACACTTCCAAAAGATTTAGATTGATTTGATGTATTCAAATACTATTAATTGTATGAATTATTCTTTTTTTGTATTTATTATATAATATCGTTAAATATGAATGCTCTTTTAATAAATTTATATTTTAGGATATTTTAATCTATTATTAGAGAGTGCAAATTTGTAAGACTTTAAAATTAATAATAATAATATCTTTGTTAAAGGACATACGATCAATTTATTAAGAAGAATAACAATGTTAACTTGTAATGAAATATGTTATTTTCTAAAAATTACTACAAAAATTTTATGCGTATAATTATTTTACATCATCATTTCATATTTAATTGAACACTATGCACCTGAAATTGTGTTAAAACAATAGAGTAGCACCTCACTGTTAAGCGAGTTTCTAGGGAAAAAAATTACATCAAAGGAAAACATGGCTAACAAACCTCAGCGAGGCTAATCTCGTTTGTTAGGATTGGAATTGCGAGGACAAAATGGAGGAATCATGCAAGTAATAAACTGATTCATGGGGAAATGTTAGAAGGATTTGAAGATGATGCTCCATCAGCTCTTTCCTTCAATGTTTTCTCCAACTCTTGATCAACTTTACAAAATGCTGCGGTAACTGGCTCCAGTTTTTCATAATCCAGCTCGTTTGTGATAAGACTCCACCAACCCGCAGTGTATCCGTGGCTCACCATTTCTCCAAGTTCCTTAAAATTTTGCTTCATCAAATCTAGATGTTCCATTGCTTGGTTGAGTTCTTGGGTCAACTCATTCACCTGCATCTGCCTGTATGCCTCTAGAATCGCTTCCATGGCTTCATCTTGATTTTCATTTTCACCAAGCAAGCGATTAGCAACTACGTCAATGGACGGATGAGCAAAGGTAAAAGGTTTACCTGTAGGAGACAACACTCCGAATGCAATTTCACCACCAGTCAGTGTGACCAATTCGCTTGCTTTTTTATAAATACCTGATTTTCGCTTTGAGAAGGTTATAATTCTATCGCTTTCACTTTCGATTCTTTTTATTTCAATTTTCTGTTTCCCTTTTGTCTTTTTCCCTTCCATTGTTGAAATTTTGGAACCTGTAAGAAGTATAACAAGATAAGTGATAGGTTTGGTATATTCCTAGGAAGAATCTAATTGAAGATATATTTTCTTTGTTTAATCTGGGGTGCTCAGGGCATATTTATAAGATGATAAACCCTAAAGAACTTAACAATTAAGTTATTATTTGTGCTCTTTTCCTTTCTAAGTGAGATTTTTTTTTCTAAAAATGGAAAAACATATCATTAGGTCTTCAATTAGGTATTAACAACCCATTTAATGTTATGCCAATTTCATTTCTTAAGAGAAACTAGATGTTCATATACGATAATGTTTACCAATTATAAACAGAAAATAATTTATATTTAATTTTTTGGTATTAAATCTACAATTTCCTTATGACAATAGTTGAGCCCAAACCTTGCCTCCTCTCTGATCTATTTTCAACAGATAGGCATCCAAATTTTGCATTGATGAAAAACTAAGCAATGCTCAGTGGCAGCATTCATAGTATATCATTATATTTGTAATTAAAAGTATGTCTCTGCAGTCGAGCTATTCTAGTTAAAGAAACATTAGTCCAATGTTAATTTAGTATTTGCATGTCCACAATTACGCAAGCATTCCTTTCGTTGATGGAAAAGTAAAAAGGGTATTGCAAAAGCAAGTATATCTGCACATTTTGGGTCTTTCAGATTAGATCTGCGGATGCAAAAGAGAATTGATAGAAATATTCCACCCTCGGGTTTATCACGTTTGAAGCAGGATGTCCTTTAACAATTTAAAGTAAAAGACACTCCCCGAAATTGAGCATAAAGGCAAATCTCTTTTCCCTTTAATCAATTTCCAACGCCTAGCATATACCTCCTGATAGAATTCTTTTATCTACATGCACTACCTACCAAAGCGTATTCTTCACTTTCTTTTCTTATTTGAAGAGCAAGCAATATCTCCTTTCCGAAAATAGTCAAGGAGCTAATGTTGAATCAGTAGTCGAAATGTGAAATGAATGATCCCTTCATGTTCGCATCTTGCACCTGCGCGCACAACAATCGGATCATGTCTTGTAAATGAGCCGGTCATATCACTAACAATTTTGTTATGGAATCTTTGTAACTTTTTAATGAAAAGCGAACAGTAAATGAGTCCCAAAATCTGTAAACACTGTGATTTCTGTGGTGAATTTACATACAACTCAATGTACTGATTATCCAAGATGTAACCAAAATCATTATCTTAAAAGGAAGTCAAGAACTCTGAGCCCACAGAATCTATATTTCTCTTTACATTTAAGTTATTGAAGCTGTAATGTAGGTCAGAGTTTTATGCTTCTTCCAAGTCACGATGCCTTAAGACGTTTGAGTAAAGTCATTGCACAAAGACAGATGTCTAAAAGTGTCATATGTAGAGTAGATCAAGGCCACCAGAGTTCAATTAAATGAAGATCCTTTTAAGATAATGGCTTCTTACACGCAAGAGAATTCTACAAATTCCCATTTGTTTACTCGTTACAACGAGCAGACCACTCTCGCTCTTATGTTTATAATAAAGTTATAACAGAACGCCAAGACGAAACCTTGCTTGCAATCTTATGCTTCTTTGAAAGTGAAGGAGAATTTCCTTAAATAAAGAGAATATGAAAATAACATATAATCCCATGGTTGGTTGGGCTTCATCCTCATAATTATTTTAATCAGGTTAGAACTTAGGAATGAACTCCTCAATTAGCATTTACTAATTCACAATAAACATTCAAAGAATGCCCTAAAACATGCATGCCTTGAGACAAAACCGTATGTACGTCAGGCTAATGATTGTTGATTCGTCAAAAGAAAACGGCAATATTGGGAGGAAGGAATGAATGATTTCAATCATTTTTATAGAGGACTTCAAATGGACCATTTTAATTCCATTGCCGTTTCCTAAGTTCATTCATAAAAGCTAACTTCAATCAACGATAGGCGACAAAATGTCTATATACAAAAATCACAAACTTTTTTGCGCTTGCTTTCCCATAAGAGAAGGTTTAGATTCATTTAATTCAAACTTGTACGCTCTAAAGTTCAGGGCATTAGAAAAAGTCTCTTGTAAAGATGATTGATTGTTACACGAATTCTGTATATAAACATTATTCAGGAAGCATAATATCTACTTGTAAATCTTTTATTAAGCAATAGATAATCTCCTGTCTCCGCTTGCACTGTGTCGAACACAGCCTTCACCTCAAGTTTCCAGTGAACTAACTAGCCATTTCTGTTGGACCAATGGAGGTTGACAAATTTAATCCTTCTATGTTTTGATAATAATAAAACTTAAGAAATGGTTAAGAAATTATTTCAGGTTAATTAGATTAAAAGGAAGTTAATAAAAATGGAACACTAGTCAACTGAAGCTTGCACAAGTCAATTGTCATGCTGAAGAAGAATTACACTAGTCAGAGATGAAAAGCACATATTTTGAAAAATTACACTAGTCGAATGATGAGGATCAAAATTACACTAGTCAACTAATGAGGATCAGAGAAATAAAAACGTGGATTTCATGTGAAGATTTTGTATGAAGATTTTGATACGGTCAAAGATTGGAGAATCAATCAGATCTGTTAATTGGAGAACTAGACAAGTCAACTATTCGAAGTACGGAAATGAAGACTCATATAGAAGAGTGTCACTAGTTAACTATAACTTGGAAGACAAGTCGACTATGATGTATTAGTCGACTATTAGTTACAGCTGAACAGAATTTGAATTTGTCAAACAAATTCAAATGAGAGCAAATCTTTCTACAATAGCTAGGAGCGTTCTACAATGGCTAGGAGGGTCCAAGAACGTCTTGAAGTCTGTAAATAGAGGTCTTCACTTCTAAGGAATTAACTCACAAGCTTAAAAAGGAAGAATACGTTCTATAGTGCAAAAATTATTCTCTCATTGTTCTCATATTGCTTATATAGCATACTTTGATTCTTGTCATCTATTCTTAGCTTTATCATTTCGTTACCATTCTTGTGATTATCGTGAGTTGAGTGATTAGAGAAGAATCACTTGGAAGGTAGGATTTGTGCCGAGAAAACAAATCATTTGTAAGGTGTAGCTTGAGCCAGAAGTCAAGTTGATTCGAAGAGTTCACACTAAACTAAAAAGTATGCGGTAAAGAGCTTTGACAAAATCCTAAGTAGGAGCTTAGGTAGAGGATGTAGGTCTTTGCACCGAACCTCTATAAATATTGGTTTTTTCCTCTCTTCTCTACTTTTTTATATTTCGATTTGTTTTTGTTTGCTTTGTGTGTTTTAATTCTCTGTTTTGTAGCACTTCTCGAAAAATTTAAAAGATCTATTCAACCCCCCTTCTAGATCGTTTTCAATTCCTCCACCTTCCAAATGCTTGTTACAAAACAAGCAAATAGTATGGTTTCTCATACTAGGAATCAATGCAGCATGAGCATGTAAAAATAAATGATGCATATATCAAATTAAAGAACACATAATTTTATTACACAAATACGCATGTCCATCTTATATAATATAACTCATACATCATACACAATTCAATTTCATTAAACATAATTCACCATTAGTCAAAAACTAACAATTCAATTATTCAACAAACATAATTACATAAAACATATATAAATAATTTCCATTTCTAACAATCACAAAATATACATAAACAATTTCGATTTCTAACATTTTCGAACAATTTCAATTCAAAGTTTCAAAGATGAAGATCAAGTTGAAGGGTGTGATTTACATAATCACAAAACATAAACAAACAATTTCATTTCCAGTAACCAACAATTTCAACCATCAAAATTTCACGATTCCCAAATATAATGAAATATACATAAACAATTTCAATTTTCAACAATTTCTAACAATTTTCTTTTCTTAATTTCAACAATTTCCAACAATTTCATTTCTAACATTTTCCAACAATTTCAATTCAACCATTACAAAACATACATAAACAAATTTCCATTTCCAATAATTTCCAATCCCAATCATTTTCAACAATTCCATTTCCAGCAATTTTGAACAATTTAAATTCAAAGTTTCAAATATCACAAAACATACATAAACAATTTCCATTTCCAAATTTCCAACAATTTCGTTTCTAACAACCAACAATTTCAAACATTACAAATTCACAATTCACAAAATAATGAAATATACATAAATAATTTCCATTTCCAACAATTTCTAACAATTTTTATTTCTTAATTTCAACAATTTCCAACAATTTCATTTCTAACATTCCAACAATTTCAATTCGACCATTACAAAACATACATAAACAATTTCCATTCCCAATAACTTTCAACAATTTCATTTCCAACAATTTTGAACAATTTCAATTCAAAGTTTCAAACATCAGAAAACATACATAAATAATTTCCATTTCCAACAATTTCTAACAATTTTTATTTCTTAATTTCAATAATTTCCAACAATTTCATTTCTAACATTCAAACAATTTCAATTCAACCATTACAAAACATACATTAACAATTTCCATTCCCAATAATTTTCAACAATTTCATTTCTAACAATTTTGAACAATTTCAATTCAAAGTTTCAAACATCACAAAACATACATAAACAATTTCCATTTCCAAATTTCCAACAATTTCATTTCTAACATCCGAAAATTTCATTTCCAATAACCATTAATTTCAACCATCACAAATTCACTATTCACAAAATTGAAATATACATAAACAATTTCAATTTTCAACAATTTCTAAAAATTTTCATTTTTTAATTTCAACAATTTCCAACAATATCATTTCTAACATTTTCCAGCAATTTCAATTCAACCATTACAAAACATACATAAAGAATTTCCATTTCCATCATTTTCCATTCCCAATAATTTTCAACAATTCCATTTCCAACAATTTTGAACAATTTCAATTCAAAATTTCAAACATCACAAAACATATACAAACAATTTCTATTTCCAAATTTCCAACAATTTTCTTTCCAACAATTAACAATTCCATTTCCAACAACCAACAATTTCAACCATCACAAATTCATTTCCAACAATTTGAATTCAACAATTACAAAAACATACATAACAATTTTCATTTCCAATAATTTGCAACAATTTTCATTAAAAAAATATAATAATTTCCATCATAAAATATATACAAATAATCGAATACAATGATTTGTTTTTTCAAATTTAGGAGCAAAAAACACACCCAAAAATTAAAAAATAAATTTAATGTTGGGTCGGGGCAGGTTTCCTGGTCTATTCCATATTTTAGATCTAGCTTTGGGAAGGCAGTGATGGGCTGATGGGTGGCGTCAAGAGGCTGCTGGGGGTGTGGTGGTCACCGGACGGCCGGAGAGGGAGTGGTGGTGAGTGAAAACAGTGAAGAAGGGAGACAGTGAGAGTGTGAGAGTGAAAATAATGATAGGAAGGATAAGGAGAGCAATGTCGAGTGTGGTGTGGGAGGGAGCGGGTGTGCAAGAGAGTGTGATTTTTTTTATAAAAGACAAAGCGAGAGTGTGAGTTTGTGAGAGAGAAAATGAAGAGAGAAAACGAAAATGAAGAAGATATAGCAATGGTAATCTCAGGGGGGTGGGGGGAGAAGAGTGTTTTTAAGAAAATTTTTTCACAAAAATACCCCTAAAGTTTTAAATTTTCTAGCACCGACCAGCATAAGGCTGGTATTTTCAATATTAGTCAGTACAAACTGAAACAGGCTGGTACACAAGGCTGTTGTCAGAGCAGGATTTTTTTTACCGTTTGCCAGTACGATACGAATTTCCAAAAATTGGTATTAGTACTAACTCTAATAGATTGATAAAATATGAAAATTTAATCAGCACTAAAACAATCTTTTTTCTTTTTATGTTGTCATTTATTAAGTGAGAGAAGCTTTGACTTCTCTCTATGTCTTCTTTAAGCAACAATGGACATATACTATGATTTGTTTAGTCTTATATGCATGGCTTCATTGTTCCACATTGTTGTGTATACTTTACTTCCTCATCATCTGTTACTTCGTTCAATTCACATACTGGCAGATATCGACTGATATGTGTCGTACCAATCCAAAAATTGTATTACATATCGATCAAAAATAGTACTAAAACTAATAGTATCGTATCAATTTTTGGTACCAACCATATCCTGAATACCATATAAATACTAGTAAAACTAATAGTACTAATATCATTTAAGTACTACTAAAACTAATAATATCATATCAATGGAGTCGCTCAGCTGGAAGGTTTTATGAAACTCATCAGTAGCTGCTAGAGATCAGAGGTGTAGGGATATAAGTCATATCAATTGATGCAGAAGCTCAAAATTGTCAAAAGAGCCATCAAACAATTTTTAAAAGGGAAGAATCAAAGCATTAATGACATTAAGCTGGAATTGGCTAAAGTCACAAGATGCTTGTTATAAGGATCCTCATAATTCTAATATAAGGAATAATGACATTTAGAGGTTAAAAGAATACTGGGAGGGGCTAAAATTCACAGTGATATTTTAAAATAGAAAGTTAGACTAAATTGGCTAAGGGAAGGTGATTATAACATAAAATTGTTCCATGCCTCTCTAGTTACCAAAAGGAAGAAAAATACAATTTCTGAATTGAAAGCCAATCAAGGAAATGTGATCTCAAAGTAGTAGGATATGATTAGTTTCATCAGGGAATATTTTTAGCAACTAATGGGAAATGCAAACAGTCAACATCAGGCTTTAGTGTCAAAATTGTGCTCAATTTTACCCCCAATCTGGCTCAACATTATATGCCCATTGTCTCTTTTACCTCTCAAAAAGTCAAGGAAGTGTTGTTTAGCCTCAATTCTTCCAAATCTCATAGTTTAGATGGTTTCAAAGCTATGTTTTTTTAAAAAAACTCAAGAAATCACTAACACACTTTTTACTGATGCATTTTTGGAGTTTTTATCCTCTACTAAGATGCTTAAAGAAGTTAACCATACATTCATATGCCTCATTCCCAAGAAGAAAAACCCTTCTTCTATATCTGAATTCCAACCCATCTCCTACTACACCTTGTTATTAAAGTAATTGCACAACTTTTTGCTTCAAGGCTAAGAACAATTTTGATATAAGTGATTAAAATAGCTCAATGGGCATTCTTACCTAGGAGAAATATTGGTGACAATATACTCATCATCTAGGAGTTGTTGAGGAAATAAAAATCAAGTAAGAACATTAACAATTGCTTATTGAATTTTTTTATGGCGTATGCCATGATTAGTTGGCATTATTTGCAAGAATGTTTGGATGTCATTGGTCTGCCATTGATTTTCAAAAATTGGGTTGCACAATTTTTCCAAACCACTTCATTCAGTATTTTATTAATGGTATCCCTTTAACACCTTTTAGAAATGCAAGACGTATCAGACAAGTGGACTCCCTCTCCCTTTACTTATTCACCTTAACAATGGAAGTGGTATTTTGAATTATATCCAAACTAGTTGAATGTAATGGCAAATATCAATATCATCACAAATGCAGATCTATTAAACTATCCTATTTGATATATGTGGCTGAATTAATGCTTCTAGGCAGTGATGATAATCATTCAATCAAAATGTTACTAAATATGTTGCAGATGTTCTCAGATTGGTTTGGACTTAAGGTGAATGTGGAGAAAAGTGGATTGTATCTCTCCTCAAATGTCAAAAACCAAAAACAGATCAGTAGTATGGTTGGTTTTGCATTACAATCTCTTCCATTGAAATATCTAGGAGTTCCTATTACTACCAATAAGCCTAAATTTTTAGACTTCATTCCTTTTATTGAGAAGATTAAAGCAAGAATTAATGCCTGGCAATATAAGTTTCTATCCATTATAGCTAAATTGACTCTAATCAACTTACTTTTGAGCAATTTGCACATCCACTGGTCTGCGTACAAGGTACTACTGAACAAGATTACTAAGGAGATTGATAGAGTATTAAAAGCATTCTTATGGTTAGGGAAAATAGAAAAATGCAAGTAGGCTAAAGTGAAATGGTGTGACATCACTGTACCAAAGAGGCAAGGAGGACTAAGGATCATCTCAATCACACAAATGCAAAAATTTTTACTTTATAAGAGGATCTGAAGACTATTCACTGACAGCAACGCACTGTGGATCAAATAGGTGAATGAATATCACCTGAAAGATAAGAAATTATGGCAGCTGGCTAAATCTGGGGACTAGATATTCAACAATATTGTTGAGGTAAGTTTTAATCTATTTAAAACCCTTAAAATATCGTAAGCGCACAGGTCGTGAGCGTAGTATAAGAGGTGTTGGTCTCCCGAGGAGTTAGTGAACTAATCGAATTATAAGTTGTATAAGGCTTAAAGGATAATTAAAATGAAAAGAAAAACTAAAAAGAAAAGTAAATACGTGAATATAGAATGATAGAAACAAGAATTCTATATTAAGCAAGGAAATTAAATTGAGCACTACCAATTTGACAATTGAAAATCAACCAAGACAAATTGACTGATTATGAAAGACGGGGATTTATCCTATCATCAATGCTAATCTAGTCACTTATGTGTTAATATGGTGTCTGTTTTACAATATTGAGTGGTGGATTACTCTCTCTCAAGTTATAATCACTAAGCCCTAATTAATAATCCTTAATTAAATCGAGTAACTAAAAATGTAATCTCTCAATTAACAATCAGCCCACAACTTAATTAGTTTTTAAGTGTTCTAATGAGCAATTGGGTACTCACAAGAGATCTCTCTCTGTATAAATTACCGATTTGATTAATCATGTGATCTATCGAGTCGCTTAACTCTCATTAATCTAACCCAATCATTTTTATTCATTTCACCCTCTTAGTTTATTATCAAAACATTCAAGCACCGTAATTAATTACAACACCCAATCAATCAACACAAAAGATGAATAGATTAACATTGAATTAATTCAAAATCCCTAAAGAGTTTAGAACATCATCCAATCCAAATCCATCATCATCATCACATTCATCGTATACATTCAAAAACAGAATAACAAGATGAAATGGAAATGTTACTTGAAAAAGATCGAGATGGCTCGAGATTGGAGTAGCTGTAACATCCCACTCCTCTCTCTCCTCTTCTTCCTTTTCTCTTTTCTTTCTTGAAGGTTTTTCAAATGTAGCAAATGTATACTCTCTTAGGGTTCCATCCTAATGCCTTTTATACTCTTTTCTATTTAGGGCAACCTTAGGGATTTTTTCAAGTTTGAAAGGTTTGAAAAGTCCCTTGAAAACTCAAGTCGGGAAGTCTGTCCATGTTTCTATTACGTAGGCCACATTTTTAGCTTTTGTCATGATCGTGGCTCCTCATGATTGGTTCTATCAAGATTGTGGCTTATTGGTCACGATCGTAGCCCTAGGTCCAGCTCCAAGCTTTCTTCGAATCTTCTTCATTCTTCCATATTTGCCCTGAAACACTACCAAACATATCAAAGTATCTCAAAAACATAAAATGGAAGCTTAAATTCATGCTCTAACCTATAAAACACTTAAAACATATCTAACTAACTAACACAATTTGAACTTAAACATGCACTAAACAATCAAATTAACAACTAAATACACACCAAACTACCCACTAAAACATGATGCAGTCTATAACTATCAAATATGCTTGGCTTAGGAGATATGATCTATCCTCATATTAAGCATCGGTTCGGAGATAAAAAGGATATACGGTTCTAGTTTGATAATTGGACCAATTTCAATCCACTCATTTATAGGGTAGAATTAGTTCAACTCAGAAACAAAATTCCTTTTAATGCTAGAGTCTCCTCTTTAATCCAAAATGGAGCTTAGGTTAGAAACTTCAAAGGATTTTCTTTTCTTGCAAATTTCTTGCCAAATATCCCTAAAGAATCAAGGAAGGACAATATCACTTAGACTTTATATTCCACAAGTATTTTTAATAATAACTATTTCCATAAGATGTTCATAAATCGTGAAGAAGTGATTCATTGGCCTGAAATGCCTTGTAAACAATCTTTAAATCCCAAAGCTATGGTTTGGGGTTTATGACCTTATAGGTGTCCTTTATAAGCAAGTCAATGAAAGCAGGAATCATCTGTACTTTGAATGTAGCTATACCAAAGTAATTTGGAGCATTATTATGTTTATGCTACACCTATCTAGCTATACATTTGAATGAAGGTAGACATTGGATCTGATCATAGGGTGGACTAAGCAAGGTCAAGTGGATAGCCTTTACCACTTTCATTTGTTCCATATGAAGGGAAAGGAACAAAAGAATATATAAGGTTGTTGAAGAAAGAAAACATCATCTAGCAGACCATGTTATGAATTGGATTTAAGCAGCATTCATTGCAAATTACAAACAAAGCTCAATTTGTTAAGTAGTGAGAAAGCACTAGATGCTATAATGCTATCTGTTGTATTTACATTTTTGTTAATGTAAATTAGGCAGTTTTATAGATGGATAATATGACTCATTGTAATGTTGTGAAGTAGCTTTTTCTAGTTTAATATTATTTTTCCTTTCATTTTTTAAAAAATAAATTTTTTTTAAAACTATAGGACTAAATTGTAAAATTGAAAAAAATTTAACCCTATTTGTTGGAGCCTCCTTCCTCACTCTACCCTCCGCCATTTTATCCACCTCTCTCTCAAATCATAACTTTTACTCTCTCTCACTGTCCATTCATTGGTGTCTTCCTCATTGTATCCATCATCGTTGCTTCTCCATGGAGTTGCTTCTCCGTTGACGCTGCTGCTCTACCTTCATATTGCTATTATTACTTGTCACAAGTGGAGCAAACAAGGTTGAGCATTGAGCACAGCCTCAATTGTTAAAGCAGTTAGTAAGCTTTGCAAATTATTATAGTTGGAGCAAAATCTCGTTAGATTAAGAGAAATTAGAGTATTCATAACATGCAAAAGATAAAGAAGAGCATTAGAGTCGCAGACTATAGAGGCACAAAGAGAGGTAATTTTGGATTTTAAGTGTTTAACATGTGGAAAGGCTTAAACAATGCTTCATTTTCATATCCTATAAGTCTTTTAAGGTTTTATTGCTTTAAATGTGGTATATGACACTACAAAGTATAGCCTGAAGCTTTAGTTTTATAAGCTTATAGACATGCTTAAGGTTTATGGATTTCTTTTTATTATTTTTATATATTTTAATTAAAATTGTAAAATTGAAAATAAATTGTATATTATAAATTTTAAAATATTGAAAAATTTTTAATTTAAATTAAGATTTTATTATTAATTAATTTTTTATAAAATACAATTAATACAAATTCATTTATTTTTCGTAAATTTGTAATTATAATTATGATAATATTATTTTTTATTATCAAAATTAAGAATTATTATAATAAAAATTAAATAGAAAATTGCTTTTTCTTTAATGGTGTCGATATTACTTTTAATTCAATTACAGTTATTTCTTTTTATTTATATGATTTAAATCCTTATATTTAGTATTCATTTGATTATATTAATAATATAGTTTTACTTTAAAATTTTATTTAAGTAATGATTATAATATTTTATCATTAGCATTATTATTTATTTTAAACCTATACTAAGGAAAATATAGTGAAAATTAAGTTTTTCATAATTAGAATTTTTTTCGTAAATTACAATTTAAATTAATTAAATTTTGTACATTTAATTATATAATGTTTTTATGATAAAAATGTTAATAAAGTAGTTCTACTTCTATGACTTTTAATAGGGTGTACATGGAATTATATGATGATTAAATTATATGACAATATATTAAAGAACTATTTTGTAATTTTAAAAAATTCAAAGACTACTTTATAATTTTAAAAAATTACCCAAGGGGAATATGAAATTAATTGGTACTAATACCGTACTGTATCAGAATCAAATCTAATACTGGTACTAATATGATATTTATAACATTGCTCTTATCTCATTAACAACAGGTTTCCGCCTTTTTGTTAATATAACGCATCGTAACACTACACAATATAATTAGACTAAAAACTATAGCTACTAATGAGTATAGGTTTATACCATAAAGAGTGTGTGTAAAGCTTTTGAAATGAAATCAGTAGACGTTTAGGTATTGGGGGAAAGGGGATTGATTGGTTTTCAAATAAGAAAATAAAACTAAACTAAACTAATGAAAGCAAATTAAAGAAAACATTTAAAAATGATGAAAAGTGATGAATGTGTTAGGAACCCGGTCATCGGTTCAATCTCGGCTTACTCATAATTAAACATACCTCACCAACTTGTTATTTTCATATCTCTCCTAGCAACTATTATTCGTAGGTTAAAAATAAGCTATGTTAACCCTAGTTTTCCCTTAGGTCGTGTTTAATTAAGAAGAGCTTGTTAATTAAACTTAGCTATCAAAAAACCTAGAACAAGCTCTATAGATTTAATTGGATAGTTGCATTATAAGTTGGAAAAATAGATTAATAAAGGAAACAACCACACAAGCTCAAGTCATTTAACTTAGGCTATGTTATCCCTAATGATTAAAAATCATTAGTTGTCACAAATGAATAAAAAACACAATGATTACATATTGTATTTGATTATAGCAATAGGTTCTGATTGTGGATTTCTGATATGTGTAAGTTTTAATATTTGACCTCGATAATCCACAAACGTACTAGTCGTTCGCGTAGTACCTAATGTGTCGATCCCACGAGGAGAGTTAATCTAATCCTAAAATCTAAGGCCAAAGACAATTCACAGTAATTCAAAATGCAACTAAACTAAGGCAAGAAATTATTTCAATCAGGCATTCAATTTCAAAAATCAATTACAAAAAGAATAATAAAATAACAATTGCAACACCCAATCAAGAATCATCCTAAGGAACTATCAATTGAGAGAAAAAGGAATTTTATCTATCTTTAATGCTAACCTAATTGATTATGACTTACTAGATTGTTGGTTCTAGACAATCCTAAGGTTGATTACTATCTCACAAGTTATAACCACTAACCCTAATTTATAAACCCTAATCAGATTATGGGAATTGCAATATCTCGATTAACAATCTATCCAAAACCCTAATTAGATCTGAAGTTGTCCAAAAATAATCGGGAACCTATACAAGATATCTTTTTGCATAATTTACCGATTTGATTTAATTCTCTTTTTTTAAATTACCTAACTCTCGTTAGCCCAATTTAATAATTTTTTACTTGGTTCACCTTCTTAGTTTATCATCGAATTATGCAAGTACAGAATTTAAATCACAATAATTCCAATAAAATCACAAACAATCAAATTTCATTAAATCAAACATAAAACAACTCGAAGGTGAGTTTAGACATCCTCAACATTCATACAATCCTATCATCAACGGCTATCCCAATTCTATACAACAATAAAATGGAAAATTAACTGGAAACAAGATTGGAACGGATGACAGAGGCAGCAACGGCAGAAAATCTCCTGTTCTGGGAAGTACTTCGCATAGGCTTCTTCTCCACGTCTCTCTTCCTTCTTCTCTTTCTCAATCTCTCGATGAACTTTCTCTAGGGTTTCTCAGTGGTGCCCGATATAAAAGCTCCCTTTTCTCCTCTGTCTTTTTCTTTAAATACTTTTTGTGCTCTGAGCAGCCCTAGCATTTTTCCTAGGTAGAAAAGGTCCAAAAAATCCTCAAAACTTGACATTTTCCATGTTTGTGCATCTGCTCGACGTAGACCATGATCGTGGCCTTGCATGCCGCAATCATGGCCTACATCTAAGCCTTCTGTCATGATTATAGCAATCAGGCCAAGATTGTGGGCAGTATCTTGACCTTCTATGACAATCGTGGCATATTGACCATGACTGTCGGTTGTCTCCAATGCTTCTGTCACAATCCTGGCCTATATGCAACGATCGTGGGGCATTGTTTTGACCCAAGTGTCTACAAAACTTTCTCCATTCTTCGATATTAACCCTAAAACACTAACAAACACATCACGATACCTCAAAGACATAATAATTAAGCTCAAAGACGTTACTAGCCAATAAAAACACTTAAACAGAATTAATTGACAAACTAACACAATTCTAGACTAAACATATACTAAACGATTAAATTAACACTTAAATATATAACAAACTACGCCCTAAAACATGATGCAATTCAAACTTATCAACATCCCCACACTTAAACGTTTGCTTGTCCTCAAGAAAACAAAACACTAATCACACAAGACACAATGCAGTAATGAGACAATGGCTCCAAATTCGTCAAATAAATTTAATTTAAAGCACAATCCTTCAAGTTATATCAAATCATTTGCATGCAAGATCTATGTCTAGGGCATTTGAACTAAATATACAACTTAATCCATATCCAAATGTTAATTTATTTACCCTTTTCAATTGCCCACACACATTAATAATTTTTTGGCTATTCATACTTTGTAACTATTCCTAGGTATGTTTTCATGAAAAATCAAGCTATTACAAGTTTGATAGGTTTTTATTAAATTTATTTATTTATTTAAACAAGAACCTCGTCTTTTACTCAGAGGCAAACATTGGTGATGAATGTCGATCTGGTTACTCGACTAAGTTATTTTTATTAACTGCATGGTTGTAACGTCATCATAGCTTTTTGTCATGGAGGCACACATTTGTGATGAATGTCGATCCAGTTACTCAGCTATATCACGTTCTCAACTGGCTACTAGCTCTATTTATAACCTGAAGGCCAGCGGAATAGTTATTTATTTAGCAGTATGATGATTTTTTTACCTACCTTGTTGTTTAAGCTATTCGTTTACATGAAAAAACTAGTAAAGCTACTTAAGTTAAAAGGCCTCAAATTATGAATGAATGTGACAATTTAGAGGGTGACAAACTTGCACTAAATTCTAATTAAGCTGCATATTTAACCAAATACTCCAATTCACTAATTTTGCGAGCTAATAATTCTATATAACGTAATAAACTATGTTCAAAATTAAATCAATTTCAATCTATCTAAGCCATTGACACATTCATACAATTCACAAAATGCAACCTAACACTATCATACGATGCACAAAATTCACATTCAAAGCAAAACACATAACTCTCCCCATACTTAAACAACACCTTGTCCTCAATGTGAGAAGGGGATAAACAAACACATAAGGAAAGGAGAAACATAAATTAGAGTAAAACAAAGATAAAAATGAAGACTAAATTGAAAAATAAAGAAAGGTGTTAGACTAAGTCTAGTGGTGATGGAAGCGAGGATGGTGTTGGAGGTGACAATTGAACACCCTAAGCCTTAAAATAGCGATGGATCCGATCTATATCCCGACTCTGACATTGTTGAGTTGGACCATCTCCTTTTACCTTCTAGAGTTCTCCACAAGTATATATGTAATTACCATGTTGTTTACGGAGATTGTATCCAGGACTTTGTTCCAGCCTAATTCTTCGGCTTCTTCTTCCTCCTTGGACTCATCATTAGTCGAGTCCTCTTCTTTCTGCTAAGGTGGCACTGTACTCAAACTCGCCTGACTAGCCCTAATCTTAACATGCGTCTTTTGAATTGTATCCCATAGTTCCACGTTATAAGACCTAAGGATTTCAGCATACCATATATGATGATGATTAAAGAAGTCTAGGAGATAGACAGTTGACCTACTACAGTCCATGCCATAATACTTAGCAATGGCAGAACTAAGTACCCCATACCTAAATTTTTGCTCCTCTTGTGCAAAGTCACAACAATAGCGTTCAGCACATGTGTGGTAGTGCACAATTCTATGATCCAAGCACCACAACATAAAGAGTTCCTTTGTTGAACACTTGTTGGTTTCTGATTTATTAAAAACCAGTTTACACATGAATTTGTTCAATAACAAGTGCTCATGGGTCCTTATGATGTTATTGTGGGCATTTTTGGCATCGAATGGCTCTAACCTAGTGAGCTCATTCCAATAGTTAGAAGCACAAAAATCATTGTGATGATTGACAATGGAAGATTTGGGGAACCCACACATATTGCCTATGATTTCCATGTTTAATTCATAAGCTTGTCTCCACAACGTAAAGCACATTTCTCTAGGTTTCCTAGGTTCATAGAAATTTTTTCAAAAATCAATAATGAAAAGATTAATAAAATATCAATTGTAACACCCAATCAAGAATTAACCTAAGGAACTACCAATTGAGAGAAAAGTGAATTTTGTCTATCTTTAATGCTAACCTAATTGATTATGACTTACTAGAATATTAGTTCTAGACGATCCTAGGGTTGATTACTCTCTCTCAAGTTATAACCATTAACCATAATTTATAAACCCTAATCAGATTATGAAAATTGCAATCTCTCGATTAAAAATCTATCCAAAACCCTAATTAGATCTGAAGTTGTCCAATAACTATCACGAACCTATGTAAGATCTCTCTTCACATAATTTACTGATTTGATTTAATTCTCATTTTATTAAATTACCTAACTCTCGTTAGCCCAATTTAATAATTTTTTACTCGATTCACCTTCTTAGTAAATCACAATAATTCCAATAAAAATACAAACAATCAAATTTCATTAAATCAAAGATAAAACAAACCGAAAGTGAGTTTAGATATCCTCAACATTCATACAATCCTATCATCAATGGCTATCCCAATTATACACAACAATAAAATGGAAAATTAGCTGGAAACAAGATCGGAATGGATGACAAAGGCAGCAATGGCTGAAAACCTCTTGTTCTGGGAAGTACTTCGCATAGGCTTCTTCTCCACGTCTCTCTTCCTTCTCTTTCTCAATCTCTCGATGAAATTTCTCTAGCGTTTCTCAGTGGTGGCTGATGCAAAAGCTCCCTTTGCTGCTGTGTGTTTTTCTTTAAATATTTTTTGTGGTCTGAGCAGCCCTAGGGTTTTTTTGAGGTAGAAAAGGTCTGAAAAATTCCTCAAAACTTGACATTTTTCCTTGTTTGCGCATCTGCCTGACACAGGCCATGATCGTGGCCTACATCTAAACCTTTTATCATGATCATGGCAATCAGGCCACAATTGTGGGTAGTGTCTTAAGCTTCTATCATGATCGTGGCATATTGACCACGACTGTGGGCTGTCTCCAATGCTTCTATCAATATCTTGGCCCATATGCCACGACCGTGGGGCGTTGTTTCGACCCAAGTGTCTACAAAACTTTCTCCATTCTTCGATATTAACCTTAAAACACTAACAAACACATTACGATACCTCAAAGACATAATAATTAAACTCAAAGACTTTACTAACCCATAAAAAACACTTAAACAGAATTAATTAACAAATTAACACAATTCGAGACTAAACACATGCTAAACGATTGAATTAACACTTAAATACATAACAAACTAAGTCCTAAAACATGATGCAATTCATACTTATCAACATCCCCACACTTAAATATTTGCTTGTCCTCAAGCAAACAAAACAATAGTCACACAACACACAATGCAGTAATGAGACAATGGCTCCAACTTCATCAAATAAATTTAATTTAAAGCACATTCCTTCAAATTATATGAAATCATTTGCATGCAAGATCTGCTAGGGAATTTGAACTAAATATACATCTTAATCCATATCCAAGTGTTAATTTATTTACCCTTTTCAAATGCCCACACAAAATAATTCTTTGGCTATTTATACTCTGTAACTATTCCTAGGTACGTTTTCACGAAAAGTCAAGCTATTACAAGTTTGATAGGTTTTTATTATATTTATTTATGTAAAAAAGAACCAAGTCTTTTACTCGGAGGCAAACATTGGTGATGAATGTTGATCCGGTTACTTGATTAAGTTATTTTTATTAACTGCATGTTGAAATGTCACTATAACTTTTTGACGCAGAGGCACACATTTGTGATAAATGTCAATCCTGTTACTCAGCTATAACACATTCTTAACTGGATACTAGCTCTATTCATAACCAGAAGGCCAGCAGAATAGTTATTTACTTAGTATCATGATGATTTTTTTTACCCACCTTGTTGCTTAAGCTATTCATTTCCATGAAAAATACTAGTAAAGCTACTTAAGTTAAAAGGCCTCAAATTATGAATGAATGTGATAATTTAGAGGGTGACAAAATTGCACTAAATTCTAATTAAGTTGTATATTTAGCCAAATACCCAATTCACTAATTTTTCGCGCTAATGATTTTACACAACCTAATAAACTATGTTCAAAATTAAATCAATTTCAATCCATCTAAGCCATTGGCACATTCACACAATTCACAAAAATGCAACCTAACATTATCATACGATATGCAAAATTCACATTCAGAGTAAAACACATAACCTTCCCCACACTTGAACAACACATTGTCCTCAATGTGAGAAGGGGATAAACAAACATATAAGGAAAGAAGAAACATAAATTAGAGTAAAACAAAGATAAAAATGAAGACTAAGTTGAAAAAGAAAGAAAGGGGTTAGATCAAGTCTAGTGGTGATAGAGGCGGGGATGGTATTGGAGGTGGCAATTGAATGACCTAAGCCTCAAAATAGCGATGGATCCGACGTATATCTTGGCTCTGATGTCGTTGAATTGGACCATCTCCTTCATCCTTCTAGAGTTCTCCACAAGTGTATCTGCAATTACCTTATTGTTTACATATATTATATCCACGACTTTCTTCTAGCCCGGTTCTTCTGTTTCTTCTTCCTCCTTGGACTCTTCATATGTCGAGTCCTCTTCTGCCTGTTGAGGCGGCACTGTACTCGAACTCGCCTGACTAGCCCTAATCTTAACATGCATCTTTTGAATGATATCCCATAGTTCCATGTTATAGGACTTAAGGAATTCAGCACACCATAGATGATGATGATTAAAGAAGTCTAGGAGATAGACAGTTGACCTATTAAAGTACACACCATAATACTCAGCAATGGTAAAACTAAATACCCCATACCTAAATTTTTGCTCCTCTAGCACAGAGTCCCAACCATCACGTTCAATATATATGTGGTGGTGCATACTGGAATTCTGTGATTCATGCACCACAATATAAAGAGTTCCTTTGTTGAACACTTGTTGGTTTCTGATTTATCCAAAACTGGTTTACACATGAATTTGTTCAATAACAAGTGCTCATGGGTCCTTATGATGTTGTCGTGGGCATTTTTGGCATTGAATTGCTCTAACCCAATGAGCTCATTCCAATAGTGAGAAGCACAAAAATCATCGTGTTGATTGATAATAGAATATTTGGGGAACACACACATATCGCACATGATTTCCATGTTTAGTTCATAAGCCCGTCCCCACAACCTAAACCACATTTCTCTAGGTTTCCTAGGTTTATAAGAAGGGAAGTAAAGAATTCTAGGGTGAACTCCTGATAAACAGGAAATTAGAAGTGTATGAATTTTTACCACTGAATTCTTTCTGCTAAGTTCTCTACCCTGTCGCTTAGTTCTAGTCTATTAAGTATATCGAAATCAAAATATTTAGGGACTACAATTTGTTTAGAATTAGGGGATTGAAAATGAATACCTTCCTCGTCTATGTAGATCGGGAAAGGTGCTCCGAAGTCCACCACTCTGTTCCTTCTCCCTCATCCCGAGACTTAATTTTGTCCTAATGATTGATCCTGCATGGCTGATTGCTTAATGCGTGACATATTAGCTTTTTAATAGGTAGAAGTTGCAAGAATTTTGGAATTTTAAAATTTGGTAAAAAGAAGTGAGAATGTAAGGATGTTTAAATCTTAGAGAGATAAAGTAAAAATGAAAGTGAGTGAAAAAATGAAGTTAGAAATGAATATAAAGGTGATTAGAGGGTTAAATGGTAAAATTTTACTTTAAAAATCACGTGTCCCCATTTTGCCCTGCCACAAACCACGATCGTGGCCTGTAATATTCCACCATTTTCTTTTTTGTCTTCTTTTGTTCTTCTCCACTTCTCCGAAATCACTTATTAACTATTTATGGCCCTTTCATCTCCCCTTGTTTACTTCCTCAATCATCTAATTAATGGCGAAGTCTTATGCCTTCCTAATTTATTTGGAAATGAACTAAACTAACTACGGAATTCAACTATCTAGAAATAAAAGGACATAACTTCAATTTAATAGTCCATAGGTTACCTCTCATGCAGTGCTTCTTTTAATGTTTGTAGCTCGATGCTCTATCATTGAAAACTCAACTGGGATCAATTATGAGCCCCTTATTTCCACCTTTTTCTTTTAGCATAGGTTTTGTAGCCTGTAGGTAAACTACAAATTGCAAAATAATCATAAGGACAATATTGATAACATTATGAGAACCAACTAAGCTTAATAATGTCCTTTTTTTGAGTGAACTATCAACAAAATAGGAAGTAACAAAACTCCCTGAATCTTCCATCGAATCTAATAGTTTATCCTGTAAGAAGGTGAGTTGCTCTCTTTTTTCTTTAATCACCTTCCTCTCCTCTGCTTCTTCTACTTCATTAACAGAGACTTTCATAGCTTCTTTAAACTCTATGTATATTGTCATCTGTTCTTTTTTCTTTTGTTCTTCAAAAGATTCGAACACATCAATTATCCTGAATGAGCTACTATCCTTCAAATTCTTTAATACATCATTCGTGTTGAATGTCATATGGTCATCATTAATCAAAAGGATAGGTTCTTTTCATGGACATCTGCCTAAGATTTTTCAATGTTTATATATAGTGTATCAAGAACTGGTAAATAAAAGGGAGGGTTGGCATTCTTTTCTTCATTCATTTCCATCTCCTGGTCTTCAATAAGGTGGGGCTCAGTTTGGTTTTCCATTGGTCCTTCTAGCTCTCCCCTATTAGTAGGTGTGATAATCTCATTTTGCTCTCTTTGATGCATTTCTATATTACTTAGAGAGTCTTCCATATTTCTCCTACAAAATTCACTGGAAAGTTGTCTCACCTGAATCTCTAGGTTATGAATAGACAAGGCCTGATTTTCCGTTACTTGCTCAATTTGTTCATCTAGTCTCTTCTATCCCTCATCCATATCTGTGAGCTTATCCAGGAGCATGTCCAATTTAGAATCCCATAAACTAGACTCATCTTGCTGAAGTCTTAATAGGTCTTGATGTACTAAATAAGTCCCTACATTGTTGAATCAACAGAAATCGGGGTGGTTCTGCCACCCTAGATTGTACCTGTTCCAATAAGGATCATTACTTCCCTAAACATACTATGCCTCATTGTAATTCGCCAAAGTTCCTTGCTCCCTATAATATCTATCTTCCGTCATTGTTCATTCCATTTCTTCTTAGCATCTAGCTCTTCAGATGTCTCATTTCTCATTCTAAGATGTCTTACTGTGTCTCTACTTTACACCCCAAACTTCTTTCTCTTTTTTTAAAACAAAAGATAGTGAAAAGCTTTAGATTAAAGAACTAAACTAGTCGCCCCCCAACAACGGCGCCAAAAACTTGATCACAATTTTTCGATATGTGTAATTTTTAATATTTAACCTTAATAATTCCCAAGCATACAGGTCGTTCGCATAGTACCTAAGGTGTCAATCCCACGAGGAGGATTAATCTAATCCTAAAATTTAAGACCAAAGACAATTCACAATAATTCAAAATGTAACTAAACTAAGGCAAGAAATTATTTCAATCAAAAATTCAATTTCAAGAATTAATTACGAAAAGATTAATAAAATAGCAATTGCAACACCCATTCAAAAATGAACCTAAGGAACTACCAATTGAGAGAAAAGGCAATTTTATCTATCTTTAATGCTAACCTAATTAATTATGACTTACTAAATTATTGGTCCTCGACGGTCCTAAGGTTGATTACTCTCTCTTGATTTATAACCATTAACCCTAATTTATAAGCCCTAATTAGATTATAGGAATTACAATCTCTCGATTAATAATCTATCTAAAACCTTAATTAGATCTGAAGTTTTCCAAAAACTATCGGGAACCTATGCAAGATCTCTCTTTGCACAATTTACCAATTTGATTTAATTCTCATTCCATTAAATTACGTAACTCTCGTTAACCCAATTTAATAATTTTTCACTCGGTTCACCACTTCAATTTATTACCTAATTATGCAAGTGTAGAATTTAAATCGTAATAAATCCAGTAAAAACAAAAGCAATAAAATTTCATTAAATCAAAGATAAAACAACTTGAATGTGAGTTTAGACATCCTCAGCATTCATACAATCTTATCATTAATGGCTATCCTAATTCTATACAATAATAAAATGGAAAATTAACCAAAAACAAGATCAGAATGGATGACGGAGGCAGCAACGATGGAAAACCTCCTGTTCTGGGAAGTACTTCACGTAGGCTTCTTCTCCATGTCTCTCTTCCTTCTTCCCTTTCTCAATCTCTCGATGAAATTTCTCTAGGGTTTCTCAATGGTGGCTAACGAAAAAGCTCTCTCCGCTCCTTTGTCTTATTCTTTAAATAGTTTTTGTGTTCTAAGTAACCTTACGGTTTTTTTGGGGTTGAAAAAGTCTGAAAAATCCCTCAAAACTTGATGTTTTTTTAATTTGTGCGTCTGGCCAACATAGGCCATGATCGTGGCCCTATATGTCATGATCGTGGCCTATATCTAAGCCTTCTGTCACGATCGTGATAATCAGGCCACAATTGTGGGTAGTGTCTTGAGCTTCTGTCACAATCGTGGCATATTGGCCACGATCGTGGGCTGTCTCCAGTGCTTCTGTCACGATCCTTGCCATATGCCACGATCATGAGGTGTTGTTTCGGCCTAAGTGTCTCCGAAACTTTCTCCATTCTTTGATATTAACTCTAAAACACTAACAAACACATCACGGTACCTCAAAGACATAATAATTAAGCTCAAAGGCTTGACTAACATATAAAAAATAGTTGAACACAATTAATTAACAAACTAACATAATTCTAGACTAAACACATACTAAACGATTAAATTAACAGTTAAATGAATAATAAAGTAAGCCCTAAAACATGATGCAATTCACACTTATCAAGTTCATACATAAAAACAATCAATCAGAGCATTTAATCATTCTTACTCAATACCCAATTCAATAAACACAAGATAATATTATCAATGCCTAAGAGAGAAAGAACAATAAACATAATGAAGAGAATACTTAACCAGGCTCTTCGGTATTGATATCACCTCTGAACCGACATCGAGAAGCTCAGCTATACATGGGTCTCCAAAGGAATGGAGATTTGTCTTTTCTCTTCTTCAAAACTGAGACCTCACAATTCAAAAAATGATTCCTTATATCTTTCATAAACGTTTCTGCCATCACGTTTTTTTCATACTAAAAATTAGGGTTTTTGGGTGCTAAGTGTGAAAGCCATGCGCGTGACTGATGTGTTACTCCCATGACACACTTTTCATAGCTTCTCACACCTATGATAATGTGTCTCATGGCCATGGCAAAGCATGACTTTGTAATTCTTCATTCCTTTTGGCATTTTCTTGTCTCCTCCTGCTCTAATCCTTCCTTTTCTTATTTTATGAAAACAATTGAGTGTGAATCTTAAGAAGACGGCTCAATTATTTTCCTTTCAATTCATTCTAGCTCTTTCGCTTCCAAATTATACCTAAAACTAAATATGAACTAAAATGAATGTCTTAAGCATTTTATAGCATTAATCACTAAATGTTATGGAATAAATGTACAATCAATTAATACATAATCATTTTAAATCATTTCATTTCTCCATCACTAGGATTCACATGCATAATCATGAAATAAAAGACTTTTCAAGATTGTAATGTGAACAAGGGTAAGTTGAGATGTATTTGGATATTGTAGTGCAAAATCCATCAAAGTTAGGGTAGCAAAAGTAACAGTCAATGCATAATTTTTCATAGCCCAAATTCGATGTTTCACACTAATAACCACATGAATCATAAATCACTTAGAAGGGATCACTCATAAAAATCGATGATAATGATATATTGAAACTATAAGGAGTGAACCTTCAAAAACAACATCTACGCCGTATGCAACATACTCAAATCACCCATCCATACAATTTTAAGAGGAGAAACTAATAATGAATAAATTTATAGAAATAAATGCATTTCCCTCTTGATATTTTTATTTAAACATTTTTTATTTTCTTTTTTCCTTTTTCTTTCTTTTATTTTTTTCTTTTTTTCTCTTTTTCTTAATTTTAGAATTGAAAAAAAGCTACATCAACCTTAGAATCCATTGACAAGACATAAAATGATATTTCAATGATTATAACTAACCTACATATAAGCACATTCCCACACTTATACTTTTGTGCATCCACAATTATCCACAATCAAAAAATGTTCCACTAGCTTGGAGGCTTAAGTAGGAAATTTATTTAGGTTTAAAGCATGTAATGTGGTTAGCACAAAAAGAAAGGTAATAAAGCTCAAAGTGGTTTAACAAAGGGAAATTTCATATTAAGGGATAAGCTATTTTGCTAATGTAGTTTATAAAAAGAAAGAATGCCTATATCATTTCCATGTTAATGCATGTGATAATAATGTGGTCTTGAATAGAGAATCAAAGCAAATTTAAGATGTACATGTCATGAAGGTCACAAACAAACAAAAGACAAGAAGACTAATATGGATGTGTCAGTCTATAAAGGTTCAAAATCTCATTGGCTTTTGTCTACCACTGTTCACTACTCTTCTAAAGAAAATGCATATTGACCAATCATAAGAGCAAAAGTAAATGCTAAAGTTGCCATGGATTCTTCTATTCAATTCACTCTCTAATCATGACTATATAGTCCTAGAAGCAAAAGAAAAACATAAAATGTTTGTTTGTTTGATTCTCTCTCTCTTTGTAGTTGAAAACTTTAAAACATGTAAGAAATAAAAAAACTTTTAAAAATACATTCATATAAGAAACATATGCGAAAAAGTAAAGTCCTCCCAAGAAACACCTTTATTTATTTTCGTTGGCTTGACTCCTCGTTTTCCTCATAATCTTTTACCGTCACATGCGTTTCCACCACTTGAGGTTCTTCAAGATAGGGCCTAAGTCAATGACCCCTCATTTTTAACATATTCCCTATCTTCACAATCTCAACATCAACTGAGTTCTTGTACTTTTGGAATATATCTTCACCTTTCTCCTCTTTCAATTTCTCCAATCTGTCAAGTAAAGGTGAAGGGTTAGTTTTAACAACAATTAAAACCTCAGTATTTACCTTCGATTTAAATGATATATCCTTTTCAATTTCGAGCTTCTTCTCTATTTCTTCTTTACAAGCAATTTTTTGAGTAGTCTTTTTAGGATGCTTAAGCTCCTCTTCACTCTGTAAGGTCTCTGCACTAATGTTCCTTGGGTACAGCTCTAGTTGAGATGGTTGCATCTTTTCCCTTTTTGATGCTAGGCAGTCCAGAGTTTCCGTTATCTGACCCACCTAGCTTACCAAGTTTTGAATCCGAGACGTTGTATCTTGCTGGAATTGTATCATATCTTACTGAATTTGCAAAGTATTAGCAACATAAATATTAACCAATTCTTCTAGAGATGTACCTAATTTTTTCTACCATTCCAAATTTTGGACGTTAAACCTTGTATCTTATAAAAATTGCATTCTTCGATGCTGAAATTACGAAGTGTTAAGAGCAACAACATTATCTAATTCTTCTAAAGATGAATCAAAGTCATAATAAGAAACTTTTGGTCTATACGGGAATTGCTGTGCATCCTACAAACTATCATGGAAGTAATTTTGTTGGTTATCCTAACCATAACTAAAGTTTGTATGATCACTCCAAACTTGGTTATAAGATTGGGAATATAAGTTATACAAAAAATTAATTCCGTCCATGAACTTCTTTTAACACACAAACACTAAAAAAAGTGAAAAGATCATAAAATAATTGAAAAGAAACTAGTCATAAACAAATATATACAAAACACCGTTTTAAATTAAGAACAAAAACTAAAACACCACACTTCTTAACAATGGCACCATAATTGATGTAGCGCATCGTAACACTACACAAAATAACTAGACTAAAATCTATAGCTAGTGATAAGTCTAGATCCATCCCACAGAGAGTGTGTATAAAGCTTTTGAAATGAAATCAATCATTTTTTAGGTTAGGGGAGTTTGTTGGTTTTCAAATAAAAAGATAAAACAAAACTAAACTATTTAAAAAAATTAAAGAAAACATTAAAAAATGATGAAAAGTGATAAATGCGTTAGGCACCTAGTCATCGATTTAATCTCAGCCTCCTAATAGTTAAACATACTTCACTAAGTTGTTATTCGCATTCCTCTCTTAAAAATTATTAATTGTAGGTCAACAATAAGCTCTGTTAACCTTAATTTTTCCTTAAATCGTGTTTAATTAAGAAGAGTTCATTAATTAAACCTAGCTATCAAACAACTTAGAACAAGCTCTCTAGATTTAATTGGATAGTTGCATTGTAAGTTAGGAAAATAGATTAATCAAAGCAACAACCATACAAGCTCCGATCATTTAACTTAGGCTATGTTATCCCTAATGATTAAAACCATTAGTTGTCATAAATGAATCAAAAACAAAATGATTATGTATTGTATTCAATTCTAACAATGGGTTTATATATAAAAACAATCAAATAGAGCATCCAATCATTCTTACACAATACCCAATTCAATAAACACAGGATAACATAATCAATTCCTAAGAGAGAAAGAACAACAAACATAATGGAGAGAATGCCTAACCAGGTTCTTTAGCGTCAACATTAACTCTGAACTGGAGTCAAGAAGCTCAACCTTACATGGGTCTCCAAAGGAATGGATCTTTGACTCTTCTCTTCTTCAAAATCAGGACTTCAAGACTCCAAAAATGGTATCTCATACCTTTCATAAACTTTTCCACTATCACATGTTCTTTTTATACAAAAAAGTTAGGTGAAAGTCATCCTGTCACGCCCTTGACACAATTGCCATAGGTGTGACTAGTGTATTACCCTGTGATACACTTGTCATAGGCATGAGAAGAATCTCACTATAATATACAACTCTAGTAGAGCATAATCCCCAACATACCTGAGGATATTCGAGAAGATACTCCATAGAAATGATACACTAGGACAATCAAATTAACTAAATATTAGACATCGAACATATCATAAGCATTCAAAACATTCATTTCTTCTCATTTCTATCATACACATAAAAGTTCACATATGACATTACAATTCAAAATCCATATATACATTACACAAAAGTTTAGAGTTTAATCTTAGTACAAAAATGTGTAACATGATATGGGATGCTAATGCAAAAGACCCAAACTAGACTCCACAGATTCAACTGATCAGACCTTTGAGCCATTTTCATCCCCAAAATGTAAGTACTAAACTTCTAGTGTATCTTTTTGGTAGCTAGAACTCCCTTAAACCTGAAACAAAACAACATTGCAATTTTGATGAGTTTGCGAACTCTATGAGTGAACCATCATCGATGCACTCACACAACTCAAATCACAAGGACAAGTTATGTCACAATTTATCAAACTTTAATAAGTATATTATATAAGCCAGTATTGCATATTACATCACATTCTCCATTAACTTCAATTGTACTTAAAAGCAATTCAAGAAATCATTTCAATTCAATCATATGATGCATGTAGGGATGCATATGTAAATGCAAGTCTGTTTTTATTCTCATTTTGTTTTGATGTGACTAAGTGCCTATTAACGCAATTTGCGATCCCGTACCCATTTTAGGTACCAATTTCATGACTAGCCTATACCCATTGTGGATACCGAGTCTATGCTATCAGAGCCTGAGGCTCTTTTTTATAATTTTGAGCTCAAAGCTCTTTTCTTCACATCAATCACCATGGTCACAGCTCCTTTATCAGATCATGCATTTTAATATGATGAGATGTATCATTTCAATTGCTATGCTTTTATTACCTTTCATTTCGATGTGCTTATTTCATATAACTGACTCCTCAGACCTAAATCCTGCATTTATCAATCAGTTATACACGTATTTCACATTAAATATGCAATTCACACAGAAGCACATATAAATGAGTTTACATATCTAAGTTGACACACAGCACACTCCAAAAATGTTATAGCCTCGATGTTCCAATAATGTCTAAATGTTGACAATCACCTTGCACATCTATTGTCAAGCAATACATACATACATAGTTTACAAATCATTAAATTGTTTAATTATATAAATATACAATCATGTATATGTATATGTGTCATGTTTTAATGCACTCTCAATTAACTTTTTGGGTATGTATTCTTATGTATAGATCTTGACTATTCAATTTGTGCTTATACACCCTAAGACCATTCAAACATTATAGCTTGTATACTACCAATTTGCAATCAGGTTTATACCTTTAAGTTAGCTTGATTTACTCAAAATTCATTAACCATACATTACATCTATCCTTGTACATTTTCATGATCAAAAAGCCTCTTATAACACACACATAATTATTACTTTAAATCTAGAATTTCAGCAAGCTATATCTATACATTCACCAAAATTTTTCCAGCAATATATAATCATATATTTACATACAATTGTTGCTTTAAATCAAGAATTTCAGCAATCTACATCTATACATTCACCAAACTTTTTCCCGAAATATATATTTATACATTTACCCAATTCTCTTTCATAATTACCCCTTATTCTTCAATGCTTATTCATCCATACCTTATACACATTACTCATGTCCTTAAGATCAAGTTTAAATTAAAAGAACACATTTATTCCTTTAACAAATCATAATTTCCAACTTTGAATACAACTACATCAAAACAATCCATTCTTTAGGTTATAACATCAATTAACTACATAAACTTATCAAGCTCTTAACCAATTAATCAAGCAACAATCTAGGCTCATTCCTAGGCTTAATCAAGTCCAAATATACCAATTTAGAGTTAATTTTCTCAGCTGGTTCTACATTTACACAAGGTTGAAATCAAAATTCTAGAATTTTTCATCAACATCAGTAATGTGTGTAACTTTACTACCTTTAATACTTCACAAATTTTACAAGATTGGAGACATTACTAACACCTGAAATTTTCTATATTTCATGTACTTTAAAGTTACATCATTTCAAGTTAATATAACTTCCATATTGGTTACATTAAGGCTTACAAAATTTTGCTCACTTATGTCATTAATAGTCATTTTTTGACAAACACACCTACAGCTCTAATTTTCCAAATTCGAAAGCACCTTAATAACACCTATCTTTAGCATGAATTTCTCATCAATTATACTTCAAATCCTAACTTAAATCATCCATACAAAATTCCATAAAGTATTGTTTTCGTACATGCAAAAACAAAACAGAAAATTACCCATTCATTCTTCATTTTCCATTACATCTTTAACACCAACATCACATTCAATCCATCCCTAATTAGCCATAATAAATTCAGATAACATAAACCATAATAGGTTAGTATTTCAATTACTTGATTAGCTTTAATGCCACCCCAAATTTCAAGCTTTCTTAGCCTCACATGCAAGAACAATTCAAGAACATTGAGGGGGTGTGATGGGTTCAACCATGACTAGGAGAAAAGACAACAATATATATCACAATGTTATGCCTCTATAGCTATCTTTATGAAGGATTTTGTATTTGGGTTGGTGATGTACATAACTAAGGCAAAAACCTCAAAGATGTGGGTTATGTGTGGGTTTTCGCAATTAGAGGGAGGAGAGGGAGAGCATACGATAGAAAATAAAAAAAGGAAATAACCATGAAATATTATAAGTCATTTAGTGAAAGATGAGTGTTTCTCCTCCTTTTGTTTTTTTTAAAGGACACTTGTCATGTATTTAAGCAAGCTACATGTCCTCTTTTTTTGGCTACCAAATGTCACTTAATTCCTAAGGCATTGGTCACTTAATTCTCCAAGCCATTTATCACTCATTTGATAGGCTTAGTCATCTTAAATTTCCACATGTCAACTTATCTTGCCACTTCAAATTTTTCCTAAGCTAAATGTACATATTAATCCATCAATCTTCCAATCGTTACAAGTAAATCCAAATTACTAATTATAATCCATCAATTATTTTTATTGGTAAACCAAAATACAAGAAATTAGAAATGCACAATCGTGTTACAATCTTTTTGAAACTTTCATAACCTGAAACATATAAATCGAGTGCACATAAAATCTTTGCATTTTTTTAAATCATAATTTATGTGCATATGCTAATATTATTTATGTGAATTAAATCATAAAATCATCGCTTAAATGCACCAAATTATTTTTATAATGGTGTAACTCATATGACTCAGTATTCTATCACCCTAACCCTCAGTAGTTTTGGAGATCGACTATTACCCTCACGCCCATGACAATGCATCTCACTATTATGACTTATTTGTCAAGATTGTGAGATGTATCTCATAGCATCACATTGTAATTCTTCTTGTCTCCTCTTGCTATAATCCTTCTCCTTCTTATTCCATGAATACAATTGAGGTGAATCTCAAGAAGATGACTCAAATATTGCGCATTCGATTCACTTTAGCTCTTTCACTTTCGAATTATACCTCAAACCAAATATGAACTAAAACGAATGTCTTAAGCATTTCATAACATTAATCAATAAGTGTTAGGGAATAAATGTATAATCAATTAAGCACATATCACTTGTTCACTTTATTCTATATCCATCTTGTAATCCTTTAGCTCTTCTTCTATACTGATGGAACCTTTTCTAAAATTTTCCTTTATATTTTTATTGCGAAGTTCAAGCCAGCCTTCTTTTTTCATCCCACCCTTCTTTTTCCACTTTTGAAATATTTCTTAAATCATACACCTTATCCTATAAACCATGTCAAACCCCACAACTTCTGAACAATTTTCCCCACTAGGTACTCTACCACCTGCCTTAAAGTGCATTATACCTCCTCTTACTCCAGACCCTCATCAGTCAAAGGAGCAAGTCCTCACTAAAAGAACATTGAAGTAGGTACTAGGGGATAGTGTTTGTGCATCTAAGCTCTATTACTACTCCACAGGATCATATGAGGAAGGAAAAGCCTTTGTTGGTCCAAGTGAAAAAAGCTTTAAAGATGGTGCAACTAAGTGGGAGAACTCTCTCATTAGATTCTTCTGGTATAACAGTCCTTCATATCCAACTATCAATAGATAGGCAAAACTTCAATGTAATAATATAGGAATGCAGGAGGTGTTTTTGGGTGAAGTAATTTGTTCTTGTTTAGATTCTCATCTTTAAAGCTAACTTATAAGATAATTGAGAATGGCCCCTAGTAGTTCAACTCTAAGCCCATTCTACTCCAATCTTAGAAGCCAGGTATCAAACATGTTGACCTTAGACATAAATAAGTTCCAATCTAGATGAACATGTATAATATACCATTAGAATACTTAACTACTAAAGGTTTAAGTCATATAGCTAGCTATATGGGTAAACCACTGTGTTTAGATGAATCCACAGCAACAATGTGGAGAATTAGTTATGCACGAGTATTTTTGCTAATATATATGAACAAATAATGACTTGAGACCATACCTCTTTTGAGACTGGATGGGTTTAACAACTTTTTTTAGGACTTTAAATTAGTAAGCTACCATTAGAGAAAAAAGCAGATGGCTCAGAACTAGGTTTAGAAGCCTACAGATAGAAGGTACATAACTCAGTTATTATAGTGAATTCACTTAAGCTACTAAGGTATCTAATCAAAGAGATCATAAAAACCAACATAGAAAACTGGTGAGCAAATTTTGAAGAAAAATGATGCAACTAAGCTAAAGCTAATGGAGGCAGAGGATACAATATAATCAGAAAATGAAACATAGTTGAAAACAACATAATAGGTGTCAAACAAACAAGATAATACAAAATATGAAACCAAACAAACTCAAATTAAGTTAATAAGTGAAGTTACCATTGATGATGCAAGTATTACAGAAAGAGATGCCACTCCTAGACAAGTTTTTTCAATCTCAGGAAGGAAACCTAAAATTAACTATTATACAAGGAAAATTCCTATAAGCACATAGTGAAGAAATGGGTATATGTTCCTATATGAAGTAAAGTTTTTAGAGAGTTAATAGGAAAGGGTCCAAGAGGAAGAAAAAGTCCCTGAATTCTAAAAAATAGATGAGCATTCTAACATGAAACATTAGAGGACTTAATAACCTTAATAAAAATCATATGTTGATGGATTTTATAAAAGATCATAGACCATTTATTATTAGCCTTCTGGAAACAAAAACTAAAGAGAATAAGTGTATCAGTCTTCATGGTATAAACAAATAATGGCCTACCATATCAAATCACTCATATCACTACAATGGAAAGATAATCTTTATGTATAATCCATAAGTTATGGAAATTACTATAGTTATGATGAAGGAACAACTAATTCACTTACAAGCTCAAATGAAAGTACAAAACACAAGATTTTAGCTAAATTTTGTGTTTTTTTAACTTTTTCTTCTAATTTCCTTACGGAGAGAAATAAGGAAATTAGGAGAAATAATGTCTAAACCTTGCTACTAATAAAAGATTTTAACTTCATGTTGAACTTGACAAAAGTAAAAGACAATTTCAGAAACAAAAAACACATAGATGAGCTACTGAAATGTTGCATCAATGCATAAGTAGTGCATCTCAAAATGGAAGGGATGTTTTATAAATAGAGCAATAAATAAGAGGGAAGGAATTTTATCAGAAAGAAATTTGATAGAGCCTTAGTAAATAGTAAATACTTGGAAACTTTCAAAGAAAGCAAGGTGTCTTTCATAATCATCTTCTCTCAAGCCACTCAACTTGTACAAAACATGTCAAGTTGCAAATTAGAAGGTTTCCCCTTTATTTAAAAAGTATCTACTTAAAGTAGTAAGATTTCAAGAAGCCTTAGTTAGGAGTATCCAATCTAATGTCAATGGAACAAAGATGTTCAAATGTATAATGAAAATACAGGTCATGTCATAAAGGGTGGAATGAACGCCTTAAGAAGCAAGAATGGGTTGCATACTCAAAGTTTAAACTTGAATTGATTCAGAAAGGCCTTTATATGAATCCTTATAACCAATATTTGCAAACTAAAGAAAAATAGTGCAACACCTTGACTGAGAATAATATTCCACTAATTGAGTAGAGATCCAAAGTTTTGTGGTCAAATGATAGGGACAAGAATACATAATTTTTTTATAAAGCAATTCATACAAGGAGGAATAATAGTAAAATCATTTTCCTAAGTAAAATAGATGATAAAATTATATATTATAAGCAGAAGATTCAAAATGAAGCATTCAAGTTTTTCAAAGACTCAATTAGTTCTCCTAAAGCAACTTGTCCATCAGTAACTATCCTCATATATTTCATTAAAGATCAAGTCCCTAGTCACCTAATACATGATATAATTAAACTATTGGAAGATTATAAAGTTTAAAAGACCCTCTTCTCCCTAAATCCCAGCAAAGCTCTAAGGCTAGATAGTTTCAATGCAATTTTTTCCAAAAACATAGTCTTACACAAAAAAATGATAAATAACTTAGTATTGGAATTCTTTGACAATATATGGATGCTAAAGGAGATCAATAGAACCTACGTCTATTTTGTCCCAAAGGTGCAATCTCCTAACTTATTATCAGATTATCGCCTTATCTCATACTGTAATTCTATTTACAGATTGCAAAAATCTTGGCTAAAATGATGAAATCCTTTTTTTTTCACTTAGTAGATTCTACCCAATGAGCTTATATAAAAGGGTAATCAATTAGAGACAAAATTCTTATGGTACATGAACTTTTCAAAAACTATTCAAGGAAAAAAGTTTGTAGGAATTGTTCAATAAAGATAGACTTTCATAAAGCTTATGACTCTTTAGACTAGGATTTTCTGCTTAATACTTTATAGGCTTTGGTGCAAGTTAATGAGCTTGTTTTCCCTATAGATTTTTATATGTTAGATATGTAGGATGAGGGCTCTTTGAGCCCTTCGAAAATTTTGTTAGGCAGGCCATTTTTGAAGACATCTCGGAAAAAAATTGATGTACATAGCAGGGTACTAACTATGGAGTTTAATGGTAAAGTCATTCGTTTCAACATCTTTAGTGCCATGCGTTATCCATCGGAATATGAATCGATCACCAAGGTAGATATTCTTTACTCTTTGGTGTAGAATTGGTCTCTTCTTTCAACAGACGACCCTTTGGATGTAGCTTTGACTACCCCGCTGGAGCAAAAGATGTTTGATTATTGGCAAAGCAAGTTCGAGTTCGGAGAGGAGCTACAGGAAGCGATTTGGGCTCTTAAGACAAGTCCTTGTAACAGGTATGTCCCTCACTTTTTAAAATTGCTCGTTAGTACTAATCATTTGTTACCTTCTATTGTGCAGGCACTAGAAGTGGAGTTGAAATCATTATCGACTCACCTCAAGGACACTTATCTGATCACTAACAACAAACTTCTAGTTATCATAGCTAGTGACCTTACAAAGGTGCAAGAAGAAAAGCTCGTTAGTGTGTTGCAAGAGTATAAGATGGCATTGGGATGGACAATTGCGAATATTAAAGGTATTATTCCTTCCTTATTCTTGTACAAGATTTTTCTTAAGGAAGGAGCTACCCCAGTCTGTCAAGTGCAAAAACATCTCAACCCACCAATGATGGAGGTGGTGAAGAAGGAAGTGACGAAGTTGCTGGATGTGGGTGTCATATACCCCATCTCTGATAGCAAGTGGGTAAATCCTTTACAGGTGGTTCCTAAGAAGGCAGGCATCATGGTTGTGGAGAATGGGAGAGGAGAGATGGTTTCTACTCAGGTGTAGAACGGATAGCAAATTTGTGTGGATTATCCCAAGCTCAATTCGATGAGTAGAAAGGACCACTTTCCTATACCCTTTATTGATCCGATGTTAGAATGTCTTATTGGTCATGCTAACTATTGTTTTTTTGATGGGTATTCAGGTTATATTCAGGTTGCTATTGCTATGGAGGACTAGGAGATGGTGAATTTTACATGCCCATATGGAACCTTTTCCTGCAAAAGGATGCCTTTTGGATTGTACAATGCCCCTGCTACCTTTTAAAGGTGCATGGTAAGTATCTTTTCTGAGTATCTTGAGAAAATCATTGAAGTTTTCATGGATGACTTTACCGTGCATAGGGATTCATTTGAACAATACCTGGATCACCTCATTTTGGTACTTAAACGATGTCTTGAAACTAACCTTGTTCTTAATTATGAAAAGTGTCATTTTATGGTTCAACAAGGAATAGTTTTAGGACATATGGTTTCTTCTAAGGGTATTAGGGTTGATAGAGCTTATTTCTTCTTTGCCTTACCCTACTTCTGGGTGGGAAGTTCGATCATTTCTTGTCCATATAAGTTTTATCGCAAGTTCATTCAAGACTTTTACAAGGTTGCACAGTCATTGTGTAGGTTGCTTCCCAAGGACAAAAAGTTTATTTTTAATGAGCAGTGTAAGAAGGCATTTGATGCTCTAAAGGAGAAGTTGGTTACTGCACCTATCTTACAACCTCCTGGTTGGAGTCTGCCATTTGAGCTTACGTGTGATGCCTCTAACCATGCCATTGGAGAATTTTTAGGTTAGAGAGTGAGGTGGATCCCTCATGCTATTTATTATTCCTTGAAGACCTTGAATGACGCCTAACAAATTACACCACCACCAAAAAAGAGCTTCTTGCAATAGTTTTTACTTTAGAAAAGTTTAGGTCTTATTTATTAGGTAGTAAGATTATTGTTTATTTTGATCATACAACTTTAACGTACCTACTAGAGAAGAAGGAGGAAAAGCCTTGGCTCATCCATTGGATACACCTACTTCAAGTGTTTGATGTGGAGAAAAAGGATAAGAAAGGGTCAGAGAATGGAGTAGCAGATCATTTGAGCCATTTAGTAGAGCTTATCAATAATGATTTTTAGATGAGCAGCTACATACAGTATAGTCAACAACTCCATAATATGCTGATATAGTGAATTTCTTGGTTTCTCATAAATTTCCTACAGATTTCACCAAAGCATAAAAGGAGAGGATGAAGAGCCAAACAAATTTTTATGTAAGGGATTATCCTTACCTGTGGCAATTTTGTGCAGATCAAGTCAACAGACAGTGCGTACTTGACATTGAATTTCTTTCTATTTTGACATTTTATCACTCTTATACATGTGGAGGTTATTTTGGCCCAAAACGGACATCTCATACGGTTATAGAGTGTTGATTTTACTAGCCATCTCTATTTTGAGATGCATATGTTTTCTGTAGGACTTGTGACAACTATCAGCACATAAGTACGTTAGGTTCCAGTAGGGAGATGCCTCAAACCCCTATATTAGTTTATGATATTTTTTTATGTTTGGGTTATGGACTTCATGGGTCCCTTTCCCTCCTCGTTTAGATTTCAATATATTCTATTTGCAATTGATTATGTGTCAAAGTAAAAGCTACCCTAACTGACGTGTTGAGCCCCCGCCTCCTGTGAGACACGTGGCCGACGTCCTAAGTGGCATCTGGACGTGCGTCACACAAGGGTGGAGTGCCCTCACCAGGACAAACCTTAACCTGAAACTTCATCTTGATCACTTCTTACCATCTCGTCCCACGACTTGTACTTGGTCTTAGTCTTTAACTGATTCTTGATC
>JAOTAY010000004.1:19893415-19905593 GCA_025629805.1 Erythroxylum baracoense
TGTCTTATGTTGTTTACGAGTTGTTTGATAAATTTGAGAAATACATGTCTTATGTTGTTTATGATTTGTTTGACAAGTTGAGAAATACATGTTTTATGGTTTCAATGCATTTTACTAGGGCATAAATATTTTCAATGGTTTTGCTTGTTTCTTTGCTATAAACTTGTTACCCACAAGCTTTTAGCTCACCCCCTCCTACCCATCTCCAGGTGATGAGTAAGAGATCGAGTGATCGAGAGTCAAGGCACCACTCCAAGTTTACATATTTTTGTATTTAAGTTAGTATATGAAAACTCAAGGCTTTAGTTGCATTTCAAGTATTGCTCATTCATGTATATTTTTTATTTTGTATTACGAGTCCAACGATGCATTTGTGTCTTGAAATACCCATTAAATCTTTGTAAAACTCTTTTCTTTTGAAGTTAACGAAATATATTTATGTTTTGCTTATAATTTTCCAAGCTTCCGCATTGCTTTTTCAAGCATGCATAGGGGGGTAAAATATGTGTTCTACATTCATAGGAAAAACTATATCAATCTAGGCTGATCTAGATAAAGTTGTCTTCTTGGAAGTTGTAGTTTATCCTCTTAGCTTTCCAATGATATAAAGTTTGTAATATTTAGACATCAAAGTCAAGAGATGTGCTTTTCACAAGTTAGTGATGTTGCACAGGGTGCATGCTAGACAGTTTATAGCCCATCTCTAACAGAAAAAGAGTACTATGGTGTCTTGAAATGGAAAGAATTAGAGTGATAAGTTAGAGAAGAAATGAAGGTGATAAATGGAGTTAAACATGTGTAGAAATTTATGATGAATGTGTACAAGTTTGAATGTTATGTTTTTGGGTTGATGACCACACATAGATTATGATTTGGTTATAAATGATATTAAGCTAAAATGGAAGGGAGAATGAAGGGAAGTAATGAGGAAAATAAGTTAGAAATGATAAGATATGCATAATATGAGTTATATGTAACTTGTAGGAGTTGAAAATCTGGGAATTGGCTAGTAAAACTCCATTGGGCAGACTTCATGTCCGCTGGGTGGACCTTCTCGGGAATTCCAGCATTCCAGCTCCTTTCATGTCTGTTTGGACAGATATAAGTCCGTTGCTGGCATTCTCGGGATACCTACATAAATGTGAATTTTTGACTCTTTATATGGTAAGATTTCTCTGTGGGGTCTTCATAGAAGTTGTAGAACTTAAAGTTTTTGAAACTATGCTTGAATGACCTTAATCTGACATCCATAGTGAAAGTTATGCTTATTGTCCCAAACCATGTACATAAATAAATTGTGGATTTGTCAATGCTCTCTATAATATAGTTAGGCCTGAATGGAGCTTGAAAAGTAATTAGTTTGATGTGGAAATAAGAGATTAAAAAAAAGTGATGTGTTTAGGATGACGATTGAGGATATAAACATAAGAATGGATTGTCGTATTTCAAGTGTCCAAATATGGAATTTTGGGATGTTATGAGAATGAAGATGAACTTATGATGGCTAATGAGATTCCATTAAAAGAACCCTACAGAGTGATACGCTCACGTTTGAATTACGAGTTAGACTCTAAAAATGTTGCCTAACAGTAGCCATCCTGATGTCGGTTCGGAGGTGACATCGACGTCAACAAATCTAGTTAAGCATATTTTTCATTATGTTTGTTATTCTTACTATCTTTTTGGATTGATTATGTTATCTCATATGTATTGATTGGATATTGTATGAGAATGATTTTGATGCTCTATTGAATCATTTTTTATAAAAAACCCATTGCTAGAATTTGAATGTGATACGTAATAGTGGTTTTAAAAGTCATATGCGGCAACTAATAGTATTAAATTGTTAAGGATAGCGTAACCTAGGTTAAATAGTCCAAGCTTGTATTATTATTGCTTAGATTGGTTTGTTTTCCTCGTTTGTAAGGCAACTGCCTGATTAAATTCAAAGAGCATCTCCTATGTTATCCGATAGCTAGGATTAATTAATAAGCTCATATTAATTAACTATGATCTAAGAAAAATTCTGGATTAACAGAGCTTGTTATTAATCTATGATCAATAGTTCAATAGAGATGTGAAGAAAACAATTCAATGAAATATGTTTAATTGGGTATAGGCCGAGATTGAACCAAAGAACTGTGTCCCTTATGCATTCATCATTTTTGCATGTTTTCTTTAATTTATTTTTACTAGTTTAGTTTCATTTTTTCTTATTCGATAAACCAACCCCCCATAACCTAAACACCAATTATCATTTCGAAAGCTTTACACATACTCTCTATGGGATCGATCTAGACTCACCACTGCTATAATAGTAGGTCTAGTTTATTTTGTGTAGTGTTACGACACGCTACCAGCTTCCATTTTTTTGGGTGTTGATTGGGCTATGCATACAAACTTGTCCTCTCACTTCAATGGTAGAATCTTATGTTTTTACCATACCAAGCATGTTTCAGTCCTTGTGAATGAAGAAAGTGAACAACATTTACAACTATCTTGTCTCCATCATAACTCTAATACCAGGTTTGTTGTTTCCCCCATTTACGCTTCCAATTTCCAATTTTAAAGAGCTATACTATGGTCCAAATTGTAATTACTTGAGGCCATTATCACAGAGCCTTGGATCGTTATAGCTGACTTTAATTGTGTCAAAAACATATTGAAATCTAAGGGAGGTTAAGGAATTCTCTCTACCACAGGAAGAGAACTTGAAAATTTCTTGTAGAATATGCAACTAACTGACTTGTGGTTTAACGAGCGTTTCCCCACTTGATCTAACAAGCAACAGGGCCAATATCTCATTCGCAGAGAGCTTGATCAAGCTCTAGTAAATTCATCTTGGTTATTTATCTTCCCGCAGTCATACACCCATTTTGGGGATAACCTCTTATTAGAACACTCGTATATACACATTCAACAGGTGTTCAGCTCAGCCTTAGGAGGAACTCCATTTCGGTTCTTCAATGGACTTACAAAACAACTAGATTTCTTGGATATTGTGAGAGAATGCTAGCAGCAGCACATTCTAGGATTTAAATCCTTCCAATTGATGCAAAAATTGAAGAGGGTGAAGATTGCTCTCAAATGCTACAACTCGACACATATATGTCAAATTAAAGAATGCAAAGTACAACTCCTTGCAGCGCAATCCATCTTAAAACAAAAAGCTAGAATTGCATGGTTAAAAGATGGGGATCAAAACATAAAATTTTTACACGCCTCTATTCTAGCTAGAAGAAACTCCAATAAAATAGTGGAACTCCAAAATGAAGCTGGTAATTTCCACTCCTCTAAACCTGACCTCTTATCCATAACTAGGGGATTCTTCTAACAACTTTTGGGCATAGCCACCCTACCTACTCAACCAATCAACATAGAGGTATTTTGACTGCTCTCTGAACCAGACTACCAAAGAGTCCTTAATTGCCCCTTTCTTGAAAAATGATATAAATAAGTTCTCTTCAACATGAATCCCTCAAAAGCGCCTGGTCCCAACAGATTCACTTCTTGTTTTTTCCAAAAGTCATGGGACATTATTAGAGACCTATTCACCCAAGTTATCCCTGAAATTTTGGCTTCTTGTAAAACGATTGAGGCCATCAATCATGAATTTATATATCTAATTCCCAAGAAGTTAAATCCTACCTCACGGCCTAATTATAGACCTATTTCATGTTGTACTACCATTTACAAGGTCATCGCCAAGTTACTAGCTAACAAGATTAAGTCAGCCTTACTTAAGATTATTAAACCGACTCAATGAGCTTTCTTTGAAGGTCATTCCATCGGAGACAATATATTCCTCATGCAAGAACTAATGAAAGATTATCAATCAGGTAAAATGCGTCAAAGATAATTATAGAAAATTGACTTTTGTAAAGCCTTCTACACTATCAGTTGGCCATTTGTCCTAACTTACCTTGATGTGCAAGACTTTCTTACTGTATTCAAACAGTGGATCATAATGTGCCTTCAAACCTCCTTTGTGAGCATTCTAATGAATGGTATTCCTACTAAGCCCCTGATGTGAGCGGGAGGAATCTGACAGGGAGACACCCTCTTCCTATATATATTCACACTAGTCATGGAAGGTCTATCCCACATGCTCGAGAAGATGACACTGGCCAATGGCAGATTTGTCTATCACCATAATTGTTGGTCCTTACACATTACTCACTTAATGTTTGCTAATGACCTTCTATTATTGTCAAGAGCATATAAAACCTCTATTACTATTCTCTATGATATTTTACAATGTTTCTTCAGCTGGTTCAGTCCGCAAATCAATATTCACTCCTTAGATGTTCTTAACTCTTCGATTCTTGATAGTATATTAGGAATGGAGCTACACTCTACTCCATTCAAATATCTTGACGTCCCTATATCTCATGCTAAACTCACTCATAGGGACTGCATTCCTCTTATAGAGAAATACAAAGCTAAAATCTTATCTTGGCAAAACTGATTCCTTTCCATGGCAGCTCGAGTCACCCTTATCATTTTGGTATTGAGCAACCTACACATCCATTGGATCAATCACCTTGTTCTTCCAAAAAATTGATTAAGGAGATAGATAGAACAATCACAACATTTCTTTGGTCAGGTTCCTTAAAGAATGCAAAGAAGGCTAAAGTGAAATGGGAGGAGGTCACCATCCCCAAAAGTCATAGGGGCTTAGGCATTCTATCAACCACTTTTATGCAAAAGATACTCCTATGCAAAAAAATTTGGAGGCTTTATGTCGATAAAAAGGCTCTTTGGATTCGGTGGATACATAAAAACTACTTCCATACTTAAAAGTTCTAGCAATTACAATCATTTACGAGTTGCTCGTGGATATTTACAAAAATGCTTCACACAAGAGAGAATATCTACCCTTGGATTTGCCATAAACTGGAAAAGAGGACTTTGTTTGGTTCTGATACGATAATTGAACTGATTTCAATCCTTTAATACACAGAGATGAGCTACCCCACCTCGATCGACGTTGCCCTCCAAATACAAAGTCTCCTCCCTTATATTAGCAGATATATGGTTTGGAAATTTCCAAGGCTTTAGTCAATTTTCTTAATATCTTCCAATGATCATAAACAACTCCGATGATGAAGACAAAATACTTTGGAAATTAAGCCCCACTTGTATATACACAAATACATCTTGCGATAAGATTTTCCATACATAATAGTGTTGTGTCTAAATTTATTGAAATTTTCTTACATTCATATCTTGATTTTGGTTACAAATTCTTACAATTTAATTCAGATTTGATATGAATTAAGTGAAAATGGTGTGAATATTGCATGAATGATAATTAGATTATCTTGTGAATGTTGCATGGAAATAAGAAAAATTATACATGAAAGAATGAACTTGGACGTGAATTATGCATGCAACATGAATTAATTAAAAACATTCATGTAAATGGAGTCACATCTATGACTCCTAAGGCATGGGTGTGACAACTTATTTTGCACTCGTTTTTAAATCAGACAGGTGCAAGTTTTGACGACGTAACAACCTTAAACCTACACTCGTGCTCTAAATAGGAAAAGGAAAGTCGGCTAGGCGAGGCTAGACTGATAGGTTAGAGAAAAAAGAACAGAGAGAAGGTGTGGAGGTGGAGAAGCAGAGAGCATGGGCTATGAAGAAAGAAGAAAGAAAGAGTAGAGAAAGGAAGTAGAGGTGAAAGCCAGTGTGAGCGTTTGATTATCTGGGTGAGAACCAAGTGGAGGTAAAAGGCAAGAGTTGATGCAGAGAGCTTGAGATTGGCAGGAGACCCACCATCAACTCTCTCATCTGAACACCCTTCGTTTGCTTACTCTGTTTCATATTTGTTGCTTTATTTCTATGTTACATTATAAGATTTCTTTGTTGAACTTGTTTTCTTTATTAAAGTCTGATAGTCCATTTAGGTTTATTCACTATTTTATTGCTTTGATATTTCTTTGTTATTGTTGAATATGGGATTGAAGTATTTGAAGATGATGAATTGTGTTTATTCTATAATGGGCTGATCATTTGTTCTTGAGGATTAATGTAGCTAATTTAATTGATTGTGTATGATGAAGGGACTATTTTATTGTCTTATTAATTGCCATAGTTTCTGAGTTTATTGTATATAATAACATGATCAAACTTTACATCATTTTGGTATTCAATGAAAGACCGAGAGAAGAAGTTTAATATAAAATGAGAAACTATGAATGCATAAGTTTTCCATTAGAAATATATTAACTTAAGTGAGCAATTATTAGTTGGGTTTAATAATTAATTGGGATGATAAACTTGTCGACTACGAAAGTTAGATTAGTTTGTTATTTGAATTGATTTTAGAACCCAATTGGTAATTTTAGGAAGACAATTATCCAATTAATTCACCTTCGTCATGCAAGGAGATTAAACAAGTGAAGTTAATTCTCAAGAGTTTCCATATTGATTAACCAACACGTTTTTGCTTTTAGTGAAATCAGTCTACTTTTTAGTCTAATTGTGCACTTTTCTTTAAAGCCTTTACTCAACAAATCAGGATATAATGTTTAGGGTTGCGTTTTTTTATTATTTTTATTATTCAAGATTAATTTGAGTGGACCAATTTCACCTCAGTTAGAGACGACTCTGGGTAATCATCTACAACTACTTTATATACTTACGAGTAGGATAGTTTAGGTATTTTTAGAACTTATTTTGGCACAACAAACGGTCGCAAGTTCCTTCATACAAGCTCATCGAGAAGAACTCCCTTAACCCGAGAGCCTCGATAATTACTTCGCTAGTCATCAAAAATCGTCCAAGTACTAAAGATCGTTGGCATGGTAATTTTGATCCTATATGTGAGCTTTGCAAGTTATCGATTGAAGATCACAATCACTTCTTTTTCACTTGTACTTACTCAAAAGCAGTATGGAGTCAAATGCTACACAAATTCGAACTTTACCCCACATCTTATAATTGGGATGACATTTTGACCTTTTTTACCTGTAGTCCTCAGCTCCAAAAGAAGGATGGAATACTTCATGCAACAACACTTATTATCACAATCTACTATATTTGGATGGAAAAGAAATCGCAGACTTTACACTCAGGTGGCAATAAAAAAATATCATTTGGCTGCAAACATCATCAACATCCGAAATCTCATCATAGCAGACGAAGCACACCATGACTTGTCAACTGCTTTGCGAAGTAAATGGAACTTATAAATTCATCCTCTTGAATTGTATGCATATTTTATTTTTGACTTATTAATGTAATATTTTGTCAATGGTCTCACGGTAGTCTTCATTGAAATGTTGTAAATAGTTTACACTATTATTAATGATAATTTCATCAAATTTTTTAAAAAAAAACATAAGCACATATTTAACTTTTGTGATTTCTAGCAATAATTTCCGTAGACAAGTAACACAAACATATTTTCAAAATAACACATTTCTTTAAATCAATTTCATCTATTAATTTCTAGGAATTTTCATACACAAGCAACATGAACATAATCTTATGATTGATCAATGCACTACTTATGGTATTCATCTATTATAAACACAATTTGTGCCTCCAATCTTTTAATTACCTATAAACAAAAACAGAACTAAAACAATTCCATTACCAATTACCAAATTTGGCAACAAAGATCACACAGAAATTCCTTATAATTTAATGGTTGTTTTCATTGAAATATAGTAGAATGCGTATATAGCAAATCATTGGACAATTCATAACCATGGTACAAATCCAAAAATTACATTCATTGTATGCAGAATTAGATCTAATCGTACTTCACTCAACTAAAATAAGTTAGATATAGACAATTAATCCCCTTAAAAGAAGTGTAGGAAAAACTACGTCTTTGTCAAGTTTCATTCACACTATGTTGACTTCCAATGTTAATGTTAGGTACTTGTTGACTGAAATTTTCAATATCTATATGTTTTGTCAACTACTACCTCTTTAAAGCGTTTTACTTTTAATATCATCCTTAATGGATACAACACTAAGAATATATATAGAGGTCACCTTAAAGCTGCATCTAATTCTTCAATACTATGATATTCATCATTATCCAAGAAACTCCCAAGAAATAAAGACTTAATGTAAATGATATCATAACCATCATTAACAATAATGTCAAATTCTAAGTTATAATCATTTTCATTTTTTTGCCCCACATTTCCTTCCTCCTCCTCTTCAATATCATTAGCATCTAATCTAACATTTGCATTTAATCCAACATTTGCATTTGATCCAATATTTGCATCCATATGTACATCTAATTAAACATCACTTATAGTAGCCATTGCATTTATGTTTTCATCCAATCAAGCTTCAACCATCACCCATAAGGTACGTTATGCATGTTTTAGCCACCTAAGCTTTATCAACACCCATATTTGTTTTCATAACACCTATATCTTCTCCATTTTCATCTCCCTCAATAATATAGAGATGAATGATATCGGTTCATCAATATATTCCAAATATATCAATTGTATCGCATACCTGGATGGGTTAATGGCCTAGTTATGCACAACTAACATAAACTTAAAAAAGTTAGGATTTGGGGTAAAAAATAGTATCATTTTGTAAACATTAAGGTGTAAGGTTGTACCATTGATAATGGCAGGCATTAACATAGAACTTTTGTGAAACACTATAGGAAAATTTGCACCTGCACCGTGTTTACCTAACATATGTGAGATCAAGTTAACATTATATGAGTAGGTAATTTCTTCTAGTGAGGTGATTCAAACAATGGCAAATAAGATGATGAGAAAATTTGATAGTTATTGAAATATGATTAGTAATATAACAATAATTACTATTGTTTTAGATCCAAGATACAAGCTTACTACCATTGAATATTATTTTTCAATAGTTGTATTATTATTAAGCCTCAATTCATGTTGACAAGCACAAATAATGTTAATATAGAGGTCATTCATCCTTCTAAAATTTTATTTAAAGAAATATATGACAGACATAAAATGTGAAAATAAAGAAGGTCATTCATCTTTTTAGAAGTTTCGAAAATGTCCCATAATGAATTTATATCTATTTGGTAATAATCATATATTAATTTAATCAGTTTATTGCATAATTGGATATGATTTAGATAATGATTTTTTAATATAGAGGAAGTGGTGTGAAATGTTGATGAATTTGACTATAGCAAAATTAGTGAATAAATTGTAAATGGTGGCATGGCCTTTAACAAAATATGTAAATATAAGTACAATTTTCTTCCATATGTATTTTAGCACTATAGGTAGTAATACTATATAGTTATTAAGTAATGTTGAAGTTGCGTATGTAAAATAAGGAATAGATCAAGAAGTTTTGAACTTAAGGTTAAAAATTTAATTTAGACTTTCTATAAGAGTTAAGCTAAGCTTTTACTTGAGTAGAATTTACGACTTATGGTCAAAAGTTTTTTAACAAAAATAATCATTATAGACAACATAATCAATTATGTTTTTAAAAAATTACTTTTTGTATATCATCAAATGGTATGTTATTTGCCAACAATTATTTATCTTTGATATGATATTATCAATTGTTGTACAAATAACATGCATATCTTTTATGTTATCTGATTTGTCTATCAATACTTGCTTCCACATCTTCTATAATGTAATTGATGTTTGAGATAATTCAATCACTCCACAACATTTATTGGTTCTAACTCTTATATTGCATGTTTTATGGTCTTGTTTAGCTTATGTAGTTGATGGATCTATAGATCTGGAAGAACAAAAGATTAGATGGTGAAATTTAATATGCTTATGTTTGATCATTTGATATTTCTTATTCCTTATATAAATTTAATGCCACTATATTTCTTTCTCTTAAATATTTCTTATTCTCCTTTACTTTAGGTAGTTGTCTTCAGCATTTTGTTTTTTTTTTCCAATGTCCAATGCCTCTATAATGGTTGTGAATCGTATAACATAACCTCTTAATATAGATATAACGCTGGATATTGGAATAGCTTATAGTAATAAGAAATCACAAAGAAGCATATTTGAATGATTAGTTTTTATTTATATCGCTAATAATTTTCAAACTCGAATGAGTTGTAGACTTCACAAGCTCTTTAGATTCCTCTAAATCCGACGTAACCTATTATCATCTTTAATAGTATATATCATCATCAATTTAGAGCAAGAAGGGACACCAATAATTTTTCTTTGTTTTCTTATTATTTTGTTACTTCAATCGCAGTGTGCTAAATTTCATTTGTGAAGAGGAAAAATAAAAGTTATAAATACTGGATCAAAATTGGTGTTAATTTTAGTTTTGATACGATGCAATATCAAATACTATTTTAAATAATTTTTTAAATTATAGAATGAAATTCTAAATTTATATAGTTAAATTTCAATCCATGTTACAAAATAATAACCCTAATTAGGTTAGTACGTTACATAATCTAATGTTAAAAAGATTTATATCGAATTTGAAAATGCTATTATTAGCAAAGAGAAGGGATAAAAATAATAAAAAAATATAGAGTTGAACAACAATATGGGCATTGTTTACCGATTTCACATGGCTCCATAATAGTCCTAATTTTTTACCAATCTCAAAAGTTTTTCTCAACTTTTAAAAATAATAAACAAAAAAAAAGAATTTAAAGGGATATATACCACCTAAACAGAAACGTGTGTGCTTATGGCCTGTCAATCTATGTAAAGAACTACCAAAATTTAGGCATACGTGGCATCTTTAATTGATCAATTATTTGTTGCACGGATTGATAAGTTTTGTCTAACAGAAAACACGCTTATTTCGAATCATCGGATCAATGACGGATCAATCATGTCGTGAAAAAGCTTTTGTCTGCTTGTCATTGGTTGAAAAAAACAAAACTTGTATTAATAAAGAATTTGTACACGAATCCTTTACATTTTAGTACACGAATTAGAATACATGGTGTGAAGTTAGCAAGTGAAGAACTCCAGCTGTTAGTTGCATCTTCAAGTGAGGCTCGCTCCGAGGTTCCTGCAGATAACCATTAGTTGCACCTTCAAGCGGGGCTCGCTCCGAGGTTCCTGCAGATAACCACAAATAATTAAAGCTTATATAACTCATGACAACCTATGACCAGCGCTTTTGTTTACGAGCAACCACAAGGAGACGAAATTCAAATTGCGATGCCTTTATAATGCTAAATCACCATGAAACATATGAACATAACCATACAATGTCCGCAGCAAGGTCTACGTGTCTTCGCAGTAACTTAAACCGTGGGATCCCTAACCTTCTACAGCATATGTCTGGACCTACAATCGATACCAAAACATAAAGAGAATGATTCGTTATGTACACATCATTTCAGAAAAGTTGAAACAGAAACGTTAAAGTTCATTTAGAAAACATTAAAGATTGCTTTACTTTGTCAACTACACACAAACGATGCAAGATCCACTGCAGATCGAAGTGAAACCCAATACAAATGATAACAACCTTATCTTAATAGTATGCAAACAAAACCTGTACCACATAGATGTACAAACCCAGATGACGAAATCCTAATGAGAACAATTTGAAATCTCACGAAAATCAGTTAGTAGGCCAGAAAGTTTCAGACATTATTATACCTCTGTCATGTTATCCTCGGGAAAATAATTCCTCCTTGTGCAATTCACACCTTGAGCACCATCAAACCTGACTATTCTAAGTTTCCCTTCCTGCAAAAAAGTTGCAAAGCTCAACAGTGAACACTACAAATATGTGAATATCATCGGACAATGCATACCTTGGTTCCATAAACAAGGCCTCCACCAGCAAAAGGATGAAAGCAAGCAACATTCACTTCATCCTCTGCACTGGGAAGCACTCTGACTAGCTCCATATCTGAAACTCTGTAAACCTAAATAACAGAAATACATGGTTACACTGAAAGGTTGTCACTTTAAATAAAAGGAACAAGAAGAAGCATACTAAAAAATATATGAAATTGTGCATGCCTGAACCAAAGTGCACATGTAACCCAAGTATGCAAATATTCGAAGTAAAATGACGGCAGTTTAACTCCAACAATAATTGTTTTCAAGTATCCACCATGGCATCATAATTTCCATGTTTTCATTTATTGCTAACACAAGCCCGCAAACCTACCCACCCACCCACCCCCAAAATTCATCGTATCTACAATCCAAGGATTGTGATAGCAGGG
>JAOTAY010000004.1:19905693-19923736 GCA_025629805.1 Erythroxylum baracoense
TCTACAATCCAAGGATTGTGATAGCAGGGTTAGCAGGAGCAAAGGGGCCAGTGATTCAGCCCATAGACCCTTGTTGGTTTACACTCGGAGGAATAAGAATTGAGCAGGAATACGTTGTTAGTATTAGAAGTTTGTTAGTGCCAGCGTGGCAGGGTGGTTAGAAAGTCAGAGAATGTTAGTATTAAAGGGGACAGAAATGAGTAGGGAAGAATTCTGGAATTTTTAAGAATCATTGTAGTTACGGCCTTTCGGCTTGGGTAGGATCAAAACCTTCTTTGGGTTCTTCCTGTAGTATTGAATAATATTCGTATTACTTTTCTGAGTACTCTCTAACTGTCCAGACACCTAACTCTAACAGATTGATTCTAGTAGTAAATAGATTTCATCTTCGTGACAACCCAAAGATTAATTCTACAAGAAAGCTGATTTCATCATATCCACACTAAAGAACTCCATCAACTTCTCACTTTATCACCAACTGAATCTTTTTCATTGAAGTTTCTATTAATGTTTAATAGTCTTCCGTCATTGGCATTTAAACATCAGAGGAAAAGTTCAGCATCAATTACGTCACTCGCATGGAAATTATCATAAAATTACAGTACCATGAGGAAAGAAACAATTAACATTGACAGGAATATGAACTCTTTACCTCCAGAACCGTGTAAATTGGTGATGCTGTTTCTCCATCAATAACAATGCTTTTAAGAAGGGACCCATGACGTCGACCATAAGCCAATAATATATGTTCAGAAGTAGGTGAGAACTGTATAGAAAACAGCAAGCACATCTAAAAGTAATATTAGAAATTTCACAATAGCATTAAGTAAATTTACATGTCAAAATATCAGTAATCTAATAATTGAATTTCATTCAAGTGCATCTCCAAACAACCAGTTTGACTGCAAGCACACAAAAAAACAATTTAAAGATGGTCCACGATATCACACATAAGTCTAGTATCATGGAAGAAACTTATGCCAAAATTCTTTATGCGGACCATACAAATTGTTCACCACTGCTGTGTCAAGTTGCTCAGTCTAGCCAAAAGCTTCAGAACCTTAGACCAATTAATAAGTAACCATAGCTCAATGAAACTAATAAGAATACAGTGGAACTATATAATGATAATCAAAAATATTAATTATGGGGGAAGGCCTATTGTCAAAGCATACCAGGACACCCACAAAATAATATGTGTGTGTGTGTGTGTGTGTGTGTACAAATCCCTTACACCTATCAGAAGACGCTGACCTGGATTGACGTCAAACAGTGAGCAGCTCTAATTGCTCGAGATGCAAGCACCGAACCAAATCTGAGTAGACACAACAAAATTTTAGGAAAAAAGAGCTGTTCTTCAAATTAAAGGGAAATAAAGAGTCAATTCCAAGGAGTTGGATTAGAGTTATACGTTGCTTCCTCCAGAGAATATATGCGAAGTTCATACATAACTTGATGAGCCGAAATGGGGTGTCGAGTGGGAGAAGTTGCAGTACCAGAATCTTGATGAACCACATTAGGTAGTCCAGGATCAGCTTCCATATGAGGGAGCATGCATGCAACACATGCAGCTAAATATCTGCCACACGGAGAAAAATGGGCACCCATTTCACTGCAAAGGTCATTTTTATAATAAAAGGTAAGAGAAATGTTACAATAAAGATATAAAAACTGGTTGAAAAAATCAAGGTATGGTTGAAAAAATCAAGGTATGGTAGAAAAGCAACAGATAACAACAGAAGCAGTAGATAAAACTACCATATTGATATCAAGGAATTCATCAAAAGAATTTTACTAACCTACAAAGGACAGCATGCGGTATAGTTAAACGACATTTTTCAGCACTGAGGGGTGCACAAGGATGCTCTATATCATGTGACCAAACTCTGAGCTTTACAGTGCAAGGTAACTCTGCAGCGGCTGCAGCCGGCAGTGATGTGGCGATTTCAGAGTGGATTCTGTTAAATATGGGCTGACTATCAGTGTCGTTCTGTTGTGTATTGATAGGAGCCAAAAATTCACGAGATTCAGGTACAGAAAAGCGAGAACGCGAACTGCGATGTTGCAATCCCAATCTACTGGAAGTCCCTGACAGGCTGGTGTTTCCAGGCATTGCTAAAGAAGCCACGGCAGCTTCCACATAATGAATAGGACTTGTATACTGAGCTGAATGCTCATGATCACCACTATTAGGAGGAGCTGCTGAGGAAACACTAGCCTGGCTTTGACCAATCAGCCATCCTTGCAAGAAGGGTAGTTCCCACCAAGTTGGATCTCTAGGCAGTAAAAGTTGATGAATTTGGCTAAAGTTTGCATGTTGTTGAACAGGAGGGATGTGTCTAGATACTCCATCCAAGGCACTATTGCCACCACCACCACCATCACCACCAACACCAACAAAAGTATCTAGGTTAGTAGATCTCCCACGCTGGGTCTCCCCAACAGGATTCATTTCATCCATATCCATAGCGTCTCCTGCGGCTCTAGAAAAACCATTTCTCATTGCACTGGGAAAAGCATTCCTTAATGTACCAAGATACGAGGAAGATGGAATTGCCGAAAATGTCTCCATGGGGGAAACTAATGTATTATAGTTCTCCACTGCATTTGCATCCGCCTGAAACTGCGTTGGTGCAGAAGGATCTACTTGCATTATACTTGTACCACCATGTCTATTAACATCTATTCTGCTATCATCTACAGTAAAAGAAGGCACAAACAAGAAAGGAAATGACATAAGAGGTATTTCAGCAGCCATACTAACTCGATCACTGGAGTGAACATTTGTCACGAAAACAGCAGGAGGAGGATATCTCAGGTAACCAGGAGATGTCGCTCGAATCATCAAGGAATCTGAAGAGTCAAGATCATTGACCTGCATATCAGTCCAATAATGTAATCTACGGGATGGTATGGATAAAATATCAATTAAACACTCCTTAAAGTATTCACCTCAGCAGTCAGAAGAAATGGAACACCATGTGGGTGAAAGTGCACCGCTCGAAGAGAGCGTCTTGTTTTCAACACAATCGATGGCGATGAAGCCTCCCCTCTCTTATTGTAGTGCCATATGTATAACTGAAAAAGTACAGTAACATTATGTCAACTAAAATATGAGGTATCAAAATTATAGGAAAGGAATATAAGGAACATTGATCTACACTAAAGGACCAAAACCACACCTTGTGACCAGATGCAACAGCCAATAGCTCTCCTTCACCATGGAAGGCAATGGAGGCAATGGGACGATCTAAGAGAAAATAAATTCAAAAGGTTAACTTCATCTTAAGCAATAATAATTAATCAACAATAGTTAAAAAAATATCAAGAATAACAAGAGCCTGAGTTTAAATTACAGAAATCACGTGACCCTATGCACTCTGCAGTCCTTGCATTCCACAAGCGAACCTCATAATCCAAGCTCCCACTGGCAAGAATTTCAGCATGCAATGGGTGAAACCTAACCTGTATAGCTAGAAATTCAGTGTAAACTAGACAACATGATATAAGAATATAGATTTACGGTAGAAAAAATGTATTATTTTGCATACTGTGAACAACAGCCATGAATTCAAGTTATCAGTCATAATTGGAAACAAAATTCAAATAAAAATGTCAACTACCATGCACTCAAAAACTTGAAGTTAAAACTCACCACCCAAGGAGTCCTTCTATGACCACTCAACACCTTTAAGCAATTTCCAGTCTGGAAATCAATTATCTTCACAGTGTGGTCACCACTGCAAATATTATTACAGTGGGACGAGAGAGAAAGGGGGACAAGATTACAATCACAACTTGCATGATCACAAATAAAGGGGTATTACTGCAAAAAGAACTTACTGAGTAGAAGCAAGTATTCTTCCATCAGGGCTAAATGCTGCTGCGATGGTTGATCTAGGAGGAGGCACCAAAGGACAATACTTGGCTGATAGATGGCGCAGAGACTCTGCCTCAACCCTAAGATATAGCAGAAAGTCAATAAACAAAAAGGCAAATCTGAAACAGAAAGTCCAAAACAGACATAACTATAAAACTGAAATCATTGAAATACCAAGAAATAAGACCACGCCTAACATCTCTTGACGGTTCACTTTGAGCCATAGATAAAAGATTAGCATTCAATTGAGATGCTTCTCCCCACCGCCTTTTTGGCACATGCTTCATTTTGTGGCATATCTCCCTCCGCATTAGCAAGCACAACACATTCCTACTACGGTAAAAATTTGAAAACAAAAGCACAACAAAATAATGAATCAATGAACTTTCGATAATCCAAAAGGATAAAAATAGCACACAGACACACACAATATCCAGTTGAGTCACAATTATCAAACTCAACTCAGACAAAAGCTTCAATATTTGCAGAACTTAGCCAAATTTCAACTCCAATTGACTAAACCTATCTCAAAACTTCAGCAGACTAAACTCTAGTCCCCCTCAATCAAATAAAGTTCAATTGTAGGTCTATCAATTAAAGATATTAAATTATTAATCAAATAAAGTTCACTTCTAGCTCATCCATATCAGACAAACAATAAGACATTCTGATTAAGACCAACCAACCTTTCAACTCAAATTTACAAAGAGGAAGAAGCGAAAGGAACATATTCAGTCCCTAGTCACCGAATTTAATGTGAATGCAATAAAATACCTTTGAAGAGGGTCACTGCAAGCCGGAGACTGAACCAGATTCCGATCATCCGGCAAGGCATTTCCTGTCATCTCTTCGTTCTTACGATTGACGTTCATAAGCATGTTGCAGCCAAAGAAAAGAAATTTGCAATTGCAAAGAAAGACAGATTAAATAGCTAATTAAACCCTAATTCATTTATTTTAAGGAATTGAGGTTACAAAAAAGGAGCTATCGATAGGAGTACAGTTAAAAAATGGAAGGGCTCATCTCAGGTGTTGTATTTTGGATTAGGATTGGTCTTGGTACGTCAAAACCTAAAACCAGAGCTAAGTCATAAGACCGTAGAAGTCTCGAGTCAGATTAATTGCTCCTGTTGTTCGAACCTACATCATATTTTCATGACCAAAATACCCCTTGTACCTTTGGGACCAATAGTCCGTCTGCAAGCAACACCGTATTAGAATTATCGATTTTGATATGATAAAAATAAAATACCAAAAAAGGCCTATTAATATTTTTAAATTTTAAATTTAAAGATTTAGATAATAATACAATTTCCTATAGTAGTAGTAGTTTAGTTGAGAAAGGATAAGATAGGACCCACGAATTGAGAATGCAGGAAATAAAATTTTTCATTTTAGGCAAAAGCGGAATATTCACATGTAATCTTTTTTGCTTTACAAGCAATTCCTGCCAGTATTAATAATTTCCATCCAGGGAAGCATATTCACGTGAACCAGGTTATCAAAACCAAGCAAAAGCACGTTTAATATTTCATCCGGACTCAAGACCTCACCATAATGCCACAAACAAGAATCATTCAGTCAATCCAAGTCTCCTCTTATTGGAACATCTCAAATTGGGCTGTATACGCAATTGTGAATAGCTAGAAGGATTGGGAATGTACAGAAGGGAAATGCAGTCCAAAACTGGAAAGACCAATTTGTTCGCGTACATGTCTGACAAGAACATAGCCTATGTACACTGGCTTTGAAACACATCAATTGGTTTAATCAACTCAACTTGTCATGCTGTACATTCCTAGGTGCCCATATGCGGATTGTGTGATCATCACTTGCGGATGCTAGCATTTGATGCCTCCTAGGATTCCAACTCACGGAGTTTACAGTCATTAAATGGCCAGATAACACCTCAATTGGGCTAGAGTTTCGCCGATTCCATATATATACCTGCACAGGCAGAGCAACATAATTGGCTACTGACATCAAATGGTCACCTTGGGGCATGGGCATACGGCATTTTATCAATTGTTTCAAGAGAGGATCTAAATGCAGGAAAAACAGAAGCATACCAATGAATTTTCACTGCCACTGGCTATAAATGAGCTATTCAATCCACCAAAACAAGACCGTATCACGTATTTCTGTTGCTTGTGGCCCACATATTTCCGTGGCTCCTCCCACTTTCCAGCAACATCCCACAAATGGATCTCCTGGCTGTTAAGATTGACTATGAAGGACTTGTTATCAGAGGAAACTGAAAGAGATGTAATTGGGTGCTGTTCCCGAATGACTTTTTCAGCATTTGTCACCAAATTTAGAATCACAATTTCTTTATCAGATATGCCTATAAGATTTTTACCATCTGCTGTCACAGCAAGATCTAAAACTTTTGGGATCCTCTTGCCTCTCCAAGCTCTTCTCTCATTTCCATCGCAGTCCCATATGCAGATGCACTTTTGCGCATCACAACTGCCACAGACAAATTGCTTTGAGTCGGGAAACCAAGCACAGGAGCTCACAATGAAGCCATTATCTCCAAATGTACGCTTGCATCTACCTGTTTCCACATCCCACAGCTTAAGCACTTCCCCATTTCCACAAGTCAGCAACTTCCTATCATCAGGGCTCCATGACACAAAAGATACTGGTTTTTGGTGACTTCTTAGTGTGTGTCTAAAAATCAGCCTTCCACCTTCAGTTAACTGGTACAATAATGATAAGAATCCCACCGATAAGATCATCAAACATAAGAAGCAAAGCATACCAAAAAATAAACCCAGTAAAATGCAAATCATGTACAGCCAAACAGCATAAGATAACTGACTATTTATAATCAAATCAACTAGCAGAGCCACTAGTTTTCCAATACCAAATCCATGTAGGTTGACAAAATGCAAGTTGAAATGATCCAATTTTCTGTAATCAATTACTGTAAGCTGAGCCTTAAGAGAGTTGCCAGACCAATACGAAATAGTGATCTGTTGAATGTCTCAGAAAAAAAAAATATATATCCCTGTTGGCAACTGAAAACAATGGCTAAACTCTAACAATTAAAGAAATCATGATAAGATTCATTATTGAACTATTGCAGCTATAAATAGCTTGAAAATGAGCTGTATGGATCTATTTGCTATTCAGATGAGATCTAAAACCCCATGCAAAATTATATGTGACAACTCAACTGAACAATTAACTTTTAAGCTCAAAAGCCTCCTATCAGGAGGCAGTATTCCAAACATTGTCAACACATGAAGAGGATGAAGACCTGCCGTTCACATCAACAAAATGGCATTTCCAACATGTTATAGAGCTGTTATATTTGTACTCGAATCTAGTCATATAATGAAAGTGCTACAAGTATATTCGATCCATCATTGGATATCATCCAACAGATTAAATGCAGTCAAATGATTTTGTTTTTTTACCAGTATTAGAGCTCTTATGCCTAGAAGGCTTCAAGCTAAAGCCACGCTGCAGTATGGTGGATTCTAATTTATTGATAATTGTCCATACTTGGGCAAAGGAGCATGTTAAGAAAATAATTGATTCTCATAAGCCACAGCAAACAACTAAAAGCTTTTAAATTGAATGGATTTTTGACAATAAGAATACATCAAGGCATAAATTCTCAATCTCAAGAAGCGTTATTAAATGAAGAAATCAAGTTCACCACATGCCAAAATAAGAAATTAGTATAGTACCTTCCATATGATGGCAGTGCAATCACTTGAAGAAGAGGCTAAGTACTCGCCATTATTGGAGAATTGTACAAACCAAACTTCATCTTTATGCTCCGTCAAAATCTGTAAAAGAAAGGAAGAACAAGGATGACTTAAACACGTGATAGAAGCAACATGCAGGACGCCTACATAAGCCAATACACATATTATCCATAGCCTCATGATTTTTATTTATTTCTGCTCCTATGTACTTGAATGATATTGCTGTTCTACAAAAGGGCAACAATAACCATGAAGCCCCAGCACAATTTCAACATACTCTAATCATAAGGTGCAGATAGTATGCAACAGATTAAGCAACCAGCACGAAAGAGTAAATATTAAGTACACAATGACTAAATCAATGCAGTTCTTCCATGCCTGAAATATTGTGAAATATAATCTAGAATCATTAAAAAAAAATCCTATATGATCCTAACTGATCCATTTTTTGTCTATGTTTAAAATACTAACAGTGGAAAACTTTACCACTTTGAGTTTCAAAACACCTTTTTACTCTGTTTTTTAGTCAATTCTTTTAAAAATATTGTCATTTTACATAGAAAAGGCACAAAAGAGGAAACAAATAAACTAACAAGAGTCAATAATTTGACAATATATTTAATCATTCGAATGTTCTTAAGTAAATTAAATTCTAGCCATATAGTTTGCATTACAAGTTTAAACAATAACAACAGAAGACCTATAGTTACATTTTCACTGACTTTGTTACACACTCAAGTACACACCAAAAACAACAATTATATTTTACTAATTATGTCGCATCATTGTGCCGAAATAGCTTTAAAGATCAGCAAGAAGCACACCTGAGCAGTCTCACAAGGAAGCTGATCTCTTGTGCAGCAATGATCTTCATACAGTGAAATTGCGTCCATTGAATTATGATACAAACAAGATTCAATTTGTGAGATAACAGCAGTTTCAACCAGATGTTCCAACCTTTTCTCAGGTAGCACAATTGGTGGAGGAAGTAATTTTACCAGTTCTGTTGATAGTCTTTTTCGCATCTCTCGGATACTATCATCCTTCTTATCTACTTCCACATCCTTCCAGCACAGAATACTGAAAGCAAGATCATGCATATTTTCCCTGCCAAGTCGAAACAAAGGAACCCGCTTTCTTAAAACAGTCAGTGCCAATGAGTCCTCTCCACAAATCAAATACTCTAGCAAGCATTGCTTAAACACAAGAAACATAGCTGAAGCTCTAGTCTCACCCGGCAAGTCCTCCATTGCACTGAGTGTATTAATGCAGCCATCCCAATTTCCTTCAGGTACTTGTGATTCCAACAACTCCAAATCCATGGATTTGCACGAGATGCCAGATTCTGATTCCAGACATAAAGCAGACTTTCTATAACCCAATGAATAAAGGCTTTGGATCATGATTCTAATAAATTCATGTGTTTTTATCAGACCTTTCGGACCAACTGTTTTAGCTGAATCATCCATCAATGAACTTCAGCCAATTCTTTGCTGTTTTGATAAGCTTCCTCGCCTTCTATTATCAGATATTCCCATTTCACAGATTATCCATCAGTAATGGCAACAAATTGGATTGAAATTCCAGCCTCTAGGGACGTCAATTTTCAAGGAGACACGTCCACGCAAGGAACCAAATACCCTCTTTACCATGTAATCCAAACCCCAAAATGATAACAGCATGAAAGCCGCCAGATAACGAAGAAAAAGCATAAAACCATCACTAAAAGACAAAAGGAAATGAATATTAAAACATAATGCAAAAATGGTCCCAACCAACCAGGCCCGGTTTTTAAAATTGCAAAACTTAATGCCCCCAAAAAATGGACACTCTGCTTTCAACAGGCAGAAAATTAGTTTAACAGAACTCAGCTTCTCATGTTTGTATCTCAAAATAAACTGCCCCAGTCAAAACCTTGTTCAAAATTCAGCAATAACATCAGCCAGTAATTTGAGAAAATTAACAGGCAATACATTAGAAAGAGAGAAAAAGAAAAACTCAGCAAGACCAACCAGAGGCCCAAAAGAGGGAGCAGTACAACAGGTTTACACAGAACACTGTATAAGAAAAGCAAAAAAAAGAACATCACTTCAAAAGACAAAAAGAAGGGAAAAAAAGAAAGCATACCAGAAAGAGAAAATTGCAGCCGAGTGGAATTCGATGAGGGGAAGTAATGAACTGTAGGTAGATAAGGACGAGGAATCGATTCGGAACTCTCAAGGAAGTGATGCTGTTCATGAAACGGAATAGAAGTGGTCAATTAAAGATGCATCCGATGCTGGACCAGGTGCGAGACGACCATATCACCGGTATTCTTTTACGATTTTACCTGTCTAAAATAAATTCGATCTATTTTTATTATTTTACTAATTTTGTCCGGAATCATAAATATATTATGTCAATTAATTATTAATAATTTATTAGCGGAGAAAATCATTCAAGTTAATTATTAATTATTTATACAAAATAGGTCATAAAAAAAATTTAGAAATTGAATATATTTTAAAAATAAGTAATGATATTTTTTAGGGATAACAAACTAAATATTGCCTAATCTTTTAGATTTTTTTTAATTAGTGTCAAACTTTTAAAGTTTTCAATTATATAAGTCAAAGTCAACAGGTCAGTTTTACCTACATGGCACATCCATCAAATGTCACATAAATGCTCACCTATTAGTCATATAAGCAAAAATAACAGTTTGACTTTATTTGTACAATTTTTGAAAGATTATTCACTAAATTAAAATTTTAAAAAAATTTAGCACTAAATTTTAAAAAAAAGTTAACTATAAAATAAATGCCAAATTCTACTAAATTTTGTAATTATGACCTAAACTTTAAATATAATAATAAAATGCTTAAAATTTTAATTTTTTCCAAAAATGAACTGACATTTTTCTTTTTTGTTAATGTTGCTGATGTGGCATATTATGTCACCTATTACCTTTGACACAAGATAACACATGGAATTTATTTTCCACGTCAAAAATATATTTTTTTAAATAAATATGAATTATGAAAATAACTCATTTTCTCTTTCTCCTCTCCCGAACTCTTCCACAGTCACTAAAAAGATGGCATTACAGAAGATGGATATTGATAAATCAATTTAGCATCAATTTGATGAGGGAAAAATGAGTCTAATATGTCAAAACCTCAAAAATGGACAATTTTGTTTGGAAAATATCTAAAAATCCAAACATCTCCTTTGCCTCTCTCATCATTGTCACCAATGGAGCCTTTGAACTCTTTTGGACTTGGAGATTATGGGATCAAAACGTGAAACTCTCAATTGGGTTCTTTTTCTTTTGCTCTATCTCCTTCTCCAACTAAGAAAACAATATTCGAATCAGCTAACTTGAGTATAGATATGGAAAAATCAACCCACAATTTCACCGATTGTGTCTCTACATATGAGATGGAGCTCTCTAAAAATTATAATTGTAACATCTCATATGATCCAATCTTAACAACTACCCATATCTTTGATAATTATATTGTTGAAAGTTGCTCTAGTGTTGATGGATTATCTTACTAAAAGAAAACACTTTTTTTTTAATGATGAGTCAAGGTATTTATTCGAAAGCTTTTTAAGTTGCTGTTACGCTTTTAGAAAGGATATTGGGTAGAGAAAAGACATTTAAATGTACAAGTTGGCTTAAGTTTCCCTTTTAGGCTAATTCCTTTTATTCAATTTTTGTGATCTTGTTGAGTTGTAACTTTCGTTTGAAAGAAACTTGGCTTGATTATTTACAGTATTGATGTTAGTGTCCTAAATTTCTTAAAATTTGTTTTTTACAAACTCAAAAATTTGGAATGCTTTCTGAATTTGGAATTAGCTTAAAATCTTATGGTATTTGATCAAACATATTTCTTCTTTAAGTTCTCTTCCTTCCCAATTCTCCAAGTTTTTATTAACGTGATCGACTGAATCAGGTTTATCAAAAAAAAAACAGGAGCTATTGGCTATGCCATGTCTTCTATTTAACTTTTTCAGTTAATGACGTTAATACTAAACATTTTGATCATGAATTAATGATATAATTCTAGAGAAGAGTAGGCATTTTGTAGCCATGAGTGTTAGTATAGGGAGATGTTTTCAGATAAGCTAATGTTTATGGAACTTATTCCTAATAGTTCTCATTAAACTTTAGCAATCAATAAAATTACCATGCAACTCACTTAAATAAAATAGCATCATTATGCTTTCTTTTCCTTTTCTTTTTCCCTCTAGTAGTCACTTTTTTGTTCCTTTATTATACTACTTAAATAAATCGGTAGCCATTTTTTGCAATTCTTTTACCATCATCTTAGTGACAGTAGAAGTTGCAAGAAAAGGAAGAAGAGAAAATGAATTATTTTCATATTTTATTTTTATTTAAATTTTATATTTTGTTGACATGGAAAATGAAGTTCATGTTCAATTTATGTGGGAAAGATGGTAGGTGACATGGTATGTCAAGTCAGCAACGTTAATGGAAAGATTAATGTTAGGCTATTTTTGCAAAAAAAAAAGAAAGTTTAAACATTTTATTGTCACTTTTTAAAGTTCGGGCTAGAATTGTAAAATTTAGAAAAATTTAGGATTTTTTAATAATTACCCTTAAAATTTTCTAAAAGGTTATAAACTTTTGAATCTAATATCTCCTTTTTAAAAAAATATACAAGCTTAGGAGTATAATTTGATTAAGAAACAAATGGCTTAATAGCCATATTATGAGCTAAGATGATAACCTTTTTCACTAGGGGGAGATAACCTTTTTCACTAGGGGAGAAAACTAGTTATTTATTCTTAAAAGCAATGCCCCAATAAAGTTTAACTATAACCAGACATTGAACAACTCTTTAAACCAACTAGTTAAACCTAAGTTTGAGTTAAAGTGTGTATAAGGAAGATTTATATTAAGATCATTTCTAATTTGTATAAATTTAATTAATACTAGTCCACTGCATATTAGATTCCCCATTTTACAGATGAGCTTATGTTGTATATGAAATGGATCTTGTGCATAATGAGTTGTTCCCTAATTGAGCTTACCAAACCTTGAAAAATGTAGTTGTTACGAAGCTCCTTTCATTGGAAAACTATCTATTTTCTCTCCTTCCAAATGGCATAAATTGTTTTCCTAAAGGCAATGATATATGTTTAATTGTTAATACATTTAATCATTTACACTTAGAGATTAATGACATGAAAATGTTTAAGATACTCACTTTAATTTATATATGATTTTAGGTATAATTTGAAAACAAAGAAATTAAAGTGGGTTTAAAGCACGACGATTGGATCAATTTTTGAAAATAAATATTTACTTATCTTCATGGAGTAAGAAGAAGAAAATTAGAGCAAGAAGAAAACAAATTCAGTCCAAGAAAAGACAACCAAGAAGTTACTGGGAGGTGAGGAAAACGACATCACATGTTGGAAGCATAAGGAGTAAAACGACATAGCAACATAAAGGAGCAAAATGCATGCAACAGTTGGAAGTGTGAAGCAGAAAACAGTAGTGCACAACCAAGCTGGGAAGGAGAAAACAACAACGCATAGCTCCAAAACGCAGACAACGTCTGTATTTTCTAGCTTAACACAACATGAAACGCAGACAAGAGTTGTGTTGTGAAAGGCAGAAGGGTTAAGAGAGGGGCGTGAGGTTTTAAGTTGGATGAACAGTAGCTGGGACATTAAAGTTTATTCATCCCATCAACTACAGTGAGAGGGAAAGAGAGGAGTGGTTGTAGAGAAAATAGAAGAGAGTGCTGGCGGCGAGAAACAAAGAAGGAAGAGGAGTGGCGTGAATAGGAGGCTTGGACATTAAACTTTAATTACCCCATTAATAAATAGTAACTAAGGAGAAGCTTGTGGTAAAGTAGAGACAATTAAAGGGGGTTTCGGTTATGGATGATTTTGGTAAGACTTAAGCTTTTTCTTAAGAGACCAATGGAAGGCTAAACGTCCCCTTGCTAGTTCAGAGGTAACATCGACACCAACAACCAGAGTTAAGTGTATTTTCTTATTTTTGTTGTTTTCTTTCTCTCATTAGAAATTGATTGAGTTATCATATGTTAATTGATTTGGGATTTGCGTATGGATAATCGGATTTTCATTATTGTTTGGTTATTTGTGTATGAACCCATAGGGTATTGCGAAATGATGATTTTAATGCGTTCATTAAATTGTTTGATTGCATACCATTGTTAGAATTTCAATATATTTCGTAATTGTTATGTTGAAATTCATGTGTAGCGACCAATGATTCGTAATCATCAGGGATAACATGACCTAGGTTAAATGACGCACAGTATGTGGTTGTTGCCTTGATTAATCAGTTTTCCTAATTCGTAATGCTACTGCCTAATTTAATCTAGAGATTGTATCCTAGGTTATTTAGTGGTTAGGTTTAATCAACGATCGTATCTTGATAAACAAAACCTAAGGGAAAACTCGAGTTAATTATTAACCCATGATTAATACTTTCTAGCAGAGGTTTGAGAATAAAAAATCAATGAAATATGCTTAATTAGGGTGCAGGCCTAGATTAGACCAAAGAATCGGATCCCTACCTAATTCCCCAATTTTACCATTTTTCGTATATTTTCTTTAATTTGTTTTTATTAGTTAGTTTCATTTTGTTTTCCTATTCCAAAATCCAAACTCCCCCTTTTTTCCCCTAAACACCGATTAATTTCATTTCATAAGCTAACTGAATACTCCCTGTGGGATCGACCTAGACTCACCACTACTACAGTAGTAGTCTAGTTATTTTATTTTGACTAGCATTACGATGCGCAGGTCAGGCAACTCTATATATTAAGAAGTAACCCTTGCGTATATTGTTCTTTTGACTAGTCCAATCAATAAGCTTTAGCCAGTCCCACTCTGAAGAGGAGAGGTTACAAAGTTGTTAAATTTTTTAATCACAGGATAAAGAAGTATTGGCAGTGCAAAAACAAGATTCAAACTCCATTTTACAGAGTGTGTAAGGCCTAAAGATGCTGGAGAGATCTTTTATCCTATCTAAGTTGGTTAGCTTCATCTAGATATCAAGTCATAAGATTAAAAAAATTCCTTATAAGAGCTTGTTTGAACGATATAAGTAACGATACAAATTTATACTAACTTTTAAGCCTACGAATATGATAAGTTACTAGCAAAAGATGTTTATGAAAAATATCGGAAGGATGGATAAACTAAATGAGTTTATCTTCCCAGTTATAACTAAGTGATTAGTTCAAAACGTGCGCTAAAATGGCAGCTCTAATCCTCTCAAAAAGCCCTTTTAAATTGTCTTTTAAAGCCTCTTTAATAGTGATTTTTTTTGGAATAATAACTTTAAGGTTTGAGAAGTCAACAATGTTAATAAGAGGTCACAAGTTACTCTAATTGACAAACCAAAAATTTATAGAATTACCATTCCCCTTTCTTCTCTGGAAGAGAAATCTTATTTTCTCCCTAATCTTAGAAATGTATAACATTATCTATGAGGATTTGGACTTGGGATTCAATGCTTTAAAAACGAACCAATAATTAAACTAATAAGATAAAATGATTAAGGTTTAAAACTTAAACAAATTTTATACTGTCATAAAATTGATATATAGTAAAGATTAAACAATATTAAAGAATTTTAAATAGGATTAAAGAAAGAGACTATCCTTGCCTATTGTAGAAGTTAAAGTTGAATTGGAAAAGAATACTTTTAAATGAAAACTAACTTGTTTATTCTAGTTTATAAAAACTAGCTAGCTTATCAAAATTGACTAATTAATTAATATATCAGTTGATTTTTAATAATAAGGGTTATTAAGGTAAATCAAACTGAAAAGTTGGTTGTTTCAAGATTTTTTTAGTTGAATCCAACAAATTGGTTCAGTTTTTTAATCATTGCTTGGGATTAACACTCCAAAAATTATACTCCTTCAGATAATGTCTATGGATCTATTTAACCCAAAATGTTTCTTTATCATTCAAAAATCTCCAATTCCTCTTCATGATTAAAACTTTATTAGTAGTTTTAATAGGAACGATTCCCATATCCTCCTCTTTTTAGGTAAGCAAACCTCTTGCCATTTAAATTTTGTAATTGATCTCTTTAAAAATGTATTTAGACTGTAAGATGCACTTCATCATTTGTTCCAAAGGTTCAATCAAAGTCTTAGGAAAAACTAAATAGGATGACTAATAAATGTGAAAACTATTGAGGATTAAGTTTATAAGTTACACTCTACCTATTAAAGAAAGGAATCTATTGCAAAAATGTTAATCCTTTTCTAAACTTTTTCAATAAAGGGGGAGAAGTCCCTACATATTGGTATTTAGTGATAATAGTTATTCCCAGGTAGGTAAAGGGAGGTTTTATAACTTTCAATCCTACTAGGCAAGAAAGCTAGATTGAGAGATGATTCATAGCTGCTGAAATAAAGAGTTGACTTTTCTCATTATTGATTGATAGCCCTAAAAGATCTTTAAATATGTGAAGAGTTATCATAAAAAAACTCACAAAGGTGGGATCATCTCTAACTAGAAGAAAAAAAGGTCATCAATTAAAGACAAGTTAAAAATTTTTAGCTTTTTGCATTTGTTACGGTATCTAAATTTCCTCTCCTTATTGATAATAAGGTTAATTAGTATAATAAATACTTCAATTTACAGAGTCAAGAGATAAGGGGAAAAGAGGACCACCTTGACTTAAACCTTTAGTAGTCCCATTCACCAAGACACAAAAAGAGTCTAAGTTAATGATTGCTTAATTTAGTTGACAAATTTTAAGAGAAATCCAAAAGCTTTCAATGAATGCAAGATGAAATCCCCATTGACGGTATTAAAAAACTTTGTGAAAATCACTATTTATTGTATAACATTTCATAAAATATTTATTATGTACTGAAAACCTCTTGTGCAACAAGATACTTATTTGTCTCCCTTTAATGAATGCAACTTATGATTGATTGATGAGAGACTTAAGAGCCATCTTTAAGTCTCGAGGTTAGGAGCTTTAAGATGATCTCATATATTGTGTTGTAGTATGATATATGCTTATAATCAAATAGGGAACTTGAATTGGGGATCTTGGTAATCATACTTATAAAGGTTATATCAAGTTCCTTTAACATTTTACCTCAGCTAAAAACCTCCTAGATAGCATCAATGACAATGTTCTTAGTGTAATTCCATTTCTTATGAGAAAAACACGCATTCAGACCATCTAAACTAGGAGCTTTATAAGACTTAAGATTAAAGATTGCCTTTTCCACATCTTCAACAATAAAAGGTTTATTCAAGTTGTGAATTTCATCTTCTATGATCTACTTAGTTAAGAAATGTTGTAGTAACTACACAGAAGAATAAGATTTAGAGGAAGAACCAAGTGCAATAGTGAAGTACTTATGAGTTTCTTCCTTTAACTCAGCTTGAAAGAGTGTTAATTGTCTATTCTGACAGAGATACAATTTTATTAGTATTTCTTCTTAAGAGAACAAATTTATGGAAGAAACTTATGTGTGTAACACTCACATTTAGTAATTGATCAAGGCATTTCTTTCCTTTATTTGCTTACCTACATCATCAAAATTTTGGTAGAGGTTGTTTTTAGTTTGTAATAGTTTGTCTTTGTCCTCAGTTACACCCTTATGAGTGTGTTGAAGCTCTTGTGATTAAGAAGTTTGATTTCTTCCTTAACCACTATCGAGTTTCCTCATACAAGTGAAGAATTTAAGGTCATGTACATTTAGTTATAGCCCTTTAGTGATAGCTTCTTTAAATCCTTCAACTTGATCTAGAAACTTGTTAAATCTAAAAGGGCTTCTCCTTTAGCACTTAAAAGATAGGTTATGAATTTCAACTAAGGTATAATCAAGGAAAAGAGGGATGGTTAAATAAGTTTTTCTTACTAGGAATTTGCTTAGCCATTGAAGTCCCTCGTTAATAGCCAAAGGTTTTTTTGCTTATAAACTATCTTTCATTTTTTTTATTATTCAAAGAGAAAAATTGTCCTTCCAACCTAAAATTAGTTTATTTAATGTGGCTTTCATAAGTCCTAAAGTCCTTATTATACTTCCTCTGGAAAATGTTCCGTTTAGCTTTATAAGGATGGAGATTGCTATCGAAGTCCCCTACTAGTAGCTAAAGGCAGTCTATACTAGCATAAATCTCCATCAGTTTGTTCCATAAAGAGTACCTTTCAAAAGCTATATTAATAGCATAGATAAAAGTGACATGAAAGTTGAATCCTTCTTGTAAGATCGTAATTGAGAGGTGAATGAGTTTCTCATATATGTCAAAATTCATAATCTCTAATTTATCATGGTCATAAGAAATAACTATTCTTTCATTACAATAAGTTTGGTGGTTATAATTAACAGACCAATTGTAACATCCCCTCACTTATGAGAAGGGTATTTTAGTCATTTTGGAATAGGTTAGACTGTCTAAAGTGTTTTTGA
>JAOTAY010000004.1:19923836-19945134 GCA_025629805.1 Erythroxylum baracoense
GTTTAATTATGTTAGTTTGAGTGTTTTAGTGTTTTTATAGGTTAGATTAAGTCTTTGAGCTTAAATGTTATATTTTTAAAGTACTGTGATGTGTTTGTTAGTGTTCAGGATAAACGGTAAAGAACGAAGAAGATTCAAAGAGTTTTAGGCCAAAGACCACCCCACAATTGTGGCACATCAGGCCATGATCGTGACAAAAAAGGACGAGCCAACAATAGCCAGGCCACGATCGTGCACAAGGGCACGATCGTGATAGAAAGCCTCTAAATCAGGCCACGATCGTTCACATTAGGCCACGATCATGACAAAAAGGTTAAGATGCTGGCCACGATCGTGGCCTACGTCAGGCTAATAGAAAAACTCAAGTTTCGTATGATCCCTGGGACCGTTTCGACCCCAGATTTGACCTAGAGCCTCAAAAGTATAAATAGAACGTTACAAGTCAGAGGTAGGAGTTAGAGAGTCTGAGAAAAGAGAGCACTCATATGATCCAATCCTGAAAAACCTAGAGAGAAATCGAGCGATTAAGGAAGGAGACAAAGAAAGAGAGACACAGAGAAGAGCTTGACGCGACGTACTTCCCGGAACAGGTGGTTTCCCACTGTCACCGCCTCCTTGACTCTATTCCTAACGTATTTTCCATTTATTTAAGTTTTATTCACGTATAGAATTGAAATAGGTGTTGAGAATATATTGTGTTGAATGCTGAGTTTGTATTTATACTCACCTTTGGATCTTGATTTTTAAGATTGATAAAATTTGGATTGATTGGGTTTTTATTGATTTACTTGTGTTTTAATTCCTGTTCTTAATAACTTGGCAATAGATTAAGAGGGTGAGCTAAGTGAAAATAATCAATTTGGGCTAACGAGAGTTCAGTGAATTGATAGGTAAAGGATTAAATCAAACCAGTAGAGTCATATAACGAGAGATCGAGCATAGATTCCCGGTAGGTTAGTAAACAATTTTAGAACTAATTTAGGTTTTCGCAATTACGGATCGAGAGATCGCAATTTCATAATTTAAATTAGGGGTTATCAATTAGGGTTAAGAATTATAGCTCGAGAGAGAGTAATTCATCCTAGGACCATCTAGACACATTAAGTCGATAATTTCACAATTAATTCAGTTTTTGTTAATTTCAGATCAAAATCTCCTTTCTCTCACTCGGTAGTTTCTAGGTAGGGTTTGGATTGGTTTGTGTGATTTGTTTTCTTAATTAGATTTCTACATCTCAATTCTTGAATTAATTGTTGATTGATTTATTTTTCTATTAGTTTATTTTGATATGAGTTATTGCAATTTAGTACAACATTAGATTTTAGGACTAGATTAGGCTTCCTCGTGGGATCGACACTTCAGGTACTATACAAACGAGTCGTGCGCTTGCAGATTTTACCAAGATTATAAATAGTAAAACTTAGTGCGTGTAACTTTGAACTAACAAGTTTTTGGCGTCATTGTTGGGGAGGCCATAGTTTAGTTCTTTAGTCTAAGGCATTTTTCCACTATCTTTTGTTTTTAAAAAGTAGGTTTTAAAAATAAATTGGGGCATAAAGTAGAGACACATCTAGATATCTTAGAGTGAGGATGAGACATCCGAAGAGTTAAGTGCTAAGAAGAGGTAAAAAGATTGGTCATAGAGGATGTGTATTATAGGGAGCAAGGGACGTTGGTGGAATTCAACGAGCCCCAATTTGGTTAGGAAAATCATCATCCTTTTACAAACCCATACACTTCGGGATGGCAGAACCATCCAGATTTTTATTGGTCCAAAAATGCAAATACTCACATGGGAAATCAAGACCCATGTGAATTTCAATATGATGAATCTAGTTCATGGGATTCCAAGTTGGACAAAATCATGGATAAGCTCATGGGCATAGAAGAGGGTCAGAAGAGACTGAAAGAGCAAATTGATCGAGTAATAGAAAATCATGTCGTTTCTATTCACAATCTGGAGATTCAAATAAGACAGCTTTCCAGGGAATTCTGTAAGCAAAGTGTGAAAAATTATCTAAGCAACATGAATGTAAATTCAATAATGCCATGTCAGGCTATCATATTTAGGAATGGGGAAGACTAGCAGAATCAGAGGAAGACCATGCCGAACCCCAACTCATTGACGACTAGGAGGTGATAAAAGTGTACGAAGAAAAGAGTGCCAAACCTCCCTTCTATTCACCAGTCTTGGATATACCAAATATGAAAATCGAAAAATCTCGGGTGGACTTCCATGCTAAGAACCCTTCCCTTTGGATTGATGATGATGATGAGACATTCAACATGAACGATGTATTTAATAATCCGAAAGTTAGTAGCTCATTCAAGATAATTGGTGTATTCAAATCTTCTAAAGAACAGATGACAACAGACATCGAGTTTGAAGAAAGTATGGAAGTCTCTGCTCGGGAAGCAGAAGAAGCTGAGGAAACGAAGGTGATTAAGGAGGAAGGAGAGCAATTCAACTTCGTACAAGAAAAATTGTTGGATTCAATGAAAGATTCAGGGAATTTCGTTATTCCATATTTTATTAACCATTTGTTAATGAGAAGGATATTAATGAAATTAATTGGTTTTCTCAACCTTATCAATATTGTCTTTCTGATCATTTTGCAATTTGTAGCTTACTCACAAGCTACAAAACTGATGTTGAGCAAGAAGGGCGGAAGCAAGCCACTCATAATTGATCCTGGATGAGTTTTAAAGGATAAAGGTCAAGCTAATGACCATAAATTAACACATTTAGGAGTTAGATTTAAATTGTTGTGTAGTTAGGTTTGTTTTAAATTCTTAAATAAGTTTTGAATGATTTGGAAAGGTTTGGATTACTAATTCTTTTTCTCTCTCGAATCACTTATAAGATAGGGAAACACTCTTAATATCACGCAGATTTGGTCTCGACACTATCTCCATCACCACCTTTATCACCATAAATGATTTCATGTTCTAACCCTTTTCTTTTCATTTTTGTTAGTATTTTATCCTTACATGTTTCGTATATTATGTTTTATTTCCCCTGGTGTAGTTGTGTGTGCTTCCTTCTCATATTGAGGACAATGTGTTGTTCAAGTGTGAGGAGAGATTGTGTGTTTTGCTTTTGAATGTGATTTTGCATACTGTATGATAGTTATTAGGTTACATGGTGTGAAGTGTGTGAATGTGTCAATGGCTTAGACTGAGTGAAATTCATTTAATTTTGGACATAGCCTATTAGGTTATGAACGATCATTAGACTGCAAAATTAGTGAATTAGGGAGCCTTTGGATAAATAGACAACCTAATTAGGACTTAGTGTAAATTTAGCACCCTTTAGATTGTCACGTTCATTCATAAATTGAGATCTTTTAACTTAAGTAGCTTAACTAGTATTTTTCATGAAAACGAATAACTAGAAGCAACAAGATAGGCAAGAAAAAAATAAAAAAAGACAAAAAATAAAAATAAAAAATAAAAAATAAAAAATATGCTTAATAAATCACTATTCCGCTGACCTTCGGGTTATAAATAGAGCTAGTAGCTAGTTGAAATTGTGATAATAGCTGAGTAACTGGATCGACACACATTACAAATGCATGCCTTCGTGTAAAAAGACTATAATGACGTTTCAACCAAACTTTTTAGTAAAATGACTTAGTTGAATAACCGAATCGACATTCATCACAAATGTTCACCTCCGAGTAAAAAACTTAAGTCCTAGTTTTTATTGATTTAAAAAATGTGTGTGTTTTCTTAATAAAAACCTATCAGACTTGTAATAAGCTTGAGTTTTCATGAAAATGTACTTAGGAACAATTACAAAGTCTGAGGGACCGAAAAATTATTAATGTGTGTGTTTAATTAAAAAGGGTAAATAAGTTAACACTTAGGTCTTGATTAAGTTGTATATTTAGTTCAAAGCCCATAGACACATATTTTGCATGTTAATGATTTGACATAACTGAATGATTGTGTTCAAGATTAAATTCATTTCATGAAGATCAAAGCCATTGCCTCATTATTCCATTTCATGTTTTGTGTTTGTTGTGTGTTGTTGTTTTGTTTGCTTAAGGACAAGCAAACAGTTAAGTATGGAGATGTTGATAGTTATAAATTACATGATGTTTTAGGGTTTAATTTGTTAGGTATTTAGTGTGAATTTGAGTGTTGAGTATGCATTTAGGGTTTAATTATATTAGTTTGAGTGTTTTAGTGTTTTTATGGATTAGACTAAGTCTTTGAGCTTAAATGTTATATTTTGAGGTATCGTGATGCGTTTGTTAATGTTTTAGGGTAAACGGTAAAGAACGGAGAAGATTTAAAGAGTTTTAGGCCAAAAACCTACCCCACGATCATGGCACAACAGGCCACAATTGTGACAGAGAAGGACGAGTCAACAGTAGCCAGGCCATGTTCGTGCACATAGGCACGATCATGATAGAAAGCCTCTAAGTCAAGCCATGATCGTGCACATTGGGCCATGATCGTGACAGCACGATCGTGGCCTGCATCTAACTGACAGGAAAATTTCAACCCCGACTTTGACTTAGAGCCTCAAAAGTATAAATAGAGCATTACAAGTTGCAGCTAGAGAGTCTGAAAAAAGAGAGTAATTGCATCATCCAATTTTGAAAAAAAATCTAGAGAGAAATCGAGCGATTGAGGAAGGAGACAAAGGAAGAGAGACATGGAGAAGAGCTTGACGCAACGTACTTCTAGGAACAGGTGGTTTCCCACTGTTGCTACCTTCTCAACTCCATTTCCAACGTATTTTACATTTATTTCAATTTTATTCATATATAGAATTGAAATAAGTGTTGAGAATATATTGTGTTGAATGTTGAGTCTATGTTTATACTCACCTTTAGATCTTGATTTTTGAGATTAATAAAATTTAAAATGATTAGGTTTTATTGATTTACTTGTGATTTAATTCCTGTTCTTAATAACTTGGCAATAGACTGAGAGGGTGAGCTAAGTGAAAATAATCAATTTGGGCTAACGAAAGTTAGGTGAATTGATAGGTATAGGATTAAATCAAACCGATAGAGTCATGTAATGAGAGATCGAGCATAGATTCCCTATAAGTTAGTAGACAATTTTAGAACTAATTTAGGTTTTGGGTCAATTGTGAATCGAGAGATCGCAATTCCATAATTTAAATTAGGGATTATCAATTAGGGTTAAGAATTATAACTAAAGAGAGAATAATTCACCCGAGAACCGTTTGGACCCATTAATTTCACAATTAATTAGGTTTTCATTAATTTCAAGTCAAAATCTCCTTTCTCTCACTCGGTTGTTTCTAGGTAAGGTTTGGATTGGTTTATGTGATTTGTTTTCTTAATTAGATTTTTGAAACTCAATTCTTGAATTAATTGTTGATTGATTTATTTCTGTGTTAGTTTATTTTGATTTGAATCATTGTAATTTTAGGACGACCTTAGATTTTAGGACTAGATTAGGCTTTCTCGTAGGATTAATACCTTAGGTACTACATAAATGACTTGTGCGCTTGCGGAATTTACCAAGGTTATAGATAATAAAACTTAGCGCGTATAACCTTGCGATCACCCACCAAGAAATTGTAAATCATAAGATAACAAAAGTAGCGTTATAAACAAAATATAGTGATAATTAATTTTCAACAAATAAAAAAAGGAAATAATTAACAACTAATACCCGGAGAAAGTTTTCCTCTTCGACGAATAGCAATCGGCATTCCAAAATCCTCATAAGACAACTTATAAAGCTCCATTTGTGAGCTTAAGAGATATTGCATCGCGTCAATGTTAACAATTGTTGTAATAGTTAAAAACATTCCTCTATTAACTTCAGCTTGCTTAATAAGATCCAGTCTAAAATAGACACTAGGATTCAAAAATACCCCAGCTGCAAACAACGGAGACGAAATTTGTCTTTCCCTTCTCTCATTAATGATTGAAAGATATAGTGTGTACAAAGAAGACATATGTTTTAGATTGGCCTTGAATGCTTTCGTCGCTTTGTATCAAAAATATAACCTATTGGGGCTTTTCTTCACTATCAGCCAAGCGAAGTACCCTCACCAAAGGCTTACAAACTCGAATAACAAATTGACATTGAAACCAAAATTCTTTATCTTCTAGTATAATATTACAAACCTCCAATTCAGCATTAGACTTAGCATATTGAAATGCAATTCACTTATAACTTGTAAACATTTGTCTTAACTCTTTCTTCATTGAAACAAAAGATTGAAATGATAAGAAATTTGTTGCAAATCTTGTCACAGTAGGACAACACAAATTCCTACTATTAGTAAATTCCTTTCTCATCAAATTCAATACTCATACACGATTATAAATAAACTTTGTCACCTTTTTAGCTTTTTGTATAGTCTCATCAATAACAAGAAAATACCTAAAATCTCATCAATGCAATGTGCAATACAAGGAGTCCAAAAAAAAGAATTATATGTATTCTGTAACCTTTTTCCTGTTGCTTTATAAGTGGAATTATTGTCAGTAATAAACTGAACAATGTTTTCTGGTCCTACTTCATTCACAACTTCATCAAATATCACAAATAAAGTCTCAGTATTTCTAATAACGCTAGATGCATCAATAGATTTTAAAAATATAGAGCCATTTATATAATAAACCAAAAAATTAATAATAGGGTCTTGTCTCCTATTTGTCCAACCATCACATATGATTGAACATCGATAAATACCCCAATTCACTTTTCTTTCTGCAAAATAACTTCTAATTTCAAAAATAGAACAACTCAAAAGTTTACCTTTTAAGTCATCAATCAAAGGACCTTTGTATCCCAGACTATAAGAAGCTATTGCATCCATCATAGGTTGATAATAATAAGATTGAGAAGCATTGAATGATGAACCTGTATCATACCACTATCTAGCTACTGTCATATTGACATTGTGAGCCGCACCCTTGATTACATTGCACTACAAATTAAAGGTTGGGCTTTAGCAATTGTTCGTAGTACAAAGAAACTAGTCACCTACCTTCTTCTCTTCCTCACATCAAGTTCAGGTACTTCTTCTTGGGCCTGAGATGAAACACTGCCAGTATCATTACCACTATCACCTTCAACATTTCTACAATCACCACGGAAACAAAAAAATGAACTTCTACTACCAATTTCAAAATTTAACATTTCCCTTTTATCTTTCTCATGTTAATATTCTTCAAGCAATGTTTTCATTTGCCACTTCACATCATGACTTACTTTTTTACAGGATTCTACATCTCTTTTAGCCCCAGCTAAATGCTTCTTTAATCGGGTGATTCCTTCACCTTTCAAATGCTTGTTACAAAACAAGCAAATTGTATGATTTTTCATACTTGAGACTAATGCAGCACGAGCCCAAGCTGGTTCATTATATCTTCCTGAAGTAGTTTGATTATGAGTAGTTGAACTCTTTCTATTTACCTGTAACAAAAAATGAAGATGTTAGTTTTATAAGAAATTAATCCTTTAATAGTTTCATCAACAAACTTAGCAGTACTAATGCTAAGTCCTTCATGTGGCAATGCAACATAAATAATATCTTTAAATCTTTATATTAAACCTAAAGAAGTAAAGATGTATGAAACTATAGTAAAATTCAGAAATAGATAGACTTTACTGTTGGAGATTAGTAAAGCCTATGAGTACGAGAGTTAAGATTTAAAGAGTGTATGTCTTGATAGTTGCGTTATCTTGTTTGAGTGACTCCAAGTAAGGCTTATAATACCCACAAGGCATCCAGTTGCTGATATGTAAAGAACCTCCCACATTCAATTCACTGGCTGATATGTAAAGAACTTCCCACATTCAATATAATTCACTGCTTTCACCATTTTTTCAACAAATTCTTTCTATGGTGATTGCAGGTTTGGACAACAACTAACCCAATGAGTTGAAAGATCCAGCATTTTGTAGATGGAAGACAACGATAAATTATATTATTATTATTATACTTAATTAATTATTTACCCAATATCCAAATGCCATTTCAATAATTTTAAGATTATGTTAATTAATTGTTTATTTGAATTCTTTCCAATTTATATTCTCAATTTATCAGTTTTAAGTTAAGTTGAAGCTTTAAATCCTTTTTAACTTTTAAATCATGCATCATAAAATTAAGTTAAAACTTGAATTTTGAATTGAAATTTGAAATCCTTTCGAAAGTTTTAATGCATGCCTTGAATGACCAAAAAATTTAACATAAATCAAGTCATCAATTATCAAACCATAAATGAACCAAAACCAATCGAACCACAAATGAACCAAAACGACAAAACCATACTCCTTTCATTCAATTCAACTCCAAATTCATTCCATTGTCCAACTCTAACCAACGGCACACAAAGTCACAAATGCTTCATAATTTCATTCCAACTTTCTATTCACACTCACAACATAAATGCAACTAACCAGAAGAATTCTAACAGAAAGTGAAAAAACACTTCTAACAGAAAGTGAAAAAACACACCCAAACAGAAATTCACAATTGGTGATTGGGTATTATTTCAGATCAGGTCAGGTCGGGTTTAGATGTAGGTATTATTCCCAAATTTGGCAGCTGCGTTTGTGGGCAACAGAGGATGGCTGAAGACTGGAGAGCAGACATGGTGGTTAGTGTTTGTCATGGAAGACGACTGAAGGCTAATGGAGGTCCGGATCAGGCTCGGTAGTGACGGGTTCGCGTGGTGGAGGAAGATTCGAAGATGACGGTTGGAGAGGTAGAACGTAGGAGCACTGCCGGAGAGTCATATAAGTGGAGCTGGAGCACCGCTGAGGCGTGAAGAGGACGAGAGCGTGGGTGAGATAGAGAGAGAATGAGGTGAGTTTGAGAGAGATGAAAAAATGAAAAAGGAAAGGCAGAGGCAGGCAAGCGTCAGGGTCAAGGGGTTAGTTTTTTTAGGTTTTTTTTTATTTTTGCAAAATGGTTCTTAATATTTTTTAAATTTATGTTACCGATTAGTATATGCAAATATTTTGAGTACTGACTAGTATCAAGTAAAAATACCCGATGCTGATCAATACTAAAAATATTTATAGCGTTCTGATTTTCGGGCGATACAAAACAGTATCCAAAAGTTTAATAATATCAGATGTGCAAAATCAGAAAAGTCGGACTTAGCGAGTCGGTGGGGTCAATTTAAGAAGACTAGGAAAATGAGGCTCAAGCGGGCGTGTGCGTTAGGAGCCAAAAGCGACATCGTTCCCAAGTGTTGGCGTCTATGCCACGCTCGAGGTAACAAATGAAACGAAGCAAAAAGGACAGCATCATCATTTCCCAAAAGCCGAAAAAACAACTTTGCTAGGACTGTTCCTCTCTACTATTACTCCACCACCCAGCAATAAAAGCACTTCCCCAACTCTCTCTCACGCTCTCTCTACGTTGTCTCAAGTTTCAACAACTCTGGGGCACTTTCTCTGGTAACCTAATCTCTTACTCTCCTTTGGAAGTTGAAACTCCACTCTCTCTCCCTCTTTCTCTTGAAGTTTCCTCTTGTCCCTATCGTGAATGTCTGTGTAGATCCTCGCCGCATTTCATGGATCTGCTGCTCCACCGCGCTCGCATTGTCCCGATTCCCTCTCTCTCCTAGGGTTTCAGCTTTGGTTCCGTGCTCTTCCCGCCAGTTTCACCCCCTTCTGTTTTACTGTGGCTCAATGTGAGTGCTGCGTGCAACGGTTTCCGGCGCCGCAGTTAGCTTTGGAACTCCTGGCGGTGAAGCTGTTGATTTTCTAGGTGTTTGGTTTCTTGGCAATGTTCTTTGTGTATTCTAATTTGGATTAACAGATAATGATTATGAGTTCCTTCTCGACGCTTCTGCCGTTGCTGCTGCTTTGCTTCGCTTCAGTTGCTTTTAATAGTTTAGGTAATGTTACCGTTTCCTCGGGTGCTTTCTTTCTAATTCTTGACTAAATTCTTTGCTTTAGGAAGACCAGAGAAGGAAAAGGAACTATAATTGAGTTATTTGAGAGTATAAATCGCTAATTAATTGGCAGTTTAAGTTCAGTCGACAAAAAATTTCGTTGCGATAGAAAGTGACCAAAATATTGGTTAGTTATTTATTATAACCTGCATTTCGTCGTAGATAAAGCTATGGTAAGTTCTTTACACTCGTTCCGAGGATTTTAGAGATTATTCATAAAGAATGTCTTGAGGCAAGCTGTATGAATGCGATCTATACTTTCTTTAATTAGCTGCATTTACCCATTGAATGCCAATTTATGGAACTTAACATTAGTTCTACTCTATTAAGTATATGTAGTATAGATGCTAGCAGTTTCATTTTCCCTTATTCGGTTGAATTTGAAGCTTGGGATAGTTTATTGAGCTTGCTATTATATTTCTGCCTCTTGAGATCCAGATAAGATGTTTGCCTTTTGCAGTTCACGGTTGTAAGATGTTTCATGTCAAAATAGTTGACCATTGTTCTCTCTTCCTCGTTTAAACTCTAACTTTTGTTTCAAAAGTTGGAATTTGCAAAATATGAGAAGGAAAAAATAAATTGCACAACCTCCAGAATTTTTATTTTATACTTATTAAAAATAAAATATGTATTCAGTTCGGTATGCATTGAATCAGTGACCTTATAAATAAAGAATAAAGTCTCATTTAGAATGCGTTTAGAGCATTTATAAGCTTTTGGGAAACATAATTTTGTGTTCAGGTTGGCATGCATTGAACCATTGACTATCTCGATAAATAATAACATTTCTTCTGAGCGTCAAGAGCAATGCTGTTGATATAGAAGAATGCAGCCTTTATAATGATTTCTTCAGTATTTTAGGAAAACCACTCTTGATTCTTTTAACATGTTAGTTTGAGGAAAGCAGTAAAATATATTCTCTACCACGCTTTTCCATAATTTCCTTTCTTCTTTAGCCCTTTTTTCCTGTTATATGTGTTGTTCTGTCAATATATATCATTGCAATGTGAGAGTAGATAGCAACTAATTTCCAGTGCACACTCTTACGGTCTTTCATTACAAGATCATTATAAACTATCTTTCACAACTAACATATTTGCATTCCTGCCTCATTTTTCAGGTCATCCATTACTTCACTTGGAGTTTCCTCATCTGAAACCAAATCAGGCATTATATATGAGACAGATTCTCGTGGATCATGGTAATATGTTGCAAGACTTCTTCATTTTTTTCCTAATGCCTTTACTTTAACATGGACTTTGATATGTAAACTTTCCTTACAGAGATGATCTGGATTCTTGAAATTTTCTTATCTAGATCGAAGTAATTTGTAATTATTTGCATCTTCAACATTTAAGAGGTCAGTTGCATTTTATGATATTCAACCAACTCAACTACAATAAACCATTTTACTCTTGTAAACTAAAAAAAATTATGTACAGCTCTCCACTTTTTATGTGTCAACAATTCACAAAATGTGATGGCATGCCAAAGGGCCTGAATTTTATATCATTGCCTATGGAACTGCTTTTGGTGAGCTTGATTTCTATCTTTTTGTGCAAGTTTTCCTAGGAGTGAACTTCCTGTAAATCATTGCTTGCTATCTCATTGAGATTTCTGATTCATGTATTAGCATATGAGGCATATGAGGCTCCACTCAATTCTTAAGATATGATTATCCATAAGAAGATGCTCAATCTGATCCTTACAATGATGAGGCTAATTGTTGACAAGTTGGGACATGACCTGGACAAATTGACATAATATCTCTGTAAGATATGACAAAGTCTTGGAAAATAATACCACAATAAATTGACAGATAGTGATCTTCAGAGATGTAGTTTTTTTAAAAAATTTTTCCTATTAGTTTCAACCCAAAATCTTATCATATCATACCACTTGCTCATTTTGGAATCCATTGCACCATGTTAAAATCCTCTTCCTTTTAGTATGTAACCTGTATTCACAAAATGATTATTAAGCAAATCACTAGGGAAAATGAAAATTTTAGCTTGTTAGATTTTCCACTTTATTTGATGATTGTGCAACTAGCAATCAATTTTTAACATATGCACTTGCTGTACTGTTCACAGGACGGTCAGTTTCAGGCATTGTATCATTTCTCCAATTGCAGCAATCTCAACTGCACATTGTTAAGCCTTTTCTAGGACCTTCACCTGCACCTGCACCTTCTCAAGTTCTTCAAGGTACCTCTCATTATTTAAATCTCAGCACCTTGTCACTCATCTATTGCTCCAATGATTTGGTGGTTTCGTTATCTGTAATAGGTCCTGCATATGGTCCTATCACTGCCCCTTCACATAGACACCGTGTTCATCATCGTTATCATCATCGTCATCATCGTTGCCATGTGCAACCTTTTGTGGGTGCTCCATCCCCTTCAGAAGAACAAGGTAAGATTTGAGAGTTATCATGAAATATTTAATTTCTTTCTATTTTCTTGTCTGTGAGAAACTCTTTAGCTAATGATGTTGACTAGAGGATCCATGGCAGGTTGTGATCAAATCTGTGTTGAGCCACTTACTGCTACTCCCTTTGGTTCTCCTTGTGGCTGTGTTTATCCTATGAAAGTCAGACTTCTTTTAGATGTGGTCCCCATTGCTGTTTTTCCTGTGTTGAATCAGCTAGAGATTGAGATTGCATCAGGCACGTACTTGGAGCAAAGTCAAGTGAAAATAATGGGTGCAAGTGCTGATAGTCAAAATCAGGGGAAAACAGTAGTTGATATCAATTTGGTTCCTCTAGGGGAGAAGTTCGATAATACAACTGCAATGCTAACATATGAAAGACTTTGGCATAAGAAAGTCCCTCTAAATACAACCCTGTTTGGCAATTATGAAATTATGTACATTAGTTATCCTGGTAATGGCGTCACTTCTCCTTTTACCTTTACAACTTAAGCTTTATACCATTATGCATATTTATGGTCTGAATGTCAATAACAGGAATTCCTTCTTCACCACCATATCCAAGTTACGTGGGAAGTGGGCCGAGTGAAAGTGTGGGAGGTCTCCCCATCACCGCAAACTTTACGAACAAGAACCAGAAGATAAATCCTAAGATCATTGCCATCATTTCTTTATCAGCATTTGTATTATTATTGGTTCTCATTGGAGCAATCTTTATTTTAATAAGATGGAAAAAGTTTGGAAGACCTTCAAGTGCTGTCGGTCCCACATTTGCATCCTCTATGAACAAAAGATCAGGTATACCCATTCTGATATAGATTTTTGTTCTTGTATTATATTGTATGATGTCCAGAGATATAAGATTATTGATAGGTTCCATTGTTTGATTAAATTTATGCAGTTAATCAATGATCAAATCACCAAATCATATTGCAGGTATGGGAACATTTTTGTCAAGCAGTATAGTGAGCTCATCATCTCTTTCCCTTACATCCACCATGGCAGCTTGTATGCTCTCTGTAAGAACATTTCCATTTATTGAGCTTGAGAGGGCTACAGAGAAGTTCAGTTCAAGCAGGATTCTGGGTGAAGGAGGATTTGGTCGTGTTTATCGGGGCATTATGGAAGATGGAACTGAAGTTGCAGTGAAGCTGCTTACTAGGGACAACCAGAATGGAGACCGTGAATTTATTGCTGAAGTTGGGATGCTAAGTCGGCTGCACCATCGCAATCTTGTCAAACTGATCGGTGTATGCATTGAAGGACACATCCGTTGCTTGGTCTATGAGCTTGTTCGCAATGGGAGTGTTGAATCTCATTTGCATGGTATGATATTCTGATATCTTTAACTGGATCTTTTTATTTTCATGATAGGACATACCAGTTTCTTGATTATTCAGTGTATTGTGCATTATTTGAATGATGATGTCAGTACAAACTTGATGATATCCACTGGAGGCCTAGTTGATATCTGTTTATTCCCACAAGCATATGATAAAGCTGGAATTTCCTTGGACTACCTCTTTATTGATTTTTCAGGTGTTGATAGGAAAAAGGGACCTCTTGACTGGGATTCACGATTGAAGATTGCCCTTGGAGCTGCGAGAGGATTGGCTTATCTTCACGAAGACTCCAATCCTCGTGTAATCCATCGAGATTTTAAGGCTAGTAATGTTCTACTAGAAGAAGATTTCACGCCTAAGGTATCTGATTTCGGACTGGCAAGGGAAGCAACTGAAGGAAGTCAGCACATATCTACGAGGGTCATGGGAACTTTTGGGTAATTACTCCTGTTAGATAAGATCTTCTAGAAGCCTAGGTTATTGTCGAATTTCCATCAAGCATGGCCAATTAGGTTAAATTTCCTACTTTCCTCCCTCATAGTGACACACCTTTTGATTAACGGAGCAAGATACTGAATCAAACTTATCAACATACATGTATGTACTTATACCAGAGCTTTATAATTTGCAGGTATGTAGCACCTGAATATGCAATGACAGGGCATCTACTTGTCAAGAGTGATGTTTATAGTTATGGTGTCGTGCTTCTTGAGCTTTTGACTGGAAGAAAACCTGTAGACATGTCTCAATCTCCGGGACAGGAAAATTTGGTTACTTCGGCACGTCCACTGCTAACCAGTCGAGAAGGGTTGGAGCAGTTGGTTGATCCCTTCTTGACGGGAAGTTATGATTTTGATGACATGGCTAAGGTGGCAGCTATTGCATCTATGTGTGTTCACCCAGAGGTGACCAACAGACCATTTATGGGTGAAGTTGTGCAGGCACTTAAGTTGATATACAATGACACAGATGAAACTTGTGGGGAGAATTGTAGTCAGAAGGAGTCTTCTGGCCTTGATTCCGATTTTAAAGGTGATCTTGCTCCTTCCGATAGTAGTTGGTGGAATGCTGGTGGGCTATCACCTAGGTTAACTTATGGGCAAGCCTCTTCTTTCATAACGATGGAATATAGTTCAGGTCCCCTTGAAGAGATGGAAAATAGACCGTTTTCAGCTTCAAGTTTGGTGGGGGATCGATTGTCTTTACCCATTAGGCATGGAAACAGATCCGGCCCCCTGAGGACAGTAAGAAGCAAACCTAACTGTTACCGATTTAGGGGGAGCATGAGTGAGCATGGTGGGCTTCTTCCCAAGCATGTTAGGAATGATCCCTACTGGGCTTGAGGTTTTCTTAAAAGAGTGTCGTTAAAGTGTACAGTTGCAAAAAAGCAGGGTTATCAAGCTACTGATCAATTAATCGTTAGATTAGGCTCGTTTGAAGACTGAAGATGGGAAGAGACAGATACGAGGTTTGCATCAGACTTTTAAAATCTTGATTCATTATCATACAGGGTTGGGAGATGTAAGTTGGATAGTATACTCCTTGTATTTATTATCATATATTGTTTATTATGGTCCAATGTTTTATTGGAGGACAGCTACGTGTAGCTGTGTAAACTTTGCAGAAGCTGCAAATCTAATTGCTGACAACAGGCCCACCTTTCAGTTGCAGTACAAAGATATTTTTGTAAATGGCCCAGGCAATGCCTAAGTTAAAATGGCTCTTTCTTATGCTAATAATGACTTAAAAACTAATGTTATGCACATTTTGTTTTCCAAAATTTTTATACAGGTTAAGAACAAAGCCTCCTTTCCTTTCCTGGTAGAGCATAGTATTATCCTCCTGGTAGAACTAGAGGCCAATACCGACCCGTCAGCCCAAGTCAAAAGTGTAAGGTTACGTGCGGGCCATCAAATCCAGAAAGCAAAACCAAATAATAACAGAAGAAAGGCACATCAAATCGAATCTTCTGTTTTGGTTAACATATTTTATTAAATTTTATATAAGCGAAACTGGATGGCAATGGCTGGCTGATAGGTTCATCGTCAAGTTTTTTAAAATGATTTTTTAAAATTAAAAATATAGAATAATTTATTTTTTAATTAAATTAGAGTCTTTGTCGCTCAGATTTAAGTTTATCTGAAATTTAACTCTTTTAAATAAAATGATATTATTTTATTTAAAATAATTAAATTTGAAGCTTATCTGGGCCTGAACTTAATCCATAAATTAGCTCATTAAAAACAATTAAATTTAGACCTATTGGTTAAAAATTGCCATCCCTACATAAAATTTACTTATTATATCCGAACAGAATATCTAAACCAAAGAAAGGGAGGGGAGACTGGAGAGATGGTGCAGGTGTGGACACTTCCCAGTGCCACTTCGCGGTACTCTTGGCTACTTCGCCATTGTATTGTTACTATTGACTACAGTTCTAGCAGTAGCAGCAGGTCCCAAACAACATCTGTCTCTCGCTTTTTGATCCTTTTTTTAAGTGACAACCAATTGCAATGCCTTTATTGTTTCGGCTCGGTAGAGGTTAAATTAAATTAATTGTTGAGCTTTAACCAACAGTGTGAAAATGTCGTCGTCGGATTCCCTTCCTCCACTCCCTGAACACCGCATCATCGTAAGTTCCTCTCTATCCTTTTGTCCTATTGAAAATTCTTCAGATTTCGACATGTTTTTTAGTATAAGCACTAAATTGGTTGACAGCTGGGATGTGGAGGAGTTTCCGTAGATTTCTTGGCAGCCGTTGCTTCTTATCCTAAGCCCGACGACAAGATCAGAAGCACTAGCTTGAAGGTCTCGCTTCTCTCCCATTTCTGTAATCCATCAACTAAAACTTTGCTTTGCTTCTTCCTGTTATTTTTGTTTTTTAACCGAATTCATTTCCAGGTTCAAGGAGGAGGAAATGCTGGAAACGCTTTGACTTGTGCTGCTCGACTCGGCTTAAGCCCCAGATTTATTTCTAAGGTTTCGTACTTGCTTCATATTAATTGGAGAATCGATCAGCTGTTTGTTTGTTGTGCTGATTATATATTGTTAAACTATTTAGGTTGCTGATGATAGCCAAGGCAGGAGTATCTTGAAGGAGCTAGAATCTGATGGTGTCGATACTTCTTTTCTTGTGGTAGTTATTATGCTTCAGTTCACAACAGTAAAAACCCATTTTCATTTTTCTTGTTTAAAATAAATTGATAGCCCAAATTTCTTTCATCTTTATGATGACTAAGTCTTAAAAGAAATATGTTCAATTTTTATTGCTTGCATATGGATCTGGCTATGCCTGGATAATTCTTATTTGATTAATTTTTAATTTGCTCTTTCCTTCTTTTTTTCCCTAGGTTTCCAAGGAAGGCAATTCACCTTTCACATATGTCATCGTAGACAACCAAACGTGGGGGACTTTTCCTTAATGCTTTGCTCTGCTTGAATTGATCTGTATTTAGTAGACATGGCTAATAATTGAATTTATCTTCTTTTTGTAATTTGAGAAATGAATGTTAGATAACTCCTGAAAGTTCAAACAAAGATAAACAATGATGTGAAGTAGTTAAATTTACTTTGATACTGTTTGAATGTAGAGGTGAAAAGAAGCTAAAGAAGATAGAAAAGAGGTAAGAATATACGTAATGATTTAAGGTGGTTTGGCTATAAATATAACAAGGCTGCTTAGGTGTATTATTGGTTAGGGTTTGTAGTTTGCCCATCCATTTACAATAGTAGGGTAGTACACTATTTGATAATGCATTCATCCGATATTTCTAAATAATACCTCTACTTCTCTATTATTAGAAAAATAGGAAACTCTGCATGATCTGCAAGAGGAGTCATGGAATAAGGTTGCATCAATTTGGTAACTCAATTAATTATCTGTTGCTGCATAAAGGAGATTGCTTTTTCTATGTGTCTAGTCTGTCATTGTTCTTATGTTGAAAGTTGCGTCATTGGCTGTTCGAGTTATTAATTTTCACTTGTGATGTTCAAAGTTCTCTACCTTGTAATGATCATTTATAATCTATTCCAGTTACTAATTTTCACTTGAGATGTTCAAAGTTCTCTACCTTGTGATGATGATTTATAATCTATTACAGGAAAACTCGTACTTGCATCCACACGCCGGGAGATCCTCCTATGGTACCAAACGATCTTCCCCAATCAAGCCTTTTATCTGCATTGGAGGGAGCAAGAATTTTCTATTCCGATGGAAGGTTACCAGAAACTGCTTTACTTATCGCACAAGAGGTAACATCACATACTGCTTCTAAACCCTTTGGTGTCTTTTCATTTACAATTTGTTTTGGTGTTCAGAGATAAAATAGATGATACTATCACAGGCGGTCATGTTGGTAGTTGAAACATGAACTAGGATGTGATCAATCTATCATTGCTAATATGTCTAGATACTTTGGCCTAGACATTCAAGCATGTCTTTGATGTGTCCTAACTGGAAATCAACTAATTTTCACCACATTATTAATGTTATCAATGTTTACTTGTTTAGAACTAGGATAATGGTTATGTCAATACTTGAACTTTGTCACTTTATTTGATGGAATATTTTAAAAAAGTAGATGATTAACTTTTTTCTAATTTCACAACGTTAGTGCTTATGTTAGTTAAGTTAGACGATAGTGCTGACTCGATCTTAAAGCTTTTGTTATTATTTACATGGCAGTCCATGTAGCTGGTAGCTTGGAAAAATATTAATTTTTAATTCCTTAATCTTTCAAATGAATAGTGTATTTTTACTGTCCAAAGTTTATTTAAATAAGTGCCTGAACTAAAAAAATTACTAAGTACCTGAATCTCCTAATTCTTAAAGAGCTATTTACTTTTATCTCTGTAATTCCTAAGAAAATGTTTTGTTTTATTTCTATTTTTTAATGTGATTTTTAACTTTTATTTTATGGTTTTGTTTTCTGTCTTTATTATTTAAGAAAACAAAAACTTAGTTAGTTATCAATATAATTATACTTTTGTGACTACTAACAATAAGTACACTAAATAATGTTAACGTAAATAAATTTTATTAATTAGAATAATTATTGATTTTTATTTGTTAGTAAATATTTTATTATTAATTATTATATTTGTCATATATATCATGTGATATTTATTTTAGTAAAAATAATTTATTTTATTAAATTTCTCTATTATATTAATAAAGAAAGTAATTATCCAATTTTTATTTAATATGGACAATATTTGCAAAAACTAAGGACTAGTTTTAATATTATTCATGGTTATACTTCACACTAAAAATATTTTATAATAATGTTAAGTTTTTATTTTATAATATTATTAATAATTATTTATATTTTATAAATAATAAATAAATAAAATTTAATAATTTTATCTATTTAAATATTTGAAAATTAAATTTTATTTTTGAAAATTAAATAGATGAAATCTTAAATATTTATTTCAATAAATAGAATTAAATTATTTTAGATATATAAAATATTTTAAATTATTTGTGAGTTTTTTAGTTTAGGGACTTACTCAAATAAAATGAAAAAATTTAGGCATTGAATTCTTTTATTTTTAATTTAAAAATGTTTTATATATCTAAAATAAATGAATTTTCAAAATTTTTAATTTACAAAATATTTTAAATTATTTGTGGGTTTTTTAGTTTGTACACTTGCTCAAATAAAATGAAAAAATTTAGGCACTGAATTCTTTTTTGAAATAACTGGGATATTATCCCTTACTGAACACCCTCAGTTAATTAATTGATGAAGACACTAGTCTGTTGAACTTTAAAAAGATTGGGCACTTGCTCAGTGATTCTTTTTGCGTAGTGACTTGAGCACTAACAAAATCATTATTCGCTTTAGAAATCTGTGCTTAATGTTGTTAATCTGTTATGCTAATACATCTAGATACTTTGGCTTTCACATTCAAGCATGTCTTTGATATGTCCCAACTGGAAATCAACTAAGTTTGCTTGTACTAATCTGGGCTACTGGTTCTCATAAGGGATTAGTGGTAATGTTTTACCCGTTTAAAAATCTGTGCTTGTTGACCACCATATATATATATATATTTGCATATATCCTTTTTGGGGGGAGAAATCTCATTGCTATCACCTAAACCGTTATGAACATTATGTATCTAATTTTTTCCAGTACAGGCATTTCGCAAGGACATACCAATTTTGATCGATGCAGAAAGGAAAAGGGAAGGGTTGGATGATCTTTTGAACTTGGCCAGTTATGCTGTATGCTCTGCGAAATTTCCACAGGCAAGTTGACGTTTCACTATTGGAAATTGACATTAATGATCAACTTTTTTCTGTTAATAAATTAGCAGGATTATGTATCTCAGCTGCATTAGCTTATGTTGGCCTTTCTGTTCTTAAAAAGCGCTTATGATATACAAGCTTGTTTGTCAAATGATTTCTGGAATATATTTTCTGTATGCAGTGACTAATCTATTTCATCTGTTGAACTTTGACAAGCTTTCCTTTTACTTGTTTTTTTAGAAGCTATTAAGTACATATATGATGAACACATATATAGTCTGCATTTCTGTAACACATAATCTTCTTGTAGGCATGGACAGAGGCACCAACTATTGCAAGTGCACTTGTTTCCATATTATTGAGACTGCCGAAACTGAAATTTGTTGTTGTGACTTTGGGGGGAGACGGTTGCTTAATGCTTGAGAGAAGCATAGAAGGTCAGTGTACAACTGTTTAGGCCTTTGATCTGAGGAGGAAACAGATGAAACATGAAGGACTTGAATAGATACGAGAAACTAGATAATATTATATTGTTTTCACTAGCATTTCTTGTGCTTTATTCTTCTTTTGGGCTTATGTTTTATATTGTACTTTTTTTCCGGGTAGAGGTTCCTGCATCAGAAGAAACAGATGTAGACAGCTTATTTGAAACACTGAAGCAGAAAAGGGATGATAGCACAGCCATACCAACATGCATTCCCTCGGTAACGATATAATGGTTTTTTTTCATATTAAGTTCCATTCAAGGGCAAAAGGCTCTCACCTTTCTACGATCTTATGGTTGTGGGACTCTTGTGGGGTTTTGGAGATAATCCTACACTACTTTTGCATGAAGTGGCTGCTCTAAAGTCATGGTTGAAGTTACTGTTTTATAGGCATGGTTCTAAGTTCCCATGACTGATGAGTGAATCACATCCGTTGACATATTTCACTATAGCATGTAATTTGTCTCTTTTGAAGTTTTATCTACATTATGAAAAATGTTTGGCTTGCAGGTGATCCATGTTTCTTACCTATGCATTTTGACCCATGATGTTGCCATCAATCATATATAAAAAACAGATGTAGTAACTTAATGGGCATTCTAAAGCTTTTCCTGGGAAAAGTAACGAGCCTCCTGGAAGAACCACTTGTTTGGTTGAATAATTTCTGGAACTTGGCAATATCAAAAAGTAGGACATACATCTAAAATAAAAACATGCTTGGATCAGTTGTGCTTTTCAAGCATGGAATATCATTTTCTTTGCAGCACGGTCAAGAATGTTTACTCCGTGTCGTGTCGTAGCATTCTTCTCGAAATGTAGAGTTTTTCTGGATAGCTAACATGATTAAATCTTGATAGGACAATAATGG
>JAOTAY010000004.1:19947370-19957834 GCA_025629805.1 Erythroxylum baracoense
TGATATCCAATTGTTTCCTTAGGATATCCTATAAACAGACATTTATCAGATTTCGCTTCAAGCTTGTCTGATTGAATTCGTTTCACATAAGTGGGACAACCTCAAACTTTGATATAAGAAAGATAGGGCCTTTTGTTAGTCCATATCTCATATGGAGTAACTTTAACTACCTTTTGAAGGGACTCTGTTTGTTACATAAGCAATAATCTTGAGTGAATAACTCCAAAAGGATTTTGTTAGATCTGCTAAGGCCATCATCGACCTTACCATGTCTAACAAGGTTCAGTTTCTTTTTTCAGCTACACCATTAGGTTGTGGTGTGTAAGGTGGAGTCCACTGGGACACTTTCCTATTATCTCCAAGATAAGTTAGAAATTCCTCATTTAAGTATTCACCACCTCGATCTGATCGAAGTGTCTTAATACTTCTACCGAGTTGCTTCTCTACTTCATGTCTAAATTATTTGAACATTTCAAATGCTTCAGACTTGTATCTTATTAGATACACATACCCATATCGTGAATAATCATCGATAAAAGTAATGAAGTAAACAAAACCACCCCTAGCATGAATGGACGTCGTACCATATACATCATAATGTATTAGGTCTAATAACTCATTCATTCATTCACCCTTTCCTTTAAAAGGTATTTTTGTCATCTTGCCTAACAAGCAGGATTCACACCTGTCATATGCTTCATAATCAAATGACCCTAAGCAATCATTCTTTTGTAGCTTAATCATACGTTTCTCACTTATATGGCCAAGTCGACAATGTCATAAGTAAGATGATTTTAGGTTATCTTGTTTTTGTCTTTTATTATCATTGATATTTAAAATTGGATTGGACATATCTAATATGCAAATTCCATTGCACAATATAGCAATACCATACAACATTTCATTCAACTTAATTAAACAACCATTGTTTGAAAAGTTAAATGAAATCTCGCTTTATTAAGATATAAAATAGATACAATGTTTTTAGTCACAACAGGTACATAATAGCAATTTTCCAAAATTAACTCTAGCCCACTAGGAAGATACAAAACTTATGTCCTTACAGCTAATGCATCAACTTTTACTCCATTTCCCACTCGTAGCTCCATCTCTCCCTTCATGAGCGGTCTACTATCCCTGAGACCCCTGCGTATCAACACATATGTGTGAGCCACATCCGGTATCTAATACCCAAATGTTATGATCAGAAATAGTATTAACCTCCATGACATATATCTTACCTGAAGTAGATGGTGGGGCATCTAATGCCTTCTTCTACTTCAACGAATCCAGATAGGCTTTGCAGTTCTTCTTCCAATGTCCTTCCTTGTTACAATAGAAGCATATCCCCTTGGGTATTGTCTCATTTGCCTTCTTCTTGGCTACACCTCCCACTAACTTCTTGGACTTCTTCTTTTTTTGGTTCTTCTTTCGAGAGCCAGAAGCAGAGTCCACTGGCATCACAGCCTTACTATCCTTCTTGATAGTTTGCTCAGTCGTTTTGAGCAGATTAATAAGCTCAGGAATCATTGTGGATATTTGGTTCATTCGATATTTAAGCACAAACTGCAAATAACTATCGGTCAAATCAGTCAGAATTAAGTCTATACATAATTCATGATTCATAATGAAACCTAAACTGGCTAATCTTTTAATATAGCCATTCATCTTCAGCGCATATTGCACCGGAGATGATCCTTCAGCAATCTTTAAATAGAAAAGCAACTTCGAGGTCTTGAACCTTTCAGACTAAGCTTGCTCATCAAACAATTCCCTTAGATGGTATACTATGGTATGAGCATCCATAGCCTTATGATACTTTTGTAGTTCTGGTGCCATAGAGGTCAGCATTATACAGCTAACCAACTCACTATCATCCAGTAGCTTCTTATAAACTCTTTGATCTTCATCAGATGCATCGATAGTAGGGGGATCAGGAAGTGGTTCATCTAGGACATATCTTAGTTTTTCATAATTGAGAACAATTTTCAAATTCTATAGCCAATCTAAGAAGTTTGGTCTCATGAGTTTGATGGAATCTAACAGGGAGCGTAGGTTCACACTAGAAAACATCGTACGATTCGATAACCTAGAAGAATGAGAGAAATTATTAGAATGTAGATTTAATGCATATCTATAAAGACTTTAATAATATGCATTGTGGGTTCTACTATTCTGTTTGCCCTTTATTTTGATTAAAGGTTAACACGTAGCCCTTTGTTTCAGTTTGAGAGTGTGCCAGGAATTTAAAGTGATTCCAAACTAGGAAATAAGAAAAAGATTGCCCCTGGTAACTGAAATCAGAACAACTGTGTATTTCTAGAAAAGGGACAAAAATCTAATAGAAAACAACTTTGCTTTATTGGTAAACAATTCGGCAAAACGCAATAACTAATAAATTGGAAATTATTGAGAACAATTGAAAAGAAAAGACTAGGCTAAGAAAAATAAAGGATTGTCAAAAAAGAAATAAGCTAATAGGTTCAAAGATTTGCTGGGATGCCAGGATTTTGATATGTCAGAGGTTGGAGAGTTTTCTTTCTACTTCAAAACTTCTATTTATAGCCAACGATGACGAGTGTCCTACTGCAATTCAACTTGTAATCTTGACAAAATTTTATCTTACTAGATAAAGATAAGATACTAGATTGAGATAAGATTTGGATAAACTTTATCCTATCCAATAGAGATAGAGTTTGGGCTAGTGTCTATCAAGTTTATCATCTTATCTCCTCTTTATCTTGGACTTCTAGACTCCCAATCCAACTCCAACTCTACTACATCCTTCTCTGCTGGACACTGGAATTTGATGGGCCAAGATTAATGGACTACTTTTGGACTCCGAACTGTGGGCTTTCCTTTGGGCTTAGGGTTTTTGGCCTAAAACAGTAAAAATAGGCCGAACCCATTTTTCGGTGTAAACAATTGTCCCCTGCACCATTAGGTTTAGAGGTATAAGCCCTATGGTCGCCCTTGACTTATTTAGAGAATCATTTAGCCAATGCCTTTGCCTAGAGTAGCTTTTGGACATTCTGTTATCGTCAACCTCCACGCACTTCTGATGGACCAGAAATCTGAGAAAATTTCCAACTTTGACTGAAAAAACACACTTTAGAGGATTGAGCTTGGGTTGGTGTCTCCTTAGTCTCTCGAATCCCTGCCTGAGATGCTCTACATGGTCACCCTGTTTTTCAGATTTGATAACCACGTCATTGATGTAGACTTCAACAATTTTCCCAATGTGCCCACCGATGTATGTTATTTTAGGATCCTTGGCAGTATTCAAGTTGATTTCTTCCAGAGGTTCCTTTACTTGAAGTCTCTCATCTTCCATTTTGGGTGGCGCGACTTGTAGCTCCTCCAGACTTATTTCATCTCTTACTATTTCTGGGATTTCTTCTTCATAAACTAACTCTGTCCTGAACATCTTGATTTAATGGTTGACTACTAGTTGTTTCTTGGCCTGCTACAAAACTGCTTCCTGGATGGCCATTACAGCTACTAGCCACGCTTCTTTTCTTCCTTGAGTCATCATTGGCCTGGCTGGCCAGTGTCTCCTTCCATCGGCCTAAGAGGCCTGATGCTATTATTCTTCTCACTGGCACCGGTTGTTTGAAGTATCAAGTGCTTGTCTTTGGCGAATTTCATCAGCGTAGGCCTGCCCTCTTTGTCCACCTTTATAGCTGCTCCATTGTCCACCAAAACTCTGTTTAGTGGCTTTCCATTGACGCCAGCCCTTATGTACAGTGGTTTAGTGTGATTCATTGTCAACGGCTTGTCGAATGTCTGAACGTTGCTCTCCTCAGTATCCTGCGTTTCCTCTGAGAATTTCTTCACTGGACTTTGTTCTTCTGCAGCCGAAACTTTTTCTTCATCTCTTGGATTGTCCTCCACTTCATCATCAGGATCGACAAGGCGAAAAATATTTGGAAACAACACAGAAGCAAATCCCAGGTAGTAAACAGGGACATCACCAACATTAAAGTAACTTTCTTCCTGGTCCTCAATACTACCATCCTCTGTAGCCTTCCTTTTGAATTTGTTCCTCTGAATTTCTCCTGCACAGCGCTCCATCATCTGCTTGGTCATGCTGGCCAACTTCTTGCCTTTATCAAGCATCTCTTGTTTTTCCACTAAGTGAGCCATAGTCTGAACTTGAAGTTTCGTCTCCAGTTCGTCTTTTTCTCGGAATAGTCTCTCGGCCAACTTCTTGCCCTGTAACCTTTTTTTCTTTGTTTTAGTGTTTTTCTGAGCAGCAGTAAGTATTTCCTTCTTGTCATTCCTTCTGCTCTCCACCCGAATCCACTATCTAGCTTTCTTGGGCATCGGTGGCTTGACAAATTTTGGGCGACTGCCAGTGCTGATGACCACCTGGTCACTGACTTCCCCGTTATTTTCGGTGACCTAATCATCGATCATTTCCAGTGCATCGACTCTCTCCTGACTTTTAGAGGTAGTGGTCAAGTTGTGTTTCTTTTTCCACATGTTCCACCCTTTCGACCTCCAAACTTAATTCGTATGCTTCTGGCTCCTTTTTTGGTTGAGCCCATTCCTTATGTCAACACTTACTATGTTCATTGACCCCACCGGGAATGGATTTTTTTATTGAGCATTGCCTCTTCTGGTAACTTGAGAATTTTCCTGTTAATGCGATCCTGAATCACGTTCTTGAAAGCCCAGCACATGTTGGTGGAATAAGTCTATGCGTTATGATATTTGCAATAGTTTTTGGCCTTCATCTCCTCCTTGATAGGTAAAACATGATCTATCGTCTGAGTGTTCTGCCCATGCATTGCTTGGCCCATAGTCACTGGCTACTGAACAGCCTGGTGACTTGTAGTCCTTGGGAGCGTCTGCATCTGGTTGGTCACTGGACTCCCATTGCCCCCTAAACTCATTCCCTCTTCATAGAGGTGAGGTTGAGTAGTTGGTATAGTGTGACTGTGGAATTGAACAGGGGTCCTGTGGATGATAGACGCCGGAGGCAGGGTAGTAATCAGTGTCTCATCCCTTCTGTGCAGTGGCTGGTAGGTGGTCACCAGCTGTTTCTCCTTGTTGGGGCTGTCAACCCTGGTGGATTGCCCCCAGAGCACCTTCACGGGAGAAGTGTCTCCCAACTTGGTCACCTTGACTGACGATCCTTCACCCTCAGTTGGAGTGACCGTGAGCGCCACTAATTGATTTTTCGCGGCCACTAGTAACTTGCTGGCCTGCAATTCAGTTTGACGCGGTGTCTTGCTTGACTCTTCTCCTCCTATGCCTCTATTTTTTCCTGGCATGGTAGATCTGCTGACCGCGGCTAAAAACTCCTTTTGGTTACTCCCTATAGTGTTTAAGAGAGTGTCCGTCTTAGCCGCCGATTTCTCTATGGCTTCTAGAACCTTTATCAAAAGGGTCTCAATATTGCTTGCTTGACTTAACTCAACGGATTGAGGTTGGTCTTCCTGCGATGCTGTTGCAACATTTTCCACATCATCACCTCTACTGATAAAAATGTCAGTACTCTTACTAGATCTTGTTTTCGTGATCGCGTGGTCCCACCAGGCATGCCAAAAATATGTTTGCCTTTATTTTGATTAAAGGTTAACACGTAGCCCTTTATTTTAGTTTGTGAGCGTGCTAGGAATTTGAAGTATTTCCAAACTAAAGAAATAAGGAAAAATATTGCGCCTCGTAATCTGACTGAAATTGAGACGACTGTGTATTGCTAGAAAGGGACAAAAATCTAACAAAAAGAACTTTGCTTTATTGATAAACAATTCAACAAAACATAATGATGAAGAAATTGAAAATTACTGAAATTAATTGAAAAAGGAAAGACTAATGCTAGGAAAAAATAGAGGATTGTCGAAAAAGAAATAAGCTAAATAGGTTCAAAGATTTGCTGGGATGCTAGGCTTTCGATATGTCAGAGGTGTTGGAGACCTTTCTTTCTACTTCAAAACTTCTATTTATAGCCGACGATGATGAGTGTCCTACTACAATTCAACTTGTAATCTTGATAAAAGTGTATCTTATTAGATAAAGATAAGATACCAGATAGAGATAAGATTTGGATAAAACTTTATCCTGCCAGATAGAAATAAAATTTGGATAAAACTTTATCCTTATCTCCTCATTATCTTGGACTTTAAGACTCCCACTTCAACTCAAATTCTACTGCTTTCCTTTTTGCTGGACACTGGATTCTTGATGGGCCAGGGTCAATGGATTTTTTTTGGACTCCAAACCATAGGCTTTCCTTTGGGCTTCGAGTTTTCGGCCAAAAACAATAAAAATGGTCCTAAACTATTTTTCGGTGTAAACAGATGTATTGATGCTTTTGTCGGTATAATTTTAGGCTTTCTCTTATGATTCTGAATTGCCTGCTGTAGATTCAACTCATCCCAAGGGTCAGGACCTAGGAGACTTCAGACAATTCGCGGTCTTGTGAATATCTTCCAATATGTTTTCTCAAGGGCCTAAAAAGTTGTAAAGTCAAAGATAAATAACATGTTGTACAAGGACATTGCACATCAAGTATATTACAAAAGCTAGCAAGTTTCCAATAAACATCAAGGTGAAGACACGTGTGAGGAGGACTATTGTTGACATGTCTACTCCCTGCACGCCTTTTTGAGTTGAGTCCTGGGTTTATGGGGAGCTCCCGAGCTGTGGTCTGATTCTGTAGTTTGATGAGGGTCCAGTTTTGTGTTCCCTTCTGCATTTTTTTCTTACTATTCTTTCTGTTTGCAGAATCCATGTCGAGTGTGAGGAGCTATTGTGTGGAGGAATTCCTGCAAGTATTATGTCTAAGTTATTACTTCTATGTTTTAATCTTTAATTCTCCATACATTACTATGAGCTAATTCTTGGCTGAATTGTTTTGTTTCACTATTGTCTAGTCCACCTAATGATCTCTTACAATGTTGAGGTGTTCATTTCCTAATTCCTCTCTTTCTATATGGGGTATAGGGTGTTACCATATGCCATATTGATAACGACTTTTGTCTCCTTTGTGTTGACTCTTCAATTAAGTGATCCACTCTCGGAAGGATCTCCAGTTGCAGCTTGTTAAGAAGAGGAATGAGATAAGTCTAAATTAATAATAAATGATTAACCTAGGGAAGTTGATCGTAGTTGCACAGTCAATCATTGCACAGACAACAGCATTATCAATTTCACCTACAACTATCAAATGCCATTGTAGCACGTAAAATTTCTTGTTCCAAGATAAAAATAATTACAACATGATGTATCCCATTGATTGCAAATTTTAGATAAAATACCAACTCATAAGATATATATCAAGGAGAAGCAACCAAGAAAGAAATATTTATTAAGATAACCTAATGGTTACAAACTGAAACTTAAAGCCATTCTCTAAATATAATTTCTACTACATTAAAAATTATTAAAAATATAGCAGCAGAAAGCTTAGTTTGCCTTCATAATCTATTAACTATCATCATCTTGAGCATGTCAGTGGTACACATTAAAGCATATAATGAGGTAATCTAATTGTTAGAACAATACAATTTCAATAAAAGCTCAAAAGACGGAAAATCTTAAGCACATAAATTGGTAGAATCAAATTATAAGTATGTTGCTTTTACATATACCAAATAATATGAATTGATTTTTATTTCATTATAATCTTCTAAAATATAAAGAACAATTAAAGACAAGTTGAATTGTATCCAAACATGTAAGTTTGGAGATTTTATACATAATTTTTCTTACTTTTTTAGTAAGTTTATATTCTTTTTATGGAGATTTAAGAGATAAAATTCAAATAAGATGGTGATTCTAAGATAAAAATTTTGTCTTTATAAAGATAATAATGAAAATAAGATTCTAATGCAATTACAGAGTTTTATTTGATTTGTACCACAAACAAGAAAATCCATTTTTTAGAACTTCTGATAGTTCATATAGAACCTTATATCTTAAGCATGGTTTTCTGTCACACAATGATTGATCCACTTCTATGACCTTTGAATCACTAATAAAATAGGGCATACAAGTTTGTAATGAAAATTATAAAGAGCCTCAAATGATGTTTGAATTATTAAATGAAAAGTTGTGTTAGGCAAACATTTGGTAAGTGGCAACCGTTTCCCCCACTTATTAGAACTCTCACTAACCATGCACTTCCAAGTACGATCAAAATGGTAAGTTGGGGAGAGGTTCAAAAAGACCCTATGAAACTTTTAAAAACTCTTATTAAAATGAGCTATAGTGAAAACTAAATCTTTGTAATTCATTACTGACTATAGCATTCCATGCAATTTGAAAACATGATTAATAAATAGGTAAACTACATTTCGTACTGAGTATGGATGAGCTAAAGTTATAAAGTGCTCAATCTATCAATTATTATTAATAGATTTTTTTCTTGGAAACGGATAATGCTTAAATAAAATTCATATTGATTATCTGTTCATCAGTATTCTAAAATAGTTAGATGATAAGCAATCTAAGAGATGTAATAGTTTCATATTTATTTCTGACCAATATCACAGTTCCTAATTCTATTTCCTATATCCTTTTGCATTTCTTCCCAAAAGAACATCGGTTATAGTCTTTTAGAGGTTCTAACGATTCTAGAACGACCACCTAGTAAGAAAGTAGGTCAAATAATTCGACACAGCCATCCTACTTCTCTATTTGAGCATTTCATGCTCCTAAGTACAAATGATGACTCTTTTATCTCCAGCTTCTAGCTTAGTTATCTCCTGCAAACTTTTATCATGTCTCTATCTGTAAACTCATGTAGAAGATTAGAATTGATAATAGATACTAGTAAAGACAATAACTAGGAGTTATACACTCCAGAGAGTGCATTAGTAGCTTGATTATCAAACCCTTTCTTATAATAAAGCAAACACACGCCAGAGATACTTTTAATTCGAATAAATCAACAGGGGTCTGTCGAAGTTTAAAACAACAATAGGAGCCTCCAAAGCAAGAGGAGCTTGTTATGCGATAAGACCATGTTTAAGCAATATGATCCTATTAAGAGATAGAAACCTGTTAAACGACAAGAGCCCGCTAAACGATAAATCCAATTAAGAATATTTAAAATAAAAAGGGCCTGTTAAAATGAAAGGAACCTTTAGCAAGTTGAAAATAGAAGGAGCCTATTATAACAGTGAAGGAGCCTTTCGCTAAAATGAACACACACACAATATAATACGGAAATATAAAAGTTAAGAGAAAAGAGAAGGACGTAGCAGATTTATACTAGTTCAGCTTACAACCCAAGCCTACGTCCAATCCCTAAGTATCCAACTTAAGTGTTTTACTATGAAAATCCAAGTAATAATTTGACGAGCCTCTTCAAGCTCACGAGTATATATTTTTCATGGTTCTCTAACTTTCCACACTAGTAGTATTTATCTAACCTCTGTAAGCTCTCAACAAATGAAGTTTACTCGTTATGAGCTTTAATGATTTCTCTCAAGAAGAATTTTCACTTTTTAAAGTACAAGAGATTTGATAATGATGTCACTTTCAAGAGTATTGATGTTGTTGATATAATTCAAATGTCTGATCTGTTTTCGCAAAGACAGTGGCTCTTCCTTAAGTAGACATCTTCTTCAACTAATTGTTGCTTCTCTTATATCTTGAATTGACTTTGAATCTTCAATACCATATTTGATAAAATCTTCCAGTATCTAATTTTTATGAAAAATGATCATATTATGAAGCCGATTGTGATTTGTAAGATCCTTCTAGATATTATGGAATCATTTCTAATAAATTCGGTAAGTTCATAAGGAATGTTTCTGTAAGAAAGGAAGCATTTATCATATGATTTTATTTTCTTTGGAGAATTAACACGTTAGCAATAGAAGGAAATAAATCTAATTTGAAAGGTCATCATCAAAATCATTAAGCCTTGAGCTAACAATCTCCCCCTTTTTGATGATGATAACTAATAATAGATATATTTTCAAAATTCAAACAAGAGTCTGAGAGGTACCTGTCAGCTTTATAAGTTCTCACTTAGTAGAAGGAGCCTTTCCTTAACAAATCAAAGAAAAGACACGAGTCCATGATATATCTTTCAGCTTTATAAGTTCTTATTGATTAGAAGGATCCTTTCCTTTCTACCATAAGGACTTAACAGCAAAAAATATCACAAATTCATCATATTTAAGTGACAGTCATGTAAATATATCATCAATCTTCAACAAAATATATCGAATATCAAAAATAATTCCCCCTTTGTCAGTATCAAAAAAATAGAGGGAAAAGAATTAAATCAGGCAAAAAGTAGCAATAAAGTTATCGAAGAGATATATAACATGCCATGCCCAAAATGATGCAAGGCGAAAATATATCATCAACTAAGGCCATCTCTAACTAAGGCCCCAAAACACCAACTTTGGTGTTTTGGTGTAATAAATCTACTCCAAGGAAGACACCAAATCTTCACACCAAAATGGTGCAATGAATAGTAACACACCAAATTTGGTG
>JAOTAY010000004.1:20000784-20038985 GCA_025629805.1 Erythroxylum baracoense
TGCAAATATATTAGAAGTATTAATCTAACTGTTAAAGTTTGTCATGTAATATCAACAATAAAATTGTATGATTATTATGTATAAAGTTATTAATTTCACTTTTAGAAGTTGACTTAATTATTTTAGTTTTTTAACGGAAAATGTCAAATTTTATTTATATTTTTATGAAAAATTTAAAAGTGAATTTATAAATACCAAATTTCATAAAGATTAGTAAAAATCAATGATTAAATAACTCAATTGGCTCGATCAATTCAACCTTAAAAATTTTAAATTATTTAACTTAAAAATATTTCTTACAAAAGAAAATTACCAAGATAACAAAACAAATTTCCTTAAAAAGGAGTTTGGTTAATTTATAAACATAAAAAAATTTTATCATCATCGTCATCATCATATGTTTTATGTTTTCTATTAAAGTTATAAACTTAATTTTTGCAGAATTAAATTTCTAAAATCTAAATTCCTATAAGAATATTAAACGAAATACTAAGATATATAATATTCATACCCTTATAATTTTTTAAAAGTTATGTCCTTATAAGTCATTTTACACATAAACAGCTAATACTAGACAGTTAATTTTACCAAACATCTTTAACAAACAGCTAATGCAATCTGCTGATCAAATCAGCTGATAGAATTAGCTAACAGCCAATGCAATCAGCTGATTGCCAAACAGGGCCTATGCCTAGAAACTATATATGTAATATTTTGGTGCATTTGTAATATTTTATAGGCCTTGATTAAAGTAAAAAAATGAGTCCTTATTTTTGCTTATTTGTGGACTCTTATAAAGAATAAAAAGAAACAAAATATAAAAATTTTGTTGTTTTTTATAAAATTAAGAATGAGCCTTATTTTACTTCATTTTATTTTATACGAGAGTGAAATAGGCCATATTTTATTTTATTTAATTTTTTATAAGAGTAAAAATAAGTCATATTTTATTTATTGTTGCCCTTACCTAACGCCGCCCTGGTTTGGAGTTTAGCCTCGTGGTAATAACCAACAAGTTAATAAAAATGCACGGCCTTAATTAGTGATGCAATCAAATAATGTAAGACCATTTCTATCTCGTGAATCATGCATTGTTTCGATCGTTGAGGCTTTGTTATAAAGTTCTAAACCTCCGACGTAAGTGTGCAGTGTCTTCGTGTGCTCGGTACAAGGTTTTAGACCTTGCAGTCTGATGTTGCTACTTTTTACACCATTTCTATGGAAGCAAGTGCCTGTTTCCCTGCTTTTCATGTTGTTGATCAGACCTTTGTTTACTATAACACACCACTGTCTTTCTTTTGTATAACTTTTCGAGTAACTATATGTCCTCCGCGTAATCCTCATTGGCAGCTGAGTTACCATCGTAAGGCTGTGCTTGTCTGCTTGATATGAGTAGTATTGTAAACTTTATCATTATTTTTAATAATATGATGCCTTACCTGCAATAATTTAAAAGTTAAGCTATTTTATAATCTATTAAATATAAATCAATGATAGGCCATACTAGCTGTAACGAGTTAATGCTGGTGTTGTTCCAAATCTTGGAACATCTCTCCCTTTCCTTAGTTTGTGTCCCACGTTGAAAGAGTAAGGAAGTTTCACCTAGTTTATATACTAGACTATTTCGTAAAATAATCAAGTCTCTTAAAGAGGGTATGAATACCACATACATATACATGCATGACTTGGCCTGGCTTGGTTGTAATGTGATGTGACTACATGGCTGACAAATGTTTTTGGGACCCACTGGGTTTAATTCATATGGTTTTACTACCTAATAATGTTACTAATATTACTTGAAATCTCTACAGGTTCCCACTTTTATTACCCAATAATGTTCCTTTTCTTTATATATAACTTCATCCCCTCTTTCTAGATACACGTTACTTGCATCTCTCCTTCCCTAGGCAACAAACACGTATCTTCTCTTCTTTGTATAACACACGTACATATGGTCCTTTCTTGGTTCTTCTGCTTTTCTTAATTTTCAGAGAGAGTTCTTACTTCGCCTTTTAGAATGCACCAAAGTTAGTGGAGAAAACGTTAATCCTGAAGTTAGATCCCGTTGTCCTGATGCACCGTTGAGGGGAAATTTTCAGCTTAGAGCATTGATTTTCACGATGCCTTGCGTTAAGATAAGTTGTTCCAATTTATTCTTATTGCTATTTCACTATCAGTTAAGTGAGTTACAAAAACCTTGTATGTCATGTAAAATCAATCAATAAATAAAGTATGCTTCCATGTAGTTTCATGACTTGATAAATCATAAGATAACATTATAGTTCTTAGAAATAACTATTTCTTATTTCTACTACATGCTACTAAATCATATCTTAATTAAAATAACATTATTATCAATATCACTTTTTCATATATTTTTTCAGTTTTATCTAATTTATTCAATTTTCAATTTGTTATCTTTTGATTTTATTGTTTGAAATTTATTTCTTGATTGAATTCTTAATAAATAATTGCTTTAAAATTGAACTTGAAACTCTAATCCAGCATCACTGTCAATACAACTTAATAATTTGATCTTACAAAGTTGGTCGACTGTAAGTGTTTGAACCTTTAAATGCTAGGGAAACTTGATTGTGTTAAGAGAATATGATAACTTAGTAGTGAAAGCTTGTTATATATAGTTTTGAATTTTAATTTAACGAAAATATGAAAACTTGAGTGTTTAAAGAGTTTTTTGGCTTAAATATTTGTAAGATCTTTATTACTTTCCTTATCACAAGATACCAAAGTCTAGTCGATCATTTAAGGTAGCAATTGGTTTTGTAACTTTAGAGGTTTCTCCTACCTAATAGATATTGAAGATACTATAACCTAATTAATACCTAAATAAGGATCATTTATAGATAAATTTTTTCTAGAACTCTTCATTATACATACCACTAGGAAGTGTCATGGGTAAGGTTACTCTAGCTCAAGCGTAATCTCGAGAAAGCTTCTTTTGTGTATGGCTAACCATGTAGTGAAAGCTCAATACAATAGACAAAATTAACGGGAACCATTATTATAATCTACTTTGCCCGTTCTATAACTAAGGAAATGAAGACTTTACTAAGAAGATCTTGATATAAATTAAATACATATGTAACAGATTTTGTATGGAGCAAGAATGGCCAAAGACAGTTGAATGCGGAAGTAAAATGAATTACCACAACAAAGAAGATCTCATCATTTTCTAGCTGATCTTTTGCACCATGTATGCTATACGGGAATAGAGGAATATAAGAATATCCCTAAATGAAATAAAGGACTTGTAAGCCTTTTATCACCACTCTCTATCATGGATAAGACAAATTATACAAGTTAAATTAGTCTCAAACTTACCTATCCCAAACATAATAGCTAAGTGGAACTCACGCTAGTCTTATGGACTTGTCCCACTTTCGTTAGCCCAAGGCCTATATGGTATAACTAGCTTTGTTAGTTTGATAGTTTAAAGATGGTTATAGTCTTAATCCTTAGTAGTGCCTTAATACTATCGTTTTTTCATCTTCCAAAAAAGATCTTTATTAATTTCAACTTAATATGATTAAAACATGTCATCCACTTATAAATTTTTAAAAGTTGTGGATATTGGAATTATTTGAATGACCATAAAAACTTTTGTAGAACATGATTGATCATTTATATTTCTACATATCTAGAAGATTGTACACATATACCTTTTGATTGGTAGGCACTCAAAATTATCATAGTTCAGTCTTTGTTCTACAGTCTTAATCCATCTCATAAACCTTACAAATCTTGGTTTTTATTTTAATGAAAAGAACTTCAAGTTTTACATTAAAATATAGTTAACTCCAAATGTTTGAGAGTATTTGAAAAGTAAAAGGGTCACTTTTAACCTTAAGTTTTACACCAACCTACAAGTGTGACCCAAACATTTAGATGTTAATAATTCTAACCATAACATTTTAAAAAAAATTCAATTGTAACCTAACCCTAACTAAAAATTCAAACGCTCTGTTAAGTGCCAAGTTAGCGCTGACCTAGCGCCTAACAATTATTAGTCTAATCAAATTTCTTTTTAATTTAATTTAATTTAAATTTTATTTTTTATTAAGAGTATGGGACCCATATTTAATTAAACATTAATCAGATCATTAACATTAACCTACCATTTTTGTTAAGCAGAAGGATTAAATCATCGCTTTGTTTATGCATCGTGTAGTTTATAGTCTCTGTCCGACCCTCCTCATTTCACCGACTCTCCTCATTTCATTCTCCTTGTGGAATCCGTCACTGTCTGTTTAGGAGAGAATTTGCCACAAGCATCATTGTTCATAGGTGAGTGCTTGTGTGTGGGTTTTGTTGTGTTCACCGTCTTGATCTTCCATTTGATGGGTTGTGTTAGGAGTTTGGTAGAAATAATGGCTTGTTTAGTTTTAGCATCTTTTATGGTTTATCATCTTTTATTACCATTTGCATTTCATGTTAGAGAATTAACACCACGAATCCTAACTCGTTTGGTAGTATTTCAAGAAAGCATGTGACCATCTTTTTGGACCTTAATATTTAGTGGCTTTTATCTGTCCTTGTCTATTTGCTTGATATTTTGCTTAAAGATGACCCTAAAACTCTCTCTTTCTTGAGGTTTACATATTGATACCTTTCCTCTATGAGCCTTCACTCTTATTCCGAAGGATGATAGATATAGGTTGCATTACGTTTTAATGGATAATTTAGTATGCTTTTAGTTGTTAATTAGATGATTTATGTATGTTTAGGTTTAGAATTGTGTTAGTGTGATTATGAGTTTTGGTTTTTTAGTGTTATATAGGTTAGAGCATGATATCGGGCTTTAATTTTGTGTGTTTGAGGTGTTTTGATGAGTTTGTTAGTATTTGAGATCAGGTAAAGAAGGTCGGAGAAGAATTGGAGAAAGTTCGAAGGAGGAACAAGTGCCACGATAGTGATAGAAGCAGGAATGATAGGCATTGGCCACGATCGTGGTAGGTGCGATGATAGATGTGGGGACAATTTTTTAAAGGTTATTTCAGACATTTGTGCCGGATAAAAGCTAGTTTTTACCTTAAATGGGAAAAGAATATAAAAGAAAAAGAAAGAAGCCTTAAAAGGGAGCCTCCATTTTCCATTTGGAGAAAGAACACAAGGAAGAAAGAGAGAAGAGAAGCGAACTTTCATCCAGCTACTGTCCAACCACTCCAATCCAGCCATCTCAAGTTATTTTCTATTTCTTCCTGTTATTCATTTCATCTTCATGTATGCTTTAGGTTTGAGGATGCTGAATATGTTACTAAGGATGTTCTAAACTTTTTTGGGGATTTATTTTTGAATCAATATTAATCTGATTGCTTTTGCTATTAATGTGTTGGGTATTGTGATTGTTTATTGTATTTACATGCTTCGGTAATAAATCGAGAGAGTGAACTTATAGCAAAATGATTAGGTTGGGTAATGAGAGTTAAACAATCTAATAGCTCACACAAACAATCAAATCAGTAATTTATACGAAGAGAGATCTTGTGTGAGGACCCGATTGTCTATTAGAATACTTAAGATCTAATTGGGATGTGGGTTGTTTTTGTTAATTGAGAGATTGTAATTTCAGTAATTCAATTCAATTAGGGTTTATGATTTAGGGTTAATGATTATAACTCGAAAGAGTAATCCACCCTTCAAAATTCTTGAACCGATACCAAATTAACTATAGAGTAATCGAGTTAGCATTAGATGATAGGATAACTCCACCTTTCTTATAATTGGTTAATATTCCTTGTGTGAGTTTTGAGTTGTTAATTGGTTCTGCTCAATTTTGATTTCTTTGTGTTAATTTTATAATTTCACTTTCAATCTATCCATATTCAATTGCTTAATTTTCTACTCATTTTTATTTTCAATTTATCTACACTTTTAGGCCTTAGACAAATTAGGATTCAATTAGTTTACTAATTTCTTGTGGGATGGACACTTTAATACTATAAGTTTATGATTCGTACACTTGCCGATATTGAGGGTTTTATTAGAAGTAAAACTTTCTCAACAAGTTTTTGCTGTCGTTGTTGGGGAACTAGTTTAGGAATTTTTAAATTCTTTTGTTTTAAGGATTTATTAGTCTTTCTTGTGATTGTGGTACCCAATCACACGAAGTAAAAAAAAAGAGAGAAGAAAGTTTGGGCGCAAAATAGAAGACACATCAATTTGTAAATCACAAGGAAACTATAAGTAATCCAAAAAGTTAAATGCTAAGAAGAGATAGAAAGTACGATGATGGAGGAATTTTATTATAGGGAGCAAAGGACCCTTGTGAACTTCAATGAGGCATAATTTGGTCGAAGAAGTAATCATCCTTATTGAAACACTTACAATCCAAGGTGATAGAACCACTCATATTTCTTTTGATCTAACAATGCAAGAACTCAAATGGGAATTCAATGCTTGTCAAGATTTCAATAAGATGAGTCCAGTTTATGGGATTCTAAAGTGTAAAAGATCATAAACAAGCTTATGAACCGAAAGGGAAGTTTGACCAAGTAACAGAACATCATGCCTCTTTTATTCACAACCTAGAGGTTTAAATGAGCCAGTTTTACAGGGAATTTTGTAAGAGAAGTGTGGAAAACTTTCTGAACAACATGGAAGTAAAGCTAAGAGAGAAATGTAAGGCTATCACACTTAGGAGTGGGAAAGAGCTAGAAGAAACGGTGGAAAGATAAGCCAAGACCCACTTTGTAAAAGACCAAGAGAAGAAGAAAAAGGATGAAGACAAGAATGAGGACCGTCCATACATTCTTCCTCTGTCTTATCCACTGAAAATACCATTTCCATAAAGACTTTAGAATACTGAATTGGATGCACCATTTATAAAGCTCGTGAAAAAGCTAAAGAAGTGGCAAATTTATTTGTCTTTTATGGAAGTGTTAAAACATAGGCCCAAGTATGCAAGGTATCTACCGAGCAGACTTGGGATGATAATCAAACATTAGCCATGTCGGAAACCTCCAGGTCCTTAATTACCAACCATATGCCCTCACAATTGACAGATCCAAGGAGCTTTACAATACCCTGTGTAGTTGGTAATTTAATAATTTCAAAATGTTTATGCGACTTAGGCGTAAGTATAAACCTTGTGCCTTTGTCAATTTTTAGGAAACTGAGGCTAAGAGAGGTGAAGCCAACATCTATTCATATTCAGGTGGCAGATCATGATAGAAGCAAGTAGGGAAGGCCACGATCTTGATAGAAGTAGGAATGGCAGGCCACGATCGTGGCCATGATAGAAGTGGGGACTGCTTCTGAACTCAACTTTTAGAGGGTTATTTCAAACATTTAGGTTGGGTAAAACTTAGTTTTTACCTTAAAAGGGAAAAGGCTATAAAAAAAAGAAAGAAGCCTTAAAAGGGAGCCTCCATTTACTGTCTTGAGAAAGAACACATGGACGAGGGAGAGAAGGAGAGAAGAGAAGGGGAGTTTCAGCCAGCTGCTGTCTAGCTACTCCAACCCAATCATCTCAATTTATTTTCTATTTCTTCTTGTTATTCATTTCATCTTTATGTATCATTTGGGTTTGAGGATGTTGAATATGTTGCCAAGGATGTTTCAAACTCTTTTAGGGATTTGTTCTTGAATCAATGTTAATTTAATTACTTTTTATGTTAATGTGTTAGGTATTGTGATTATTTGTCATATTTTCATGCTTTGGTAATAAATCGAGAGAGTGAATGGATAGCAAGAAGATTAGGTTGGTTAATGAGAGTTAATAAATATAATAGATCATAAAACAATCAAATCAGTAATTTATATGAAGAGAGATCTCGTGTGAGGACCCAATTGTCTATTAGAATTTATGGGTTGTTTTTATTAATAGAGAGATTGACATTTTAGTAATTCAATTCAATTAGGGTTTATGATTTAGGGTTAATGATTATAACTGGAGAGAGACTAATCCACCCCTCGAAATTCTAGGACCGATACCGAATTAACTCTAGAGTAATTAAGTTAGTATTAGATGATAGGATAAATCCCCTTGCTCATAATTGGTTAATCTTCCTTGTGTGATTTTCGATTTGTCAATTGGTTATGCTCAATTTTGATTTTTTGGCATTAATTTAGAATCTCAATTTTCAATCATCCATATTCAATTGCATAAGTTTTTGCTCATTTTCATTTTGATTTTAATTACACTTTTAGGCCTTGGAAAAATTAAGAATTGATTAGTTCACTAATTCCTCGTGAGATCGACACCTCATATACTATAATACGACTCGTGCACTTGTAGAATATTGAGAGTTTTATAAGATTGAGACTTGCTCAAGAAGGGACTTGATTAAATTAGTTGTTCTTTTTCTTTGATCATTCTTTGTTAGCTTCTTGCTTGCTGTTGTCCTTATTTTTAGGGATATGTTCAACACTTTGGATTGTATAATGAAAAATTAGAGTTTAAATTTTTGATATGAAGGAATGAAAGACCATGCTTATTTGTCAAAGCATGCAGATTATCTTTTGCTTCCCCAATCAAGTGACCATAATGTTCATTATTGATCTTACAAATGCTTTCTGTCAATGCTTTCCGGTTTGAAATTAACAAGCTTATGGAGGTTTCTGCCATTATTTTTTTCGTAGGTTCGTATTTAAAAATCAAAATTTTAACCATATTTCACAACTTGGTTGAGTGAGATCCACTTCTAGGTAATAGTCTATGCATCAATTTTATATATTTTCTGGTAGAATAGATGAGTGAAGGAAAACTTAAAAAGCAATATTATTTTGTTTTGTTTATTTTTATTTTTATTTTTCTTTTTCATTTTTTGTTTTATATATTTGTAAATGAAAGGAGCTCTTAATTACACATGGTTTGTATTCTCGTTTATGATAATAGTGAATATTTATTTCCTGTCTCATTTATGACATATGATCATACGCTTATTTGATATAAATGTTAATATCAATCTATTTAGATCTTATTAGTCCATTTGGATCTTGCATTTCTTAATAGTGGTGGGTATTGTGGTAATCACATGCAGAGTATAAATCTTTAAATTGTCATCTTTGTGGATATAAAAGGAGGAGGAGATACATGTCCCTGCAAATCAATTCAAGGTTCATACATATGTTCGTAGTTAATAGATGTTTTGGTTTTTCATTATTAACATAAACTAAAAACATAAAACAAGAGCTAAAAACTAAAAACCACAACAGAAAAATAGAAGTGGAACCAAACAGCCTCTTAGTCTTCTCCACCACCTCTCCGTAGTGACTTATCTCTTTATCTCTCTCTTAAAGGCCTTAATTTCTCTCTATAAACCCACACTTCTCTCTCTCTTTTTCTGCTTAAAAGATGCATATCCTATTACACACTTTCCGTGAGCATCCTTAATGTTGGCAAGAATAATGTTAGTAGTCTCTAGTCTGTTCAACAATCCTACGTATAAGGATGTCTAAACTAGGACAACCAAACACAAAAGGTCATGAAAGTGCACTATGATCCTACAAAATGTAGCTTTACGACTCTGCTTAACCTTTTTTTAGGCTACACATGATCATAGTACTTTTTATCGTAAGTTAGGTTTTCTAAAACTTATATTGTTATCTGTTTTACTTTATTTGTACTTTGTTTTAATTTAATTGTGTTAAAAATTTTGTTATAAGATTATTGTAGTTGGCAACCTGTATATTGGAGCGGGAGTATATTCTTGTGGTTATTATATAATAACAAAATCTTTGTTATGAAATTTTAATTATATGAATAAACTAACCACCAAGAGCTTGAACTCTTTAGCTACCTCATCAAGGTTCTAATTTTGAAGTTTGAGAGAAAACTTCGTATGTTTGGTATAATGGTGAGTCAACTTGTCAAAGATGTTACTATTGACATTAAAGAGAAAGATGTGACTAATATCTACATCAGCCTCTATAAAGTACTTGATCATCTTTGAATTCAACGCCACCATCCTGCACACTTCAAATTTATTTCATCATACTCTTTATGATATCATCAATAGAGAAGACATTGTTTCAGGTCTAAAGTAACTTAATATATGCCTATTAAAATGTTTGTGAAACAAGGAGGATTATGATTATGGTGTTCTGAGCAACATTTCTAAAGGTATCAATTAATAATGAACGAAGGAAGGGCGTGATAGAATAAATTAAGAGACAGTGGTAAGGCCCATAGATCCCTGTGGCTCGTGGCTCATTTTTTAAAGTTAAATATATTATATATACTTTTTTGTTGGAGCCTAGCTTAGGATTTAAATAGAATAATTTTTGTAAAGTTATAATTCCTTTTAAGGCAAAATTAACAATTTGAATTATGACATTTGTACTAAAATGTAACATAGAATCAAATATTTGAGAGTGCTAAAAAAGAACTTTGATATTACAAAAACATGTAATTTAAACCCCAAATCGATTCATATCTATGTTTTATTAAATTTGTCTACCTAATATATTTTATCATTTTTGTAGGTGTATTTTACCAATTTAACATTCCAACTAGCAATAGGGCACATAACCATTGTCATTTTTTGCCCATAATTTTGTTTATGATTTAGGGATTGCTTTGTTTATCCTCTAGAATTAAATGCTACAATTAGAAAAAAATAATAGAAATTAAATCCTCTAGAATTAATCTGCAAGTGCACGGTTCGTTAGCGTAGTACCAAAGGTGTCGATTGCACGAGAAGGGAACTAATCAAATCCTAAAATCTAAATCCAGAAACAAATAATAGAAATTCAAGATGCAACGAAACTAATACGAGAATTTAATTCAATCTATCAAATTAAGAATCCAACTCGAAATACTAATTATTAAGCAATTTGCAACATACCCAAGAATCAATTGAAATTACCAATTGAGAGAAAAGAAATTTTACCTATCCTTAATGCTAACCTAACTGATTATGAATTACTGGATAATTGGTTCTAAACTATCCTAGGGTTGATTACTCTCTCTCGAGTTATAACCATTAACATTAAATCATAAATCCTAATCAAATTATGGAGGTTGCAATCTCTCAATTCACAACCTATCCAAAACCCTAATTAGTTCTAAAATTCTCTAATAAACTATCAGAAACCTATGCAAGATCTCTCTTCGCATAAATTATCTATCTGATTTAATTCTGGTTTTTATTAAATCACCTAACTCTCATCCAGATTTTGAAGAAACATTTGTGATTGAAACGGATGCTTCAGGAGTAGGGTTGGGTGCTGTTTTGAGCCAAAAAGGGTGTCCTATAACTTTCTTTAGCCATGCTTTAGTTGGAAGGTCACGTTTCAAATCAGTGTATGAGCATGAACTCATGGCGATCGTTATGGCAATCTAAAAATGGCGTCATTATTTATTAGGTCGTCATTTCATTGTTAGACCTGATAAAAAATCTCTTCAGTATTTGCTTGAGCAAAGGGTTGTAGCTAGTGAGTATCAACATTGGTTGACCAAATTGATAGGATTTGACTTTGAAGTGCAATATAAACTAGGCCTAGAAAATATAGCAGTAGACGCTTTATCACGATTTCCTTTGTTTGCCAAAATATAGGCCATTTCAGTACCTTCCTGGGTTGATTGGGAAAAGTTGCGTGCAATCTATTAAACACCTCTTACAGCAAGATTTGAATGGAAAATAGGGATGGGTTTTGCATCAGGGGCTACTATATTACAAAGATCGGTTGGCCATTCTTAACACGTGCTCTTTCATTCCCAAGCTCTTGGAAAAGTTCCATAATAAGCCTATTGGAGGACATGGTGGATATCTTCACACCTACAAAAGAATTTCTTCCAAAATATTTTGGGAGGGTATGCAAGCTGATATAAAGCGTTTTATGGCTGAATGTCTTGTCTACCAGCAACATAAATATAAGATCCTCTCCCCTACTGATCTGCTTCAACCCCTTCCAATTCCTTAAGCCATTGGGAGGATTCATAACCATGGATTTTATGGAAGGTTTGCTAAAATCCAATGGATTTTATTCGATCTTGGTGATGGTGGACCAACTCAGTAAATATGCACATTTCATCTTTCTCAAGCATCCATTTACTGCTAAAGTGGTCATGGATGAATTTATGACCCAAGTGGTGAAATTACATGGATTTCTACAAAGTATTGTGATTGATAGAGACTGGACTTTCTTGAGTAATTTCTGGATTGAGCTTTTCAGGTTGCAGCACACTTTGTTAAGGTGAAGTACGACTTATCATCCACAGACTGATGGTCAAAGTAAAGTGGTAAACAAGTGTCTGGAGGAGTACCTGTGCTGTTTTGCAAGTGAGTAGCCTAAGTAGTGGTTTAGATGGTTGTCCTAGGCAAAATATTGTTACAACACCTCTTTCCATACTTCTATTATAAACATACCCTTCAGGGTGGTATATGGTAGAGATCCTCCCTCGCTGATCACATATCCTTATTCCAATACTACTAATTCTACGTTGGATGAAATGCTACTTGCAAGAGACTTGATGTTGAATGAGCTGAAGGACCAATTAGTAGTTGCTCAAAATAAGAGGAAGATGGGAGCTGATAAGCACCATAGAGATGTTGAGTTTTAGTTGGTGAGATGGTGTACTTGAAGCTATATCCTTACTGTCAACAATCCTTAGCCAAACGTCGTGGTACAACGTATTGGGAAGGTTGCCTATAAACTTGCACTTTCCGGATTCAGCAACAATACATCATGTTTTTTACATCTCATAATTTAAAAAGGCGTTGGGAAATACTTCACATCCCTCCAACTTTTATTGGTTGGTCAAATCGTAAGAAATTCTGGATACGTATGAGACACTTGAGGGATCAGAAATGTTGGTGTTATGGAAGGATCTTCCCCCTTTTGAAGCCACTTGGGAATCTCTGCTGCTAATACAAGAATTTTTTTTCCTAATTTCGACCTTGAGGATAAGGTGCGTGTTGAGGGGGGAGGGGGTGCGGGGAGCAATGATAGGTTTCTACTGTTAATAGGCCTCCAATTAAGTTTGTCTACATAAGGAAGAAATATCATGGCTACAAAAGGGCTGGCTCGAATTGATGGGCTCGTATGAGGTCAGGAAATGCTGGTTTTTTGGTCGGGGAATGTTAGTAGAGTAGGTGGGTCATGTGTGGTAGATTGTTACACTGCTTTGTCTTATCTGCTAAGTTGTCTATTTTCTATTGTTAGTGAGTCTATTATTAATAGTGGGATGGGGAAAGGTGTGAGGATGATTGGGAATCTTTTGTTATTCGAGTGGGTCTTGGGAGAGAAGGCAACCTCTCAAACATTGCTGGTGTCACCTATATCTTTATTCCCTTTCATCATCAATACAACACACTCTCCTTTTCTTTATTTCCAATTTATTAATATAATATTAACCATTACTCCATACATTTATCAAATATCACATTTCTGATCCTATCAACACACTTGAATGGCATTATAGAAAAGAAAGGGATAGCTTAAAAGAAGTCCACTTTGGCGTCAAGGCTGCACAGGGTCTTCTGGAATTCAAGCACAAGAAAAAGATCCATAAACAGAAATGGGTCGATGGGATTCAAAATCTACTACGTCAAGTTAGCCACTTTCAAGTAACAGAGCGTTCACTGGAGTGTCCAAGTATAAGCAATATATAGAATAATATCATATCTTGTATATGCAGTCCGAGAGGATGAGATACTAAGGGTTTATAGTGCTTAAATTAAAAGTGATATCCTGAAGCTATTATGGAATAAAATTTAGTTTAGCTACGTAATACGATGATATATGTATATGTATAAACCTTCCTGCAACCATTTTTGCATGTGGTGAAGGTAAAGCACTGTGCAGAGCAATGAAGCCATATTTATTTTCACTTTTTTTTTGGGCCTTTCACTTGGAGAAGCCGCTTGCATCACTACTCTTACAACAAGTGAAGCAGCTACAAGCATCAATTTCAAGTAAACGATCAACCGTCTTTACATGTACTTGGTCAAAATTCCTAGTTCAAGTGTCTGAAAATTCTAATACAACTTCTTTGTGGTTCAGAGGATTATGCTGCTGTTCATTTATTGCTTTCAAAAATATTAGTAAGTGAGGTGTGGAATCTGAGAAATAGAAAGTGACTGAAAAAGAAAGGAAAAAGGCCCAACTAATACGGCAAGTAGCCTACTGTATACAACAATTCCGTTGATATAATATACTATATGGGGTATGAAACTGGAGTTCCTCTAAGACAGTCTACGAGGATTAAACATTGGTAAATGCTAATTTATGAGTCAGAAATTGTTTAGGACGTGTGGAACTAAGAAGCTCTGTGACAGTTGCATGGAAATGCATGCATTAAAGAGGCTACATTCTCACATATTTTATGCAAGAAAACACACACATGACATGCCTGACATTAGTGAGAAAGAAGGTTTGATCATTTGATTAAATTTTCTCGAATTTGACATAAGATGCTTGGAAATGTCAGGTTAAAGAGACTTGGAACTCGATCTTGGTGTCCTTTAACATAACTGCAATGGAAAGTGAAAACCTTTTGAGCATGTATAGTACTGTTTTCCATTGCAGTTTGGAAGCTCAATAGCTCGTATCGAGGTGAAAACTGATCATGTAAAAGGGTCTTGTACTCTATGCTTGTTAATGGCTTGAGAGCATTACGTATCATACTTCATGATGGCTTGTAGTGATCAATCATGATCAGTGCCTTCTTCTTCTGCTGATGGTAGGTTTTGATAAGATTTTTTGTTAGATCAGAGATACTCGTGCAGTTGTCGGAGAAGAACGGGCCTTATAAATAAATTAAATAAAAAAGTGCGTGAGGAAAAAAACGGGCCTTGTAAATAAATTAAATAAAAAAGTGGGTCTAATATTTATAAATAAATTAAAATTTTAATATATTTTTTAAAAAGTGTGCCCCATTTTGTCATGTTAGCAATAACATAATACAAAAGTCGGCAAAAAAATAAATTTTTTTTAAAAAAATGTTGCATTTACCTGTGACTATTTTATCTAAATCCAACTGCAAGGCTGGCTTGACCAACAAAAGGGCTTTCTTTTGCAATAAACTTTTAAAAAAAAAACATATGCATATTAAAGATATTTTAGTTTATTTTATTTTTAGTATTTATTTTAAATATTTTGTATTTAATTTATATTTTAGTAAAAAGGTTAAAAATTAAAATTGTAATTCTTGCTGTTTTTAGTCAAAATCAGTTTGTTTTAAAGGTTTTAGATTTCTTTTTAAAAAAAGAAACATGGTGTAAATTTGTTGCTTATTGTTTAATTACATTTATCAAACCCGTTAATTAATTTTTTAAAAAGTAAGTAAAGAAATTAACTATAGTTGCGTTTAGATCTGCAGTGCGATAAAGATAATTACAAAACTAAAAAGTAACAGGTCGGGTCGAACTCGGACTATTTCTTACCCGTTCTAAACCTATGGTTGAGTTTATGACTTGACGGGCTAATAACGGGCCAGTTTTTTTAAGAAAAAACTTTCTAAATAACATTATTTTGGGGCTTTGGTTAATCAGGATACGGGCTGAGGTCGGCCGACGTAACTATTTAGTAATCAAACGGACCGGTCCTTTCGGGTCACGAAAAGGGTTGTTCGGGTCAACCTAAGCTCTACCTTCTACTGATCTACGACTAAAATCGTCTTCTTTCTTAGGTTTCGAGAAGGTAAGTCTCTCTGTACTTGCTGCCTGCCTGTAATAGGTACAGAAGAGAAGATTTAGAATAAGCTCTAGGCAGTTTTTGTTTTTGATACACTATATGAAAATATTAAAACACGACTGGGACTTTCAGAAACCCAATGGATATGGTTATTTTGTAGATACATATGTACCTATATACATGTGTATAACGGGGATCTATTTGTGCAATTTGCAGTGAAAATGGCGAAAGGTAAGGGTTCCTCAAAGAAGCAGCAAAAGCGCGGTATAGACTTTAAGGTGCGTAATTATTGTGTCACGATATCTATTTTTGTTGCTTATAACAAGATCAAAGTTTTGTTCATTTCTACTGTTGTTTTTCTAGAAAGTAAAGCGCAAACTGGGTAGAAAGTTGCCACCACCCAAGAATGCCACAAACACTGAAATCAAATCCAAAGGTTATCCTTCAAACTGATTTTAAATGCAAGTTGTTAATGCCTTTCGTGCAAGTAATTGGATTATTGAAAGCTGTCATCCATGTTTGATAAGCAGCGATTATTCTTCCTCAACAAAGTGTGGCGTCGGAGAAGGAAGGATTAGCTGTCAATAAGAAAGGACTGACTTTAAAAGAACTTCTTCAGCAATCTTCTCATCACAATGCTAAAGTCCGTAAAGGTATTTTCTCGTTTTGATGAACGGATTATATGAGATAGAGGTTTGGTATCAAAAAGTTCAAGCTCCTATGAAGGATGTACTGTACAGTACTATTTTTTCATTGGGGAAGTTAGCAGTTGATAAGCTAATGGAGGCACTATGGCTTATTCTTCCAGTCCCTTGAATTGATGAAAGTATGATAGTTATCATTCTAACATCAGTGATATTTAGTTGTCTATTTTCCATTTCCGCTGCAAAATGATATTATTATATGTCTATATTATTTGTCCACATTTACATTTTCTGTAAGATGTTATTCTATAGCCTCTTTGGTTCATCTTTTTTGTCATTATTTAGCCAATATTCTTTATGACAGAATTTACTGATTACCAGTTATGCAAATCATTAAGATGAATGAACAGCCTTTACCATGAGCGAGAGCAATTTCACTTCAAACTTTTGTGTTCTGGTTGCTTTTGTCTCTATTTTAACTATATTCTTTATTCTATTTGAATTCCTAACTTCACTAGAGATTCATTATCATTTTCGTATTATTTCCTCTTTTTTTGAAGATGCATTAATGGGTATGAAGGATTTATTCCTCAAGTATCCAGAGGAGCTGAAATTGCACAAATATGCTGTAATAGAAAAGTTACGTGAACGCATAAGTGATGAAGATAAAATAGTTCGGGAGACCCTTTATCAAATTCTGAAGTCAGTTGTTTTACCTGGATGTAAAGAGGTAATATGACCTTTTTCGTCTTATTTGAACTTGTAGTTTGAAGGCGGTTAACATGTCAACTTGAATCTAACAAGACATTGTTTAGCTTGGTTTCAGAAGTTTTGTATTCTGGAGACCTTTGCGAAATTTGTTTAGCAAGTTTACTGGTTTATCCCTGTGGAAAAAACAATGCTTTATTTGTTAGAATGTCTGTGTTTAATTCATCCATCCACTCAATTGGATCCTTAGAGAAGTTTGCCAGCCAAACATGGATTTTCTCTTCTAGAAAATAGTAAAGATATCTCTGCATGCAGATATAAAAGTCAGTAGTTGTGTCTACTTAGTATGTGTTCACTTCATGTGAACCAATCAAAACTTGATATGTTCATGTAGAAGCAAAACTTTTGAAAAGATGGTAATTGATTCAAGCACCAAACGTGTCCCAACTTTTTGAGGGGAAGGGTAGAGAACACTCCTCTAGCCAATGTAGTGCCTACACATCATCCCATAAAAACCCAAATAATAAGCAATATTGCTGATTATATATATTAATTGGATGAAACTCTGAGAGCATTTGCATTGCCTATTGCCATGAAGGAGGTCTCCATCTAGTTAGCATGCTTGTTATCTTGTTAATCATTGTTGGTTCTGCTTTAGTTGTAAAATGTTGTCTATTATTCTTGTCCAGGATAATCAAGGAGCTTTGATTTCTTTGATGATGGCTTACATTTTCAATGCCATGACACATTTGGCAATTGATGTTCGACTGATGGCTTTCAAATTTTTGGATCTCATTCTCCAACAATTTCCACCTTCGTTTTCCATGTATGCTGAAAAGGTACCTTCAATTGAGGCATTCTGTTCTAACATGAGCATCATAAAAATGCATATATTCACTTGCTAGTTGTGAAGGTCCCGTAATAATTTCATAATGTATTGCTTTTATCGGTCTATTGTCATGATATTGCATGCATCATTCTTGTTTATGTGAAGATACTTATAACCTTAATAGGCTTTTATTATGTTCAAGGTCTGTGTTCATAAAATGACCTATTGATAATCTCTCTTTTAATTGGTTAATTGTTCACTGATAGATTCTTCAAAATTATGAGGATATTCTACAGAAGAATCAGTCCTATTTGCAAGATAAAGGGAAGCTCAAAAGTGTCCTAGCTGGATTGGCACATTGCTTGTCACTATTGCCTTCTAATAATAAAGAAGTCAAATCTCCTTTAAAGGTGAAACAACCCTTTTTTTGTGTAGTAAATCTTACTTTTGGAATGCAGTATATAATCTCTCTCTTGTAATTATTATTATTTTTGGAATGAAGTATATAATCTCTCTCTTGTAATTATTATTATTTTTGGAATGAAGTATATAATCTTTCTCTTGTAATTATTATTATGTTGTCGAGTGAATATTTGAAAATCACTTATCCATGTTTGTTAGGTGGCCATGCAAGTTATATATCTATCTTTTGTTTGATCTTCAGTTTTTCATCAAGCAATTTGAGCTGCATGGCATGTTGGACAATTCATGTTCATGTTGAATGGGAAGATGCGACTTACAGAAAGAATCTGCAACTGCATCATTAAATATTATGTAGTTGCAGATGGATTACACATATATGCTTACTAATATACAAACACCTGGCGAGGACCTTTAGCTAAATCCAATTTAGATATGAAAGTTTACTTTATGATTGGTGGCAGTTTTGATCCAAGGATGAATGCTGGCTCTCTCCTTATATCCATAACTCATGCAATAGGACAAATACTAGATGCATGGATTATGATTTTTCTTACTAAATTTAGTAATGGTTCTTCTAATGTGGAATGTGTTTCATTGGGTAGATGATAACATGGACTTAATAAGCCTCCATCTGACACTGTTGTAATTTGGTAGGATGTTTGTCAGCGAGAAGCATTGCATGCATTTAAGCGTGATGTCCAGACACAGTCTGCAGGTATGTCTTACGGCCTCTTTAGCCTTTACATTCTCATGTATCACTCATCAATTACTCCTCTATGCCAGTTTTAGGTTCATATTTCCATGATCATTCCAATATGATTAATTTCATTTTGCGTTTAAGATTTTATGATATATTTTGTGCTGTATATTATTTGTTGGTTTAACTTGCAATTATTGAATTACTTTGTCCTTTTCCAAGAGACTTCTTTGATGTTTGGAAAATGCAACCAAGTGGCCGTATGCTTAGTACTACTTTGATTATCTGTTTAGTTATGTTACTTTAGTAGTTTAATGACATTTCTCAATATGCCAAAGCTTACCTAGTCTCATTTCTTGTGTAGAGTTTTCTGTGGGCATCAAGAAACTGAAGGACCTTGTACCTGTTTTAGTCATTTACTTCCATGATTTTATTCCATCAGCTCATAATATGCCACCAGTGGATGCACAATCATTTGATTGCATGTGCAATATCCTTCAGAGCATAAACCTTGCTGTTAGGTTTCTTGTTTATGGGATTGGCTACATTGATCGTGAATCACAACCTCTTAATAAAGAGCATGATACAACTAAGTGGGATCAAGTTGTGTCGTTGGTTTTACTCAACAAGTTAATAGGTTCTTTTCCTCTCAAGCCAATGCATCAGTTTTCACAAAAGGTATGGCCTTAGTACTTTCAAAAAGGAACTTATATTGCTGAATATATTTGGTTGATTAGAATGAAGGAGTAGGAGAAAGCCAAAATTCACAAAAGGTATGGCCTTAATATTACTTTCAAAAAGGAAATTATATTGCTGAATATATTTGGTTTATTAGAATGAAGGAGTAGGAGAAAGCCACAACGTTAAGGTAGTATGATTTGATGCCTTTGCACATCAAGATCCATTTCCTTCCATTATTACACATCGGATGAAAAAAAATGGGCATTGCAAATTTTTTGTCCTCTCTTCGTCATTTTACTTCTTAGGCAAACATAACTATGCCATCTTCCATCTTAACAGGCCCTTCTTTTTGGAAAGTTATTTTTATAGTAATTATCTAATTTTTATACCCACAAGCAATGTCTACTATTGTATAAATGATGGCTTTGATAACTGCCAATGCTTTAGCAACTTTATTGTGTTGACTTTCTTTTTATATTACGTTTGTAGGATGATGATCGATGTCTAATGTTGAACATTGCTATCACAGAGATATTTTTACACTTAAGTCAAAGGATCAGCCCTTCTTTTGACTTAATGGAGAAATTTCTATCGTTCATAGAGTATGTGCTACTTGGAAAGGTTTGTTTTTGGCTCCGTTGCAATTATGTAACTTCTAAAAGGAATTTAGTTTGTTAAATTTTGTATCTTAAACATAATTAGTGATAATTCAAAGGTTAAATGACGTTAGAGCTTGAGGTTTACACTCTACATCAGAGTTTTTTGTTGTTTAGCACTATTATTTATTGACATGGTTGAAGGAACTGTGTATTATATCCAGTGTTTTAAAACTGGGCTAAAACTTAAACTGGTAAGATAAGGGATTTAAAAGTTTAATCGTTATTAGATTATCATAAAACTTGTAGACAGTAAAGATTGAACAAAATTAAATAATTTAAAATATGATTAGATAAGGAGATTATCTTTATCTATCGAAGATGTTGAAGTTTATTTCAAGAAGGATATTGTTAAATAAAAATCTATTGGTTTATTATGATTAATAAAAATTAGTTAGTTTATGAAAACTAGCCAATTAGTTAATAAATCGGTCTATTTTTTATAATAAGGGTTGTTAAAATAAATCAAACAGGAAAGTTGACTAGTTCAAGATTTTTACGGTTAAACCGGCTGAGTTGGTTTTGATCTTTAACCATTATTTATATTTGTTCATGGAGCCCGATGTATATATTCATGTTCTTTTCAGATCTGTGAAGGCAAATGGTTTGGAAAAGCAGTTCTGGAACGGCAGATACTTACTTTAATGACATTTATCCCAAAGCTTATGTCACAATTAGTGAGTACTTTGAAGTATCGTCTGCTCCAGGTCTGATCCGGTTTTAAGAATTACATCACTTCCTGCTCTCATCGAATTACTTTTTCTGGTCTTCTCTTATTTACTGGTCTCCATTTGATGGTTTCCAATTCTAACTTGTGTTTCCAAATTTCTGAAGATTTTCAATTGAATTGATGCTGATAATTTAAATCTCTATAGCAGGCATTTACTAAGGCATTCCAGGTTTGTAATCCAGATTCATCAGTAAAATTGGCTTGCCTTACTGCTATCGAGGAAATGCTTATTTCTGTAAGTTCAAACCTTTTCATTTACTTCTACCTTCATTTTTCTATCTTGATGCAAGTTATTAAAATCTATCAAACACCACTTACCTCCAAATTCTCTGTGAATGTATAGAAAGAACACATTAAACATCGTGATGTTGGTGATTCAGTTTTAGTGGAACATCAAGTCGCTTGGATAAGAGAATTGCCTAGGTTACTAATTTTGCTGGGTGATGGGCATCCATCCTCTTCTCTGGTAGTAATTCAGTTAAGTTGAGAGTTGTAGTGTTTGTTTTCCTGTTATAATGACCCTCTATGCAATGCTTGGTGATGCTTGGCCAACTTTGACAATCTTTTTTGTAGGTTATTTTACGTCTTCTGCTTCACCTGGGTCAATGTTCTCCAGTGAATTCTCTTCTTGCATTTGAATATGATAATACACAATACTCGCTACAAGAGTTCTACAGCACATGTCAAGAAGAAGGTAGAACTAACTGCCAATGGCAGTTTAGTTTATCTGCCTCATGTTTTATGAGCTCAATTGATTGCGTATAGTGTGACCATTTCTTTGTAGCAGGGGGAGTGCAATATGGTCCTTTCATAAGGCTTCCCAGGGACTCTCAAGAACTCTCTATCTGTTGTCTTTATTACTTTTCTCGCTTGGAGGCACCTTTACTCAGATCAATAGTTTCTTGTTGCTTGTGTAAGTGTTTAATGTCCATTTTCTTGTTATCATTTTTGTTTAGAGCTAACATTTCTTCTAAACTAATAATAAATTTGAGTCTTATTTTTCTGTATTTAATATGTTATATCAATACAATTGGATAGTAAAATTTTATACCACAACACACTTATTTTTTTGTACATTTAAGGGGAAATGAGAAAGGTATATTTATCTAAGCTTTAAAAGATGGTGAAGTTCTGAATTGGAGATAATCCATTGACGCATTGGATAAAAGTGGATACTTTTTTTGAGTCATTTTAAGTGACCGTTTCACCACGAAAGCTTCAGCTATTATGTGAGGCTAACTTAATTGGTTTTATATATTCACTAACACACCCCCTCAAGTGAAAGCCCTTTGGGCTTGAAAGTTGCACAGGCTCATTCTACCTTGTGCTGAATTAATTAGATGAGAAATAAGTGGGTGGTAGGATTTGAACTTACGACCACTTGGTCACAGAGGCTCTGATACCATATTAAGTGACCGTTTCACCACAAAAGCTTAAGCTATTGTGTAAGGCCAACTTAATTGATTTTATATATTCACTATCAAGTCATTAGTCTACTATAGTTTTGAATCTCTATATTTAGGACTAATGCATCCGTCTAGAGAATGTTATTCAAATCATATTTCTGGTTCTTTTTTCCAAGTTTTCTAATGTATGTTTCATAACTAACAACTAAGATTTTTCAAGATTAATAATAAATGCGATTAAATACTCATCTTTAGTTTTATAAAATGGATTAAATCTTTTGAATCATAAATTTTTAACTAAAAGTAATGTTTTTTATTTATCGTCTTCCCCAAGCTCTTAGTTGTCTACTTTTCAACTGAGGAGGTGGACCTGTAGTTCTGCAGCCAAAATTATGTTAGCTGCCCTAATATTTAACACCTACCCAAGGTGATTCTTTTCTGTAAATGGTTTCTGGTGTATTATGCTATCTAAGGAAGAAATTCCCTGGTGATTTTGCTTAATATTGATGAAAGGGGTTGATGCAAATACTTCCCTTGGAATTTAAGGCCTAGCTGAAGATTCCTTCAACAACTAAGGAGTTTTCCCTTTTTAGTGATTGATATTATATACCCAAAATTTTGTGCATTCCATTTTTCCTTTGCTCTTTAGATTGTCTTTTGCTCAAATTAGGGGTCTAATGCTGATAAAATTGAAAATATAACATAGCTAAAACTTTGTGCATTCTGTTTTTCCTTTGCTCGTTATAGTTTGTCTTTTGCTCAAATTAGGGGTTTAATGCTGATAAAATTGGAAATATAACGTTGGTTTTCTATATGATACGATCTCCTGTATACTGCAGATCATGAGTTGGATCCATTTGTGTTAGTTCGGATTGTAGAAGTTTTGCATGTTGCTTATGAATCTGGACATATTCAGATTGCTGACCACATCAGCTTCTTCGTCACTTTGCTCTCTCGCTTCAAAGTTTTTCCTGGTAAGTTGCAAATGGGTTGTTCCTTGGTGAGCTACTTTGTGGCATAGTTCTCATCTGAGTAAATCCTTATCTGCAGAAAGTGGTTATCCTCTTGCAGAAAGTAATGCAAAGATCTCAAACCATGAAACTTTCAAGTTGATAACTAGCATGATTTCCTCGTGCCTGTCAGGGATCGGTGATAAGTCTCTTGTTTTTCAGATAGTAGAGAGAGCATTAATAGACCAGATAGTAAGTTTTGTGAGATCTATGCTCTTTGTTTGTCTATACACAATCAAACATATGCACACGTGCAAGCAAACGCAAACAAACTGAATTCTAAATTATCAAATTTCCATTGTCTTGTTTGCCCCCTTGCTCACTCGTGATGAGGTGCTTACAGTGAATTATTGTTCTTGCTTCCAGTATCTAAAGCCACTGCTGGATAATGCTTGTGCTATGCTCAGAGTGCTTGTTGTTCTAGACTCTAAACCCACAAGACTTTCTGAACAAAGTATCATCACTTTGAGCAGTTTCCTTTCTGGATATCTGATGGATGTTGTGCTTGTAAGTGTTCAATTTTCTTGTTTATAATCTGTCTAAAGCTTCTTTTGTTTTCTTTTTAGGCTTCTTTTTGTCTTGTTTCATTACTGTTGTTTCTGTCCAACAGTTGGAAAATAGAAAGGAACTGGAAATGACCCTTATGCAGTTTAGGAAGGTCATTACATGCATTTAAGTATTGATGAATTAATAAAACATGCTATTTTCTTCAAAAGAAAAGATGGAGAGAGGTCAATGAGTTTTAGCTCATCTGTCTTGTGGATTGCTGTCCTCCACCTTGTGACTTAGGATTTTAGCTTCCTAATTGAACAAAAAAGGAAACAGGAAACTGGAGTGATAGACCTGAATTTGGTCTATATTGTGGAAAAAAGCAACTTTGCCTTTGAGTTTGGACTTCCTCTAAATAGAGATTATATCTGTTCTAGAGTGGAAGATTGAGCAGCATCCACCAATACAAGTTCCTGCAGAAAGGTGATGGCACATAACACTATTGATTAATAATGGAATCTTGTCTAGGAACTGCATCATTCTGGCCTAATCTATCTACGGAGAGCTTTGTATTAAAATTCCTTTTATTCTTCATTTGTTTATGAGTACTTATTTAGCTATATATGAAATCCTTAATTGGTACTAAAACAAAGTCAATAAGAAGAATGAATTTTAAGATAAATAGATTCTTTTCAAACTACATAGGTTTGTGAAATCATAATTTGTGAATTGCATAAAAGAGTTCAAAAGAACTAGATACATTATGTGATTATTTGGTTAGCCAAATTATACAAAAAGCTCAGGTAAGCTGAAAAAAAAAAGATTGTTAAATCAATATAATTCTTTTAAAATTCATTTCATTTAAGAAGCATGTGAATGTAGTATTGTGTTCTATCAAAACACTAGAAACCATAAGATGCAAACATTCATATGAATATCATATGCTAAAGCTTTGAGTTTTATGTTTATTTTTATGTGCATAGACTCCCTGTTTGATTGGATGTGCTTAGAATGAAAATTGATTAATTCAAACATCTATTGCTTGACTTTAATGATTTTGAGGCCAACAATGCACATATTATCAAGTTTGTCAGTGAGCTTTATGTATGCCTTTGTTCTTTTCATATTAAGTGGAATTTATTGTTTGAACACTCGGCTACCTTGATGTGTGCTGGAAACCGTTGTCGGTATGCATAATTTTCTATTAACGGTTTTGAAATTCAGATAATTATAGGTATCTTTCTCCAATCTCATTTAACCTATACAACTCAGCTTATCATAATTGCTTGACAAATTTGTTGCTCACCATGTTGCCATTTATGATGGCTCCTTATTGAGTACTCTGATATTTATGCAGTGTGGTCCAGAAAGAAATGGTGCAACTATGGCTTGCACTTGTATGAATACAAGGCGTTATTATATTCTACCTAGCTTTATCTTTTTTGACAGAAGTAAAAAAATCTTAAGCCAAGTATTGAACATTATGGGATCATTCATAACTGAAAGTATTTCATCACTTTTATCTGGTGATCACAATGGTCTTGCCAAACACCATTTGAATAAGATCGATGCTATTGCTTCTGTCCTACAACTAATGCATGAAGATTTTAAGGTTCAGCATATGCTTACATCTATGAGGGCAGAAATCGAGATGATTTCCCATAGTATACACTCTTTGCAGGTATAGTTTTAAAATCTGTAAAACTTAAATGTAGTTGATTCAGAAATGTGTTGAAGTTTTTTTTTTTTTGGGTTTCCTCTGGATTTTGTTTGAATTTTTGAAGTGGCAAGACATTGATCATCTGGGAAAATGACACTCGAAAAGAAAGAATCCTTTGGCCAAATTCCGTGGAACGTTATGGGAGTGATGATGTAGCAGGCATAATGTTGACTGTGATGTTTCTAGTGTCATGTTTAGATGACTAAGCATTAATATGCATCAATGATTTTGTACTAATAGGGTTAATTGACATTTGACTCTCTAATGGCATTATTGACTTGGCATGGATGGATATAATCTGTTGGCAAAGTTTATAATGTAATCAACGTTATTTCTTGTTTTTGTTTAAACTCCTTGGTGCAGTTTAATGTATGAAGTATTTCTACCAGTTTGCATGATATTGCATCCATTATGTTTATGTAGATCTCGGGGGAAATCAATATGCCATTAGATGAAAGACACAGATTGTGCTGTGCATTTGACCAAATCAAGAGTGTGACAAGCTCATTACCTCTGCGGACAAATGCATAGAAGATTCTGTCACTCTTGTAAGTTTGTGAGACCCTAACTCAGACATTCTTCAGTTCTAGCATGTTGTGTATCCCTTTTTGAGTTCTTAGTTACATCATTAGTGCATTGATTATGCATTCCACCATGGTGTTATTCGAGGATTTGTTTGCTAGTCAATTGAATTATATGACCTAATTTGAAGGATGTTCAGCATTTTTCTGCTCATAATCCCCCCTTTCTAGACTCCCCCCTTTTCGAGCTTTTTATTATATGGGAAAGTGGTGTATATGAATTGATTCTGCACTTCACCATGGTGTTATTCTGGGATTCTATTGCCAATTATATTAGTTAAATTGAAAGTTGTTCAGCTATCCTTCTTCCCCAATCACCCGTGTCTAGTCTTTCTGCCAATTGGCCATTTTCCTTGTAACAGTTGTATAACTTTTTTTTTAGGTAGATGTAGTATGACAAGTCTTTTTACCAAATGTGTGCCATTGTTTTGCATCAACGAAGTCGATCTCATTTGTAGTTCGCATCCAATATGCCTGAAGTTGGCTAGATGATTTTTTTTTTTTTCCTTTGCCAGACTACATACTTTTCCACATAGAATGATTCACTGTAACACTCCGTTCAATCTTAAACTTTACACTAATAAATCTCATTTTTTCATTCCCTTGAACTATCTTCAATTCGTGTCATGAACTTTACACTAGTAAATCTTTTCTTTTTTCATTCCCTTGAAGCATGATAATTTACAGCAATAATGGACGCAAGTTCAGAGAGAACATACAGGTGAAAAAGAATGCCAAGAAATGGTCAGTGCTCGATTGGTTTAGAGCATTTGCCACAAGTGAGGAAGTTAGTCAACATTATTGTCTTGCAGGCAGTTGGCAAAGTACGTACATGTCTACGAGTTTGCAGTCTTGGAATACCCATGCATTTAAATAGTTTTGAATTATTATTAACACTGATTCTCTTATTAAATTTTTGTACAGGTGTTATTTGGTTTATAAAATTTTGGTAGTGGAAAGGAAATCAATGGTTGAGCAACGGTTGTGGTATAACTATGTTCTTTATGTTTCTTGAACCGTGCACGAAACCTTGGAACAATGTTTTGTGTCAGGCACCAATCAATATGACTCCGGAGAGTAAATTATGCAAAAACGCGACTGAGATATGAACCTTGAATATTCAGACATGCTCTTGTTATTACAAATAATATGGCTCCGTAAAGCTTAGTAACTTGGGGTTCTTTACCAGTCAGTTTAACTGTTACGAGAGCCGTTATTATTTGGCAACAAATCCTTCATAGGTTATATATATTTATAAGGAAAGTCAATTACTCAAAGAATGACACTTGCTAACTTTTGATGTAGCTCCACCATTTCTTTTCTCGATTTTGCGTGTTTAGAAATATCGTAGGAGCCTTGTATATTTTGTTAACAGTCTATAATAAACCTTTTTCGTTAAAAATTGATGGATTGACAGCTATTAAATATGACAATACCACATAAACATAATCGTATATAGATATCCAAGAATTCGAGTTGATTGAATTTTGTAATTAGTCATTATGAGATCTACTTCATCAATAAAATAAAAAACCATATTCGGATATCCAATAATTTGACCCATTCAATCTAATATTTAATCTTTTTTTCCAAATCTATTTTGTTTCTTTCTTTAATTCCCTCCGACAACTTTATCCCAACACACACCGATTTGTTATGGAGGGGAAAATAACATAATACGAAACCATCATCCCTATAAAAAAAATCAATATCAACAACTTTGATATTAGAAACACATAAGTGGAATGAAATCAGTCAGTAATCTAGTAGAACTTTTTAACTTATTTAAAATTTTTATTGGATCTTTTCTTTGCCAACCTACGAAAGTCTTCTTCATGAAAGACATCATCCCGCAAAACTATTCAAACGTTTTAGGCTAAAGCAATAACATATAACAACTAAAAATAAAGAGTATCAACTCATCTCCATTCATTGCCAACATTTTCTATTACATTCAAAGGGCTTCATTGGACCTCAATAGAGCTTGTAATTGGTGTTCAAGGATTGAACGATCATAGTCAAGATGTAGGTGCAACCATTCTTCCTGAAATTAATAAAACAATACACAAAGACCAATAAGTAATGTGACTTTGAGATGGCGTAATATTAAGCCTTAAAATTATTGTGATACATTTATAGTATGATCCTTAACATCTATTTAATTCAAATGAATGTAAGAAAATAATATTTCAAGATAATATAATCAAGCTTAAATAGAGCAGATAAGGTCAAGGAAAAATTAGGTGTTGGAAAGAAAATTAGGGAGAAAATTTAAAATAATCAAGTCAGGTGGCTCAGATTATTGGGTATCTAGTTAGGACTATAATTTTGTATTTTATTAATAAAGTGGGTCTATTCTATTGTTTATGTAGTATTGCTGCATGTCCAATAACTACTGCCTTGATAAGAAAACATATAAAAAGGTTTATTATGAATTTCTAAACCATAAGAAATTTGATAACCACAAGAAGAATTCATTCATGATAAATATATAGGCAAATCATAAACAGAGAAAGTTGGACAAAGACATCGACATCCCAAAAATAATTGCTAAAAGAGGAGCTAAAGTTGGCTAGTAGAGTGAAAAGTAGAATAAGTTAGAAAAATTTGAAGACTAAGTTACATATAATTTTTCTTTATAATGAAATTGAACACTTTACATCTAATGGATCTTCTCAATTTAGAGAAACAAACATGGTCGTTCTAATTTTGCTTTCAATTAAGGTCTAAGTTTTTAGGTCCAAAACCAAAGCTACATTCTCCGTTTATTTCAACAATGGTTATACACTTAAGGGTCAAATTCTTTAGTTTTTCGTATCTAAACTCTTGAATGACCCTTAAATCAAGAGTTTTTGTTTTTTCTAATATAACTCTTGAGTGAGTGAGGTACATGCCCTCAAGTCTAAAATACACCCCACAACTTGTCTTTTAAAAAAAAAAAAAAAACTTCTACGCAAGGCATATACTCTCAAGTCCAAAGTGGTTTTCTCTCAAAAAATTTTTAGTCAGATCCACGCTCTTTTGTTTTGTTTGATAAAAAGGTTCGTGACCAAACTCTAACCTTTTAAATAATAGTTCAATGAAAATGCTTCCGAGTTAAACCTATCCTTTAGGTCACACTGTAAAAAACACTCCTAAGCAAGGTTTAACCCCATAATTAAGTCATGCTATAGTAAAAGCTCTTAAGTTTACTTACCTTCTTCAGATAAATTATATTATGCAAAATTTGATTATAAGAAAACAAATCGATAATGCTTTAGAGCCTTCCTATTAACAAAAGGGTCAAACTATAGAGATCAAAGTAATAAGCATTGCCATTAAGGTGTCAGTCTTGTTGTCATGCACATTACAAGCTTATTTTCTTTGGATGATTAAAATTTTCCATTCTACTATTTGATTTGTAGTATAAGCTCTTTAAACTTTTACCATTTACTTTTTTATTTGTGAATTCTTATAAAACCATGCATATGTTTCAACTTTTGCTTGAGAAACTAATCTACAGATTCTTTTATTATCTAATCCTTGTTCAAAATCTCCCCTATATTTCATATGGTAACAATATCTTTATATTGTTTTGAACAAGTAAATATAAAGATCAACTCCTAACAGATTAATAAAAAAAGATGAGATGTAGTTGGATTAAGGAGACAATCGCATACAAGTCTTTTCGGTTTTTATGCTTTAAGCAAGTACGCAATTAATTTGATGCCCCAATTAGTGAAAGAAAAACTAGTCACCTTTAAAATCAGCCCCGTCACTACACATACATGTTAGTGGACATAGAGAGGATGCGAAATATATGCTTTTTGGCTTGCTTAGTAGGTTTTGATATGGCGCTCTCCAAGTAGGTTTGTGTACCTTAGGGCAGTGTTTGAGGACTTATACCTATCAACTTTCGACCTCACTAAATATGAATTACAAGCATAATTTGACTATATATGGAAAGGAGCCTTCGAATCCTATGGTTTACATTAAAATACATATCACACCTTAATATTTGAAAGTGTTCAAAGAGGATCTAAATATTTTCAGAACGTTTTGTATTCAACTTCAAACTAATGGAACCTTAACCATGTCAGCATTTTTTCAATTATTTGTTACATGTGGTGAAAACCATTACTGTCAGCTTAGAGTCCATCCAATTGGTATTGCTAACCCCAAAGGAAATACATCAAAGCAAGCAATTATGATAAGAGATGGCAAGAAGGTTTGGAATTTGCCTACCAAAAAGCTTGTTCCTGAGGAAATTGAGTTGAGAGTTAGTGATAAGTTTCCATTTCATTGCATATTATTAGTTTGGTTAGCTCCACGTTGAAAGTTAAGAAGGTTCTTCGATAATATTATAATTTGACTTAAATTTTCGTGGTCTTACTCACTACTTCACTTTCTCTTATCATGTGCATATTATCCCATTAAAAACCATTGTTACTCCAAATATTAGAATTTGACTTATATTTTAATGTAAACCTTAGTGTTCAAAAACATCCTTTACCTTAGTTCATATGGTAAGAAGAACTATGATTTCATGAGATTTTTAATCTTCTAATGTTCTGTTAACCAAAATAAACTAGAAAATAGGTTAGGAAAATGAGTTCAATATAAGATATTACAATTTTTTTTTGGGGAACGGAGGAACCCACAGCCTCTATTCTTTAGATGCGTACTGGGTAAACTTTTGGAATGAAACAATAGCCTGCAAATCAGGCCAACTGGGTACTCTACATTAGGCAAACCCTGTACGACAAGCTTGATCGAGAGAATGTAGATAAGGAGATTCGAACACAAGACCTTTTGAACCCATGCTCCCTACTCTACTAACTCGACTACCCCCTAGGGGGTGATATTATAATATATGCTAATTATTATCCTTAAAGCACTAATTGTCATGTGTAATAATAAATGAAAAATAAATTCATGAATGAGGCAATATAAAGACTTGAATTAAATTGATATTGTATATAGTAGAGTCATTTTTATCAAAATTTAAACTGTGTCACGATTTGAAATATGTATAAATTGTCAATCAGATATTTCACCTAAATTCATACATTAAATATCTTATAAGTTTCTAAATTAAAAGAACCCAATTAAGTATAGATGTAGCTATTAGAATTCATCTCCTTTTTATATAAGAAATTCTTCCATATTAAAGCATCAAATTTTTAATAAAACTAAGAATCTAACAATAAAGTATTTATTTTGATTATTTCACATAATATTATTTTTCAATTTCATATTCTCCTTTTACTGTCTTCATTATATTCATCATTTTATTTACAGAATATATTCCTTTATTATGATTGTGTTATAAAATGTTTCATATGTCTTTCAATTGTATATCGAGCTTCATATTCCTTGTGCATTTAACATATTGTTTCAAAGAACTTATGCATGTGATTACATTACTTTTAATGCTAACCAAAGACATAAAATCAGTTAAAGGTTTGAATAGAAATTTAATTTATGATAATCTTTTTATTATATTTTTCTAAATAGTTTATACACGTAAAAATTTACAATATATGCAACCTTGATAATATAATACTTGAAATCTTATTGAATTTCTAGTTTTAAATACCTAAAATGAAACTACTTATTTTAAAATTATTAAGATGTTGAAGTTTTACATTTATTTAATATATAAAAAGGAGAAGTGAGATAAAAGAAGAAATTGAAGAAATTTTGTATTTTAAATGTTATAGATTAAGTTTCTTTTCCATGTTTGTGTGCAATTAAACCCGCTAAGGTAAATAGAGATCAAATTTATAAATAAATTAGTTACAAAATTAATTATTGCATTGATGTGTATTGAAGAATTTCATCATCTTAATAACAATACTGTTGTGTATAGTACAATAAGTTTCTATTAATAAAATATTTATTTTAAAATTAAAATATTTCTCTTTAATTTGTCTAAATAATATTTCTTTTCCTTTTCTAATAAACAAATTTGAGAGTTTGTTGAATAGGGATAAAGATAGGATATCTTTTTGTAATTAAGAAATTTCATTTATTCTTCTATTATTTTTACATAATTTGAAGAAAATAAATTTTATTTATTAAAATTTTTATAATTTATAATTAAACTATCTAAATAATAAAAATTTGATCAATTTAATTTGTTTATATTTAAAATTGAAATTCAAATTTCAACTTTAAAGAATTTTATTAAATTAGAGGAGTAAAAAAGGACAATTACATTAAGGATAAATACCATTTGGTTAATAATTCAGGTATAAAAGCTTGGAAATGACATGCTCAACACACTTAAGTTTAATAGCTGTTGAACTAAAAGATAGTTCTTGGGCTTTATAGTTTTTGAGCTTTAACTTTCATTGGGGATTTAAGCCATGATCCAATCATTGTTGATCATACTAACTTTATCTTATTTCCCAATTGTTAGCTAGTCCTCTATTGTAATTAGTATGTAGATGGTTCAACCAGATGGGTTCCCTTGTTCTAACCTTGATAGTTACGAGTGTTTGAGTTAGATAGAAACTGGGCTTTTGAATATTCTTATGTTTCTTTCTATACAAATTAGGCAAATCAAACAACCAAGAACGTGTCTCATTATCAAGTCATCTACTCAATTCCTTATTTCATTGTCAATCATTTAATAGGTAATGCTGGCTAAGTCCTTATATTAACAATCCCATTTGAACACTTTTTCTATCTTAACTAGTATAAAGGATTAACAATTGCATAGGAAGAAGAAGTGAGTAATGGATTCAGAGTCTTTTCCATAAGGGGAAAAAGAGTTGGGTAGATTTAGTGAGTTATGGATTTTGTCCAAGGTAGAAAGTTTAAGGTATGACCACAAAATGAAGGAAATTTTAGGAGATGCTTATTTAAATCACACCAATATATGCCAAAGCACTTTAGGCTTATTAGGTCATAGGAAAAGTTTTCAAGATTTAGTAGAGAATCCTTCAGAGGTATTATGAATCCACTGAATGGTATCTGAGTAGGTAGAGTAAGTTAAGAATATTGGAGCCAAATTTAGAAAATCAATAAGAGTCAAGGGACTAAGCTAATGATAATTGCCTCTAATCACATCTCTAATTGATGCATTACATAGAATTATGTCTTGAAGAAAGAGTATGCATTATTGTCATATAAGGGCCCAATGGTACTCCAATTATCAAACTAGAAGCTTGTATTCTCTCTTTTGGTAATTTTACTTTAAAATTGTAGCCTAACGTGGCCTTTAAGTTAAAGAATATATAACATGGTCCATGATGTATTGAGGTTAAGTTCTTTTAAAATCAAAGATTGGTAATTAAGGGCTTGATGAAATATCAAGACCCTCATAGCCTTTATATATAACCAATTACATAGGGAAAAGATCTTAGTTATAAAGAGGAAATTATAGAATAAAGAGGAAATCATAGGAAGTCTAAATTTTCATATTATAATATAACTTTCTTAACACTCCCTCTCAAGCTAGAGCATACATATCACAAAATCCAAGCTTGTTACATATAGATTTTGACTAAAACCCCCTCAATGCCTTGCTGTATAAATCGACAAGTTGATCTTGTGACTTAACATACAGTGTCTCAATCAATCCTTCTTGAAGCTTTTCATAAATAAAGTGACAATCCACCTTAATATATTTGGTTCTCTTATGAAAGACTAGATTAGAGGAAATATGAATGGCTGCTTGATTATCACTGATCAACTTTATGAGAGAGGAGTACTTGAAACCAAGTTCCCCAAAAAGATGGCTCAATATTAAAATGTGTAACATCTGACTACTTTTTGTTTTTCCATGGAACCATATTTCCACCCATAAATACATAGTAGCCTAAAGTAGACCGTCAATTATAAGAGCTTGCATAATCTTCATCTATATATCCTTGAATTTGATTATATCCATGGTTTTGATATAAAAGACCATGCCTTAGAGAAACTTTCAAATATCTCAAAATTCTAATAAGTACATCCCAATGGCGAGTTCATAGAGACTCCATATATTCACTCACTACATTTATAACAAATGAGATATCTTGATGAGTAGCTATTTGTTTGATTTTCTTAAAAAATTATATACCGTAAATATACAGGTTGTATCTTTATAATATAAACAATATTGTCCTACAAGGATTGCTATTAGACACCTAATAATTTTTTTAATACTTTGTTTATCGTAAACAATATAATAAGTGTAGCTAGAAAAATAAAATAAACTAGAGAAATTTGACAGTTGAACTATTAACAAAGTAGTAGTGAACTTGTGATTAATCAATAATATAACTTAGAAGTTACTTCTATCCTTGTTTTGTTTTCACTTCACCTTCTTGATTTAATAATAATCAACCCTAGATATCCAATAGTATAATTAACGTCTCTTGAAATCTAACTAAGTAATGCCAATTAAAATAGATAAGAATTGAATTGTGACCCCTTAGTCTTTTAAAACTTTTCCTAACTATACAATTAGATTTGAAGTAATCCTATAAGTAACTAACAAAAAATTAAGATCTATATTCAGTTGCCTATTAATCTAATGTATATATGTCTATTATGATACTAGATTTCACTGTGCAATATAACAAAGATATTTCAACCTAATCGCTCAGTTTAGATCAAAGATTGAAACAATAACCATCACAAAGTATATTTCTATTAAATCAAGGACATAAAAGTTTAACAAAATAATTCAAAAGTAATTACTAAAACAAATTTAGAAATTCATAGCTAAAATAAATTTATAATTGTACATAATCAACATTCAAGAACAAGGAAAGAAAAGGAAAGTATAGAAGACTGAGTTTTGGATGTATTATTCTCCTTATACTTGAGTTGAAAAATTCTACAGCTTTGTTCTTTTGGAATTTTTGCCTCTTTAATCTCCTTATTGGATGTTCCAGCTACCTCTTCTTATGATTTTATTTGCCTTAAATACTTCTTAATCTTACTAGGGCTCTTTACAGGGTTTCTTCACTTGTTTATATTCCAAAAATAACTCTAAATTATTAAAAAATACATAAAAACTTGTGACCTGAAAATTATGCCTTTGTATGATCATGCATGTGCACGATCATGCATTGTCTCTTGCCTGCATACACTTGCATGATTGTGCACATTTTATATGACCATGATAGAGGCTCCTTAACTGCTCTAGTTTTAATCCTACACAATCATATAGGAAACTCCTCTTCCTCTAGCTTCTTCTTCAACTTTTTTTCAATTTTGTTGTCTAAACTCATCATCCAAACACATTAAACATCCCCTATAGCATACATTATGATCAAATTCTTGCCCTAATCAATAATCATCATATAAAACGCATAAAAATTAATAAAAACATAACTCTAAGTCCTAAACACATGATTATCACCTAATAAAACACGTAATATCACATTTTGTAACCTAGAAAAAACACATACCAGTAATAGTCAAATAATTCAATTTACTAACAAGTATCCAATAGCTACCTGGATTTTCGAAGTACTTTCCTTTACCATTGTTAATTTTAACATTAGGCTCCATCGAACTATCAATTGGCTTAGTTCCTAATAGACAAATTTCCTCTAGAAGAGATAATTAAATCCCGATCTTTGACCTTGCTATTTTAATGCCTAGAAAATATTTTAGTGAACCAAGGTCTTTTGTTTGAAATTTAGTTTGCAGGAATGACTTTATGAATTGAGGGCTAGGTTAACCTGATGAATTGAGGAGGCTTTTGAGCTTAACAAGTAAGTGAATTACTGACCTATTGCGACATATGTTAGCAAAACATTTATGATGATTGTTTAGGGATGAATTGGTTATGATAATTGTGTTTAATAAGTGCTGGGGTACTGATGAATAAATGGATAAAATCATGTTCTATTTTTTAGTGTATGAAAAACATTAGTTTATAAGTTGTTGTATGGATGATTTTTGAGTTGGGATTTGAGGTGAAATTGATGAGGAATTGAAATATAATTAATGAACTATTTCGAAAATGTTTTGAATTTGATATGAAGGTGTTAAAATCTAGAGAAATTGAAGGAAAATGGAAAGTGAACACTCGGTTCACTCATCCCACAATCGTAGGAAGGTCCTTCACAATCATAGGCAATGCTCTGGACATGAAATTTTCTATTTTGTGTGATTGTTGAACCGACTAAGGATAAGTTACTTTACTTTGGTGCATTTGGACTTGATTGAGGCTTGAAATGAATCTAGTTTGATGTTGGATTAGTTGGTTAAGTGCTTGATAAGTTTAGGTTGTTAATTGATGTTATAACTTAAGGAATGGATTGTTTTGATATCAATGTATCTAAATCTGGAATTTATGAGTTGTTAAAGGAATAAAGGTGTTCTTATGAATGCTAATGTGATCCAAATGATATGAGTAATGTGAATTAGATATGAATGAATGAGAATTGGGATATAATGTGATTATATATAATGATAGAAAAGGATTGGTAATTGTATGATTGACGAATTTAGAATAATCAAGTTTACTTGAGGTATAAACTTAAATTACAAACTAGTTATATACAAGCTATAATGTTTGAATTATCAAGACTTGTGATTAAGGATACATAACCGGGGAAAGTCCATTGAGCATCCATTGAACATGACATATATACATTTGCGTGAGTGAATAATCATATGATTGATCAACTTAGTAATGTGTAAAATATGTGTGTATTGCTTTACTGAAGAAGCACAAATTGATCGTTAGCATCCAGACATTGTTGGGTCATCAAGGTAATAGCTTATTTGGAGCGTACTGTGAGTTAACCTAGATGTTTGCTCACTATAACTAAATTATTTTTGATTAACTTTTAGATATTGAAATGTTATTGGTATGATTGTGATAATTCTGAACATTGATGGTCCGAGGAGTTTGATATTCAGGATTATTTTAGAATTGTTTTCTAATTGTATATGAATATGGAAAATGCAACTGAATTTTGAATGCCGGACTTTGATCCGATGAATGTGATAAATGACTGTGCACATTGAATGAAAGTTGTTGATAGCATATTATATGAATTGATTTTGTAGCACCCCACTGCCATAAATCACATACCGGAACACCCTATAGACATTCCAGTATATAATCTATAATAATGGCATGTTAGAGCAATCACATATCCAAATTAATCATGACATCAACTATTATACAGAAAAGTCACCAAATTTGAAAACCAACTGCATTCCTCATTTCATTTCATAAAAACCAAACTTATATTGTAGCTTTACAAAACCATCCGAATACAGTTTATTAGATCCAAATCTGATGCTTACAGTTTATGAGATCCACTGCTTGATCAAATCAAGAAGTATACTATGTGCTAGTTTTTCTAGATTAATAATGTTTAGTCTTATTAATCCTATGACTAGGGCTTATTGACATACTAACATAATTGCACATAATAGGAATCTCATTATCATAATCTCATCATGATTTCCTTTATGCTATGTTTTGTGCTATAGACTTCATTAATTCGATTTAAGATCGACATCACTTTATTAATCAAAATAAAGTTTATATAAAAGTGATAAAGGTGACTACCTTTAAAGCACTATTCTAACAATCTCCCACTTGTATTAAAGCCAATCGCCTTTATATCTAATACTATAGGTAAGTACACTAGAATCAAATTTCATTTGAGGAAGTGGTTTAGTCAAAGGATTAGCGATGTCCTGATCTGTGGGCACTCTCTCTATCTTCACATCACCTCTTTCAATTATCTCCTTGATCAGGTGATATCTCCTGAATAAGTGCTTAGACCTCTGATGAGACCTTAGTTTTTTAGCTTGAGCAATAGTCCTATTGTTGTCACAGTATAATAGTATTGGGTCTACTTGTTGGATCACGTATGGCCCAAGTATTCATAATACGCTGCGGAAAAGACCATAACACAACATAACGTATAATCGAAAACATACAAGATGCACAAAATACCTTTTCGTTTGACACGGATTGGTGGTTGTTTTTGGATTCGTAGACACTGCTACTCGCGAATGTCCTCTACCGGTATCCACACGAGGATGCACGATCTGGGCTGCGGCTATCGTGTG
>JAOTAY010000004.1:20039085-20055256 GCA_025629805.1 Erythroxylum baracoense
TCACAACTGCATGAGCATGAGGTGTGGTAATTTACCACACCTGGACCCGTTCTCTGGTCCGACCCGTTCTCTGGAAATGGGATGTTACAACAAGAAGATCAAAAAATAAGAAAATGTATCAAAAATTATGTACAACAAAAACAAAATATGAAAATATCTTCCAGTCTTGAGGGGGCGGAAAGAGGGGGAAAGCTCTCCGTTCCTAGTTTTCTTATAGCTGGATCCCCCGGAACCACAGGAATCCTTAGTTAGAATGTGATTCCAACTATATATATAATTTTAGAAAGTGATTTGATTTAATCTCTGTGAGATCGACATAGACTTACCACTAGCTATAGTTTTAAGTTTAGTTATTTGTATTGTAGTGTTAAAACACATTGTCAATTTATTTTTATTTTTGATTAATTTCTTTTCTTATTTGGTTTAGTTAATGTGCATGACATGATCCTCTCACTCTGGTGAACTAAGATACATATTGAAAAGAAAAGTTGCACAACATTTTGAGGACTTGTCACAATCTAACAGGAGAATTGCTTCTTCACATTTTTAAAAGTTTTTGTTACTTATGTGTATTTCTTAGGTGTTTCAAAAATCAAACAAACAAACAAACAATTTCTCTTTTTCTATTACTTTTAGAACCATATAGCCATAATTAGAGAGTAGAATTAACTTGAAAATTTCGTGGCAACTTGACCATGTAAGTTTGCTCTTGTTATTGGTCAATATACATTATCTTTATAACAGTAGTGACTACTGGTAGACAAAAGCCAGTGAGATTTTGAGCCATTTTTAGCTGACGCATCCATAACAGTGAGATTGTCTTTCATTCATGTGTGGCCTTCATGACATGTACATCTTGAATTTGATTTAATTTTCTATCTAAGACCACATTTTTATTACATGTGTTAATATGAAAATGATATAGACATTCTTTGTTTTACAAGCCATTAGCCAAATAGCTTACCTATTGATATAATTTTTCTTCTTGCTAAGGCCCCTTAAGCTTTGTTAGCCTTTTCTTGTTATGCTAACCACATTACAAGCCTTTAACCTAACCAAATGTCTTACCCAAACCTTAAAACTAGTGAAGCATTTGTGATTGTTGATGTTTGTGGATGCACAAAAGTATAAGTGTGAGGGTGTGCATATAAGTAGGTTATTTATAACTGTCGGAATGCCATTTTAAGTCTTGTCAATGAATTACAATGTTCTCTTTCAATTGTTGTTAAAAAAGAAGAAAATAAAAAGAATAAAAATTAAAATAAAATTATTAAGGAGGAAATTAATTTGTTTTACAAAATTATTCATGATTAGTCTTTCCTCCTAAGGTTGTATGTAAAAGGTGATTAGCTTATGATGTAAATAAGGGAGATGTGGCTTTGAAAGGTCACTCCTTATAGTTTCAATGTATTGTTATCATCAATTTTTATGAGTGATCACTTTTAAATGGTTATATTTCATATGGTTTATGGTGTGAGGGCTTCAATCGAAGATCTGGAACATAGTTTTTGCATTCATCATAGCTAATGGTACCCAATTTTAAGCGAATGTTAGTTTTTGAGCTTGTATTCCATTGATTGTTTTCTTATTTCACTAGCTTTGTTAGCTTTTGCACTATAACATCAAAATACATCCCACCTTACCCCTTGCCCGCATTACAACCTTAAAAAGTCCTTTGATTCATGATTATGCATTTGAATCCTACTAGTGAAGAAATGAAATGATTTGCAAAGTCATGGAATGTCATGATCATGAATGGTTTTTGAGTGTACCTATAGATCAATGCTATTTGCACATACTTTGTCCAAACATTCCCCTAAATTGATAAGTTTTTGAAAGGAGATGATTATTGATTGATCATGAGTAAAAGCATTTAATGTTTAGTTCTTGCCATGGTTCTGAAAGTTATTCATCTTTTCATATAATCATATATTCTTATAAAATATGGAAAATATGGAAGTGTTTTAATTTGTGACTTTGATTTTATTGTATTGCCCAAGAACATTCAAAGGCTAACTGTGGAGAAACTTAATGTGTGCTTGATTTTTTATACATTTACTCCATGACACTCAGTGATTAATGCTTAAGAAATTCATTTTAGTTCATATTTGGTTTTAGGTACAATTTGGAAGTACAAAAGCTAAAATGAGTTAAAAGCATATTCCTAGAGCCATCTTATTGATGTTCAAACTCATTTGTCTTTATGGAACAAGAAGGAGACAGATTGGGGTAAAGATGGGATAAGAAAATGCAAGAAAATGAAGTTTTCTAGATGAACTAGAAGATGCATGGCCGTCCACTATTCTGAATGGTGCAAATTTTTGGTGATGAATGGTTGGATGCACAACAAAAACTAATTTCTTCTATAAAAGGACATTTGAGTGGATAAGAGAGAGGCGAATCACTTTTGGAACAAAAGGAGGGATAGAAACCTTACTCTTTTGGAATCTATAGAGGGCTAATCTTCCTTCTTCTGACTTGAAGGTGAAATCGAAGCTGAGGATCAAATTTGAGAATCTCTTCAATATGTATTATTGAATCTCTCTCTCTCTAAGGATTGTTTATGTTATCCTTTGCTTATTGATTTGGTATTTTTGTAAGGATGATCTGAATGATTCTATTATATTCTTTTTTATATAAACCCATTGCTAGAATCTCAAATACAATACGTAATGGTTGTGTTTAGGATTTGTTTGTGGCAGTTAATGGTGTTGAATCATTAGATGTAACATAACATAGGTTAAATTACCTGACCTTGTGTGGTTGTTATCTAAATTAATATATTTTCCTTAATGATAATGTAGCTGTCCTACTAAATCTGGGGAGTTTGTTTTAGGCTTTTCGATCTCTAGATTTAGTTAAAGAGCTCATTTTGATTAAACAAAAACTAAAGGAAAATTATGGTAAATAGAGATTATTATTAATCTACGATTAATAGTTTCTAAGAGAGGATTGAGAATAACTAGACAATGAAGTATGCTTATTCATACGTAGGTTGAGATTGAACCAAGAACCAGATTCCAAACCTATTCATCTATAAATTCTCTTATGAATATTTTGTTAACATCTTGAAGGTGATCTCAATCTTGAAAACGAATAAAAACAAGAGCCATATTTATATTCTTTTATAGCTTCCTAGATCTCTAGATTGAATTGATTCCAAGTAAAGTAACTCATATTCATCTTCCTTATTATTTCTATTTGCATAACAGACATTCTCAAATGGATTTCATCTCGCTTATTATAAGACTTCCAAAAAGCATTAAGAGTTAAAAAAATCCCTCACCTTTACTGATAAAGTTTAGTTGATTAAATATATATTGAATTATTTGCATATATATTGTTCAAGTTACGTTGTATTCCTAACAAACATTATTAAATCTATTGAAAAAATGTTTAGATGCTTCCTTTAGACTAGGAATATAAAGGGTGACTATATTGCAAAAGTTGTTTATAAGAAGGTATATTTACCTAAGGCAGAAGGTGGATCAGATGTTTTTCCCTTGAACTTAAGCAATAAGGAATTAATTGTTAAAATATTATAAAGTATCCTAATGGGTAAAGAGTCCTTTTAGGTTAAGTGAATACTACCTGAGGCAAGAAAATTTCTGGTTATGCAAGCCAAAACATGATACTTTATAGATAAATTCATATATCTTCAAATTGAGAAGTCATACAAGAAATTTATTCAACATTGTCATACAAGAAATTTATGTAACACTACCTTGAGAATGGATCTCTCACTAACCTTTAGGATTATAATTAAAGCTCCCTATTCCTTTTGAGTTAGGTAAATACCTTATTGTACCCCAATCATATCATTCCCCTAATGGCAACTGTCAAGGAAGTAATTAGAGACAATCTCTTCAATGTAACTCAGAATCAAGGATGAACACTTAGCGCTAGCTCTAAACTACTACTATGATTACACCAACAGAGACATAATTATATGGAATGAACATCCTTCTACGTATTTTAATACTTCCTGCAAGGACTTATCAAAAAATGGAGATCCTAAAATAGATTGGTATAATTCAGTGTAGTTTCCTTAAGCAATCTCAAAAGTTTCATTCATCCTATGACTTACTATTAAAGAAATTCCTTTAACATGATAAAATTCATTGGAACCAGTTAGTCCAAAACAATTGTAACCTTTGCAACTTAAGTTCATAAACTATGGATCATTTATCTTTTCAATGTAATTATAATGCTTTCCTATTGAGTGAGATACTAAGGAGATTTCATGTTGCTTACCTATATACAAACTAGCCTAAAATTGTGCTCTAAATCATTCATAAGGGATGGTTTAATAAGGAGGAGTTTACTTCTATCAAAATTCTCTTTGGAAGGTTAATTTATGAGAATGGAGAGAGATGAACATACGAGTGTTTCAAAAAACTAAAAACAAAAATGACAAATCCTATTGGAACTTCTTACTTGCATAAAGTAACAACTTATACCTCTATCTTATTCCTCTCGTTCCATCTAATATCTTATATTCAACTACCAATCTAGTGAATTCCTTAAAATGCTTTAAAGGAGACTTATATGCATGGAGTTATCGATGCACATACTACAACAAAAAGAGCTTTAGTTAACAAGCAAAAGCGTAACTATAAGTACAATTATTGTTGCCTTTTTATCAAGGCAACAAGATTCATACCGTTAAATAAAGTGGCACTGATATAGGCATAACGCAACAAAAAATTTTATAACGCAACAAAATTTTTTATAAGGTAACAAGATTCATACCGTTAAATAAAGTGGCACTGATATAGGCATAACGCAACAAAATTTTTTAACAATGTTGAATAGACATAACAACGGTTTGAATCTTTATAAGGCAATGAATTATATTTTTTAGGCAACAATTTATAATAATAAAAGAAACAATATATTCTTTCGCTACCAATAATATGTTAACGTAAAATCAAACTCTCTTCATTAAATAGGCAATATCTATATATACATTAATGCATGTCTTAATTACGCACGTACTATCAAATATAAATGACCAAAAAACTGCATTTATATATGCTATATAGTCTGTAAAGACTTGTAAAATTCAACCTTTAATATATTCAAAATACTTTAATTTATGAGATCAATTACTTTACTTATAAAAAAGAAACATAATGTCTGCTAGTTTTACCGTTTCAATAATATCATGTCTTGATGAAACTATAACTAGGAACATTTAGGAATAATACGTAAAGGTAAATTGAATCTCACAATTACGATCTCATCATAATTTCAATTACAAATTAATTATTCCAAGGATTTTATCTTTAATATTAACACATCAAATGTAATTAATACCTAAAGATAAAGAATGCCTTTATTAATAATTTTGTCACTAAATTACAACCAAAGCGATTGGCTGTAAGGTATAAACTAACAAAAAGGGGGGTTAGGATTTTTATGTGGTTGTGAAAATAAAGTAAAATTAAAATATTGAAAAATATAGAAAAACAATCGAAAATGATAAAAGTGTCGAATGTGTGTAAAGTCCAGTTCTAGGATCAATCTTGGCCTAGACACGATTAAACATATCCTATCATTCTAATGTTTTCACACCTCTCTTCGAACTATTGATCATAGACTAGCAATACGCTCTACTAATCCTAGTTTTGCCTTATGTTGTGTTTAATTAAGAGATGCTTATTAATTAAAGCTAGCCACGGAATAACCTAAGATACAATCTCTAGATTCAATTGAACAGCCATATTATGAAGTGGAAAATGAATCAATATAGGCAGTAACCTCACACGATTGGGTTATATAACCTAAGTTACGTTGTTCTTAACAATTCAAGATCGTTTATGGCTACTATCGAACATCAATATAACAATTACGGATTATATTCAACATTCTAGCACTAGGTTTGTAATAGAATAATCCAAATAACGTATCACTATTATCTTTACAAAACTAGATTCAATCAACACAAATAACAATAACAATTCGAAAAGAGATTCAACATTAACATGATGAGATAAGCTTAATTGTGGCTCGAGCATCGAATTCACCTTCGAACCAGTGTCAAGACGTTAGCTTCCATCTTTCCCATTAATCTCCAAGAAGAATAGTTGTTATTGCCCCTTTCCTTCTTGAAAACAAAACAGAAAATGATGAAGAATACTTTGAAAACCGATGAGAAGATGATGATGAATGGCGTCTAGGTTGTTGTCCACTCTCCTCTCTCAGTTATTCCTCTTTTGCCTAGCTCTCACACCATCTTGGAAAACCGAAAAGGAACAATGAATCAGCTCCCTCTCTTAGTTCTCTCTCCCAGCTATCACACCCCCGCCCCCTTTTTTTACCTTTCAAGGCTAGCTTTAAATGGAATGGGACAGGTCGACTCGTGTTGACTGAATTTCATGCCATGTTTAGTTTTTTTTTATTTTTAGGTTTCAGTTCTAGCTCAGACTATCTAGTCCAACCTGGTCCAAAGTTTAAATTTTTTAAAAATGATGTTATCTTTTATTTAAAATATTAAAAAATATATTTATTCAAGTTTGGTTAGGCTTAATTATGCTCGAGCTTGGACCAAAAGCCTCAAGTCAGGCATGAGCTCAAATACAAAATTTTAGGTAGGGCACGGGCCTAAATGGGTTTAAGTCCGACGCTACTTATTGTCACCCTTAATTATTTTTTAAAGCCTCAATGAATTTAGTTGTTGCTTATATAAAATTTTATAGCAACAATATTTGAATTATATTGCCTATTTAAATATATGACAACAAATTACTGTTACGGTTGCCTATTAATATTGTTAAAGATTATGCTTTAAAAATCGTTATATTATATTAATTTTAAGCAACACATTTTAAAATGTTACAAATTTATTACCGCCTAATTCACTTTTTCTATAGTGATAAAAAACCAGCCTAAATACTTTCGACTGAATCCCAAGCATTGATGAATTAGAGAAAGTTTGCTTGGATGAAGAATGCATCTCCAGTGCTGGCCAAGTGGTTTGTTTTTATGCCTAAGGACCTGATTTGCCTTTTACGATTTGCTAAGTTAAACGCAGCCTCAAAGATTCGTTGGTTATATGTTCTCTAGGTTCTCTTAATTAGTCTTTATAATATACTTATACATACTCGACTCAAATATATATTATTTTTTATTTTAAAAAACAATGATATATAAATATAATAAATCAATAAAGAATTTTCACATTTTCTTTTGTTTACAGTACAATCAATTAAATTAATTATTAATTGTTTATAAAAATGATCAATTATAAATAAAATAAATTTTTTCATCTTATTGATTATTAATAAATAAAAATATTAGTGAAAATATTAATTTACTATTAATTAAAATATTATTAATTATTATAAATATAATTAATTATGATTAAAATAAATAAATATTACACGATAAAAGTTATTTTATTCTTTTATAGAAATAATGATATATAAAATATAAAAATTACTGAAATTAATAGATAAATCTTTGTGATATATGTCTCTTTTATAAATTATGAATGTCTAATTACTTTCAGTGACATAGGTTTATTAGTGTTATTGGTTTATGCCCTACAGCTAATCGGTTTGGTTGTAGTTTAGTGTCAAAATAATTTAAAGGCATTCTTTATTTTGTACATGTTTAAATGTATATGATAAAGTTCATGGGATAATTATACATTGCAAATGAAATTATAATGAGATTATAATTATGAGATTCATATTGTGTTTATGTATTATCCCAAAATTGTTCCAAGTGATTGTTATATTAAGATTGGAAATTAATAGAACACAAAAGGCTAACATATGCTATGTTTTTCCTTATTAAGGAAGTAGTCAATTTCGTATACTAAAGTATAGAGATACTTAAACAAATATGTGGGTGCTTGTTAGAGAACAAGTTCACTGAATAGACCCGACATGAGAAATCTATTTGGAACACTACTTGTATGTCTATGGAATTCTCTTAATGATAGCTGTATAAGTGATCCTTTGACTTGAGGTAACCAAAGTTATCTTATATAAGGATTGTTATATTTTGATACTACTTATGACCTATTTAATCATAGGTTGTTCAATCGATAGTCACTGGATTTAGCGTAAACTATATGGAGATAGTTGTGTGATAAAGATAGAATTCACCATCCTAAAGTAATTAGGGAGAATGTGTCATTGTTCGTGATTAGTATTAATTCGGGAAATCCTTAGCCAAGATGGAATGATACTTTGTAAATAGTTTACAAATTTCATTATTTGAATCAATAACTAATGGCGTAAAATTAATATGATTATACTCAAAATAGATTAGACATTAATTTCATGCTCTATATCTAATCAAAACATTGTATAATAAAAAGATTGAATTATACGAAAAAATCATGCACAAAAAGGTTAGTCAAAACCACTTTGACATTATTAAATATTTAAGTGCTCATGATGCGATGCTAAATGTCAATGTTGATCTATGATTATAAATTGCTCAATTAGATAATTAAAGATAAATTAAAAGGAGTTTTAATTTATCTAATTCTAATTATAAATTCTAATTATAATTTGTAATCATTGCCAACATATTTGGGAACTTAATTATCTCACATATATAATGGGTTAAATATAGCAAAGTTATTTAATCAAATTGGACTTGATTGTAAAGTTTGAGAAACTTTAATATTAAATATGAGATATTTAATAAATAAGGATCAACATGATATATTGCTCTAATTCAAGAGTAATTGCTATCTAATTAGAATTATTTGTAATTCTAGTTAAAATTTAATTGAAATTAGAATTTAATTTCAATCAATTCACTAAAACGTCCAAAACATATTATAAATAAGCTTAAGCTCTAATGGAGCTAGCACTTCTTGCTTAAACCTCTCTTTAAAAGTCACAAAGTTCTCTCAATCTATTCTATGGATACCATTAAAGGCTAGATATTTGTATGGCTACAGTGGTTGAGATGGATCGATTTTGGAAACGATTCAATAGAAACTAGAAGAAAAGGATCAATCTTCAAAATAAGGTACGAATTAAGATTCAACTTTATTATAATTTGTGTTAATCATTTTATAAAATTAAAAAGATCTTGGTTTTTAGGAAATCAAAGGTTACGAAAAAAGTTTCATAATTATCTTGCTGCAGTCGGGATGGATTTTGTCTCTGCTTCCCAATAGTGGTATCAGAGCTAAATTTTAATTCTATAATTTGATTAGTTTTTTATTGTTATTAATTAACTTATAATTAAATCTGATTTGATTGTTCAATAAACCCTAAAACACCCAAGACCTAGAATAACTGTCTGAAAAACTACAAAGACCAGCATTGTTATGGAATTCTGGAATTAAGTTTGAGAATCAAGTGGAGTTTAGGAATGACCTTATTGTTCGCTTGAAGTTTACGTTTTAAAGTTGTTGGAATTCGAGTTTTTGTGGGCTCTGGAAAGCGTCTGGGTTTTGGAAACTCACAACCTTAGCCTTTTTGGTTTCGAAAACACAAACATATTATGATTTTCTTTTTTCTGGAAATTGGCCAGAACTACTATTATACGTTCACTCGAATAGTCTTGAGAAGACAAAAGGGTGAAAATTGGTCAATTGCGATCTGTATATAATTGTCTGTGTTTGTTTGTGTTTTGGGTTTTAAATGTTGATTCTGGAAAAATCAATTGGTTGTGTTGTTAGCTGGAAAACATTATTTAGGTTTTGAATGTTGGTTTGCGTTTTGTGGCTGTTTTGATTTCTGGCTAAACTATAGTGAGAGAAACAGCTGCGACAGCGGTGAGACGCGTCTCCTCACTAGAGCTATCACCGACGCTCGCTACTGGTGATGGATTGACGTAAACCAGCGGCAAAATGCCACTAGTGAAAGGTGATAATTGCCCATGAACAGATGACGCAACGGTAGTCTAACCGCAGGGAAACTTGAAGCACGACAGCTGGCGATAAAGGAATAGGAAAGCACTAGCAGCGGTGAATCCTAACCTTACACGTGCTCCACACAAATAAAGGCTCTAGGGTACAAAATTACACGCGCCAGCTGATTATATTATGCCACGTGTGTACCCTTTTATTTTTAACCTTTTTTATTAAATCGGTTTAATTAAGATTATATTGTTTAAATCCCTAATAAATTTGGAAATGTGTTTTCTAATTGTTCGAAAATTGCTTTCAAAGGGTTATTTTATTAGGATTACCCCTTGGAATTTTGTCTAGTTTTTCAAAAGTTGGATTATTAAATTATGTTAATTATTAAATCAATTCCAGAATTAAATTAACTATTTTTCTTAATATGATTAAGATTAATAATTATATTAATTCCTAATTAATTTTAAAAGGTAGTTTCTAAAATTAAAATTAAAATTAATTAGTTTCGATTAGATTGAAATTAATTAATTTGATTTTCAAAACTAAGAGAAGTGCTTTCTTAAATAATTAAGAAAATTATTTCTTAATTAAATTTATTTATTTCAATTTGATAGAGATAAATTAAACTTATGATTTTATTTGTTTAGAGAGTTATTATTCAATCTATTTAGAAATTGTTTCTTTATTTATGAATAATAAGTTTCTTGATTTTTTAGAAAAATTATTTTTCTTAGTTAGTTTTTGAAAAGTTTTTTCATTTATTAATTAAGAAAAATGACTTACCTTAATATTTTTTAAAATATTTTTCTACTTTATTAAAGAAATATTTTGTAATTAATTAAGAAATCAAACTCTAAATAAATAATATAAATGACTTTCTCAATTAAATTTATAAGTGTCTTTTTAATTTTGAAAGTAGTTTCGTTTTAATATTAGAAAATAGTTTTCTAATTAAGAAAATAATTTCTAATTAGATTAGAAATAGTTTTCTAATTAGATTAGAATATGTTACTTATATCATTTTCAAAAGTGAGTTTTTCTAAATTATGATAAGTAAGAAGAATAATTTATTAAAATTTGTTTTCATTTAAATTTTGCTCAAGGAGTCAAGATAACCGGAAATAGTTTCCAATTGGATTCAAAAATTGTTTTCAAATCAAAATAAATTTATATTTTAAATAGGAACTTAATTTATTTAAGAATCAATGAGTTTAATCTAATTCAATTTTTTCAAAAAGTTCGAAGTAATATTTTAGATTATGAAAGTTAATAAATTGAATTAAACGAAGGTTGATGTTTTGTACATATAATTTGATTATGAGCGTATAAGTTGCATACTTTATTTATATAGTTGATATATATATTGGATGCATGTTAAAATTGTATGTTTTTATATAGGTGATATTTTACATGCAATTTTGTGTTTGATGAAACAACTAAACTTAAAATCCCTCTTTAAAATATTAAGTACGCGTTGAGAATGTGATAGTTACCTTCCATTGTTATAAGAATAAACCAGAGTTTTGTTTATTGTAAGCTTGTTGAGCAAACTCAAAGTCACTTTAACCCGAACATGTTTAGTTTTATAAAAATGGTTACTACTTAACTAAATTTATATGATTTGGATGAGCAAACTCATGATCACATGAATTTGGAGATAGGGTTATAAATAACATATGAAATATGTTTTGGCAAGATTTGTCACCCAACGGATCTAGGAGTCATATGAAATGTGATTAATAAAGTTATTATCTACCTATTTTAAGTCTAGTTGGTTTGTTGATCAAAATCAAGGTCAACTATATTTGAATGGGATCCTAGCCTATTAGAAAGATTAAAGTAATCTTTCTGAATAGTAGTAAGGGCTATTATTTCAAATAAAATAGTAGAGTAACCAAATGTATGATTAAAGTCCTAATCTTATTTAGTAGTCATGACATATAATTAATTACTTGATTTTCCTACATTTATATTTTCTTCTGAGTGGAATTTACCTTGTTTAGTTGATACTAAGTTAGTGAACTAAATTTCTTTATTTGGATATGTTTGAGAAGAGTTCTCAAAGTTAGAAACGAAAAATTGTATACCCATTATGCAGTGTTGTTATAAATCTTTGTTAAGGATTGGATGTTGAAGTTTTAGAAATATGTCAAAATCATGTAGATGACAAAATGTGTTGACATTTTGAGTTGACTAATGTTTCATAAACTTTGATGACAATATGTAAGATGTATGTTAACAGTATAATAGCAAGATACAAAAGGATGTATAGAGTAGAGCTTAAAGGTATAATGCCTTATTGGAATTGTTTTACTTAATTTAGCCTACTAAAAGCATACTGGAATTGTTTTACTTAATTTAGCCTGCTAAAAGCATAGACATGGACATCAATTAAAGGTCGTGCTATAGTCTGATAATAGTTGTCATAAGAAGAAAATGATTGCATAATTTTTCTTGCCTATACGTGATATGATAGTGATCATATGTATTTCTAGTTCCTGCTTATGAATATTTGATATTGAATTTAGGTTCAACATTATTATAATGTTTAAAGCATGATAAGAAATTGATTACTAAGTAAAAGCAGTTGATCCAATTTCATACAAATAGTTTGTATGCGTTGGTTCAAAGGAGAGTTATGTTTAACAAAAGTAGCAAAAATACAAAGTTGGATAATCAAGACTATCCTTTTATGTCATGTTGGTTAAATTAAAAAAATGAGAATTATAAAGTACATACAAGGATATTGTATCATTTGATTATGAATCGTATGGAACTTGTGAAATTGTAAAGTTGAAGAAAAACCAAATCAACCTTTGGTGAAAGGATGATGATAGTACTGAATTGTTAAACTTATACATATGATATATTGGATGGAATAACAATTCATAAAAGCATGATACTTATATTTCATTAGATTACTAATGAATTTAAGTGATATAATCATATGAATTAAATGAAATAATGATTTAAAATTTTGAAAAATTTCAAGTATTTAAATCTAAGTAGAAATTAAGCATTTAGAATGATGCTGCACTCTGATGAGATCGTTGTGGTAAGTTTCAAAATTTTCGATAATCTATAGGGAATGAGATTCTCTAGTGAATACCTTTACAACAAAATTTTAGAAGAGTATGGATTTATGTAAAGGGGAAAATACAACATGAAATATTGTATGATGCGATGATATTTCTTCTATAGCGTTGCCTAGTATAATGACTTACCTTCAATAGTTTCAATTATATCAATTAGTAAAGTTTCATATTAGATATGGAAAACTAAGACTTTGAAAGAGTCAAAGTTATTGATTTAAGGATATAATGCTTAGTTGAAGCATATATTATCCATTCAGTTTAGAACCAATTTGGGTAATAAAAGGATATGAGATATCCAAAACATTGGATATAATCTTTCTGACCTATTGAACAAATTGTTTATTTCAATGTATACTAATAAGAAGGTGGTTCTCAAGATAAGTATTAGGAGTATGATAAAACTTGAAAAGTTTAAATCTAATAATAGTATATCCAATTGGAACTAGTGCCTTTATTGATACATTTAATGTATAGTTAAAAGGCTACGAGACTTTGAAAGATTCACTTTCATGATGAATTCAAAGAGCTTATTTTAGAGATGATTGTGAATTTATCATGTATATAAAAAGGTTAGTGGGAGTACAGTTGTCCTCTTCAGTAGAAGTATGTGGAGACATATTGCTCATAGAGAACAATAATTCTAATTTTCAATTATTAAAAACAAAATTGTCCAAGAACAACTCTTGTTGGATATGAAAAAGGTAATAACTTAATTTTGGGAATTAGATCTATAGAAATAGATTGGATGTTGTTCACCAGTTCTAAATCCAAGTACATAGATAATGTACTAAAGATATTTAGTATTTGAGATATCAGATACTTGTAAAGTATTAAAGATGTTCATTATTCTATGTATAAGTTGATATTTGAGTTCAAAATGATAAGGATATAACTTTAGAAGTAAATCCTAGTTGAGGTTTATTTACTTAAGACAATATCATTCAAGATTGGAAAGGTTCCGTTGTAGCAATTGTTGCCAATTAAGCCATAATACATTTTTCATTTAGTATAAATGATTATTTGAATCAATAAGTTATTTAATGAACTTAATATAATTCATTGCATTGTTCAAGGCAGTAATGTGCGGTGGAACATTAAAGTCATTGGGCATGTAAATTAAAATTATAATTTGTAATCATTACCAACATATTTGGGAACCTAATGTGTCTCATATATAAAATGAGTTGAAGAGAGAAAAGTTATTTTAATGACTTTATTGTAAAGTTGAACTTGATTGTAAAGTTAGAGAAACTTCAAGATTAAGTATGATATATTTAATAAATAAGGATCAATATGAGATATTGATCTAATATGGGTATAATTGACATTCAATTAAATTACTAAAACGTCAAAAACTTATTATAAATAGGCTTAAGCTCTAATAGACCTAGTGCTTCTTGTTTATTCCTTTGTAAAAGTTACAAAGTTCTCTCAACTCATTCTGTGAATATTGTTAGAGTTTGGACATTTGTGGAGCTACAGTGGTTAAGACAGATCGATTTCGAGAATGGTTTGATTGATGCGATAAAAAATGATCAAACTTCAAAATAGGGTAATTAAGATTCCGCTTTATTTTAATTTATGTTAATTATTTTATAGAATTAAAAAGGTTTTGATTTTCGAGAAATCAACTATATCAAAAAAGTTTCACAATTATTCTATTACAATCAGAGTAGATTCTGTTTCAATTTCCCAACAAGTGTTACGTGGGATTCCACATAGACATAATTTGCACGTGAATCATCAGTTAATCACTTTAACATCGATAATTGTAAAAAGAGGCCACGTAAAAATTCTCATAATTTATTCACGATTTTAAGAACACAAATCTTTTAGGAAAAAGCAAACCGATATAAGAGGTTGTTATCTTTTACATTTTTATTAAACTTTTAAAACCAATTAATGATGATATTCCCTTGTCTCCTCATAATAGGATTGCTGGCCAATCATACATTAGTCGGTGTTCATAATAACACCAGGGATCAAGTCTTGCAGCAATATGCAAGGCAGATGGCTCGTCAGTCAACTTTTGTATTAAAAGTAGTTTTTGGCAATGTTTTTAAAACCGAATTGGACCGGCTGGTCTGACCAGGAAAACCTTGAGCCGGCCGGTCGTCCGGTTCGGTTCTATATAATAACCTTTAAGTAAAAAAAACGGCCAGTTTATGGGAGAACCGGCCAGTTTTTAAGCAACTGGAGCTACCGATTGATCAAATATATCATCACTCGTCAGATTTAGTAAAGTGGCTCTCACTCGTTCGGACTCTCTCGAATGTTCTCCTTCTCCATCTTCTCTTCGTCGCTCTCACCGTCTCTATGCATGTAGGTAAGCATGACTTGGGGTAGCCATAGATGCAGAAATGGATGTTATCCATCTTCTCTTTGTCTCTCTCACAGTCTCTATGCATGTAGGTAAGCATGACTTGGGGAACTATATATGCAGAAATGGGCGGCTACTGTGAAGCAACTTCGAATTCCTTCCTTAGCGACTAGGTACTGTGAAGCAACTTCAAACTCCTTTATCACGCTAGGTTTGGTTTATTCGGCCATGAAATGTTTATGCTCTTTCTATTTCGAATTTTTCATTGTTATTGTATTTTCTCTTAAATTTGGGCTTTAATTTTTTTGTTTCGAAGGTACTGCTCTTTTTCTTGGTGCTGCTGCACTTTTCTTACCAGAGAGGAGGATGGAAGAATATACCGTATGAAGCTCCAATTTGTATAAAGTTTTGAACTTCCAATTTGTACTGTTTTATTCACGTTTCTGTTAAAAGATAACGATAAGGTAGTGATAGTTGATTAGTTTCAATATTTTGTTTATTCACGTTTCATTGTTATTGTGTTATCTGTAATAGTTTGAATAGAAATTGTATACTCTATTAACAGTTGTTATATATACTCTTTGAACTTCAATTTGTTTTGTGTTATTGTTTCAACACGTTAACAGATAAGGAGATAAGGATCCCCTAGTATTGATTAATTAATTTTCTGTCATATTTAAAACTCCATTTAATATTAATCTCTGATTTTGATATTAGGTTATAAGTACTCTTTCAAGTATCCAATTTGTTGTTCTCCTGGCAATATTTCAGTGAGTTAATTTGTTGATCTACTGGCAACAATTCGGTGAGTTAATTTATTGGCAATATTTCGGTGAGTTAATTGAAGTGGAGCAATTGGTGGAGCAAAGTTTTAACAAGTGAGTAACATTTGTTTGTCATCTGTGTATCCATTTTGCT
>JAOTAY010000004.1:20057651-20069327 GCA_025629805.1 Erythroxylum baracoense
CTAAGATAATGCTATCTAATCTATATAATCTGATTACAATCAGATTATCACAATATTATGTGATAATACCGTATCTTAACCACAATTTAAGAAAGTCTTACTCTGTATGCATCCAGTAATTTTGACCCATGAAAAAGATGAAAGTTGGAGAATGTGTATTGATTGTCGGGGGATAAATAAGATCACAATAAGGTATAGATTTCCAATACCTCGTCTTGATGACATGTTAGATATGTTGATTGGACCTACTATCTTTACCAAATGCCATCTGGAGTCTCTAATGCACCTAGCACTTTTATAAGAGTGATGTATCAAGTATTTCAACCATTTATGGGTAGATTTTTGGTGGTATATTTTGATGATATATTAATATAAAACAAGACTAAAGAAGATCATCTATTACATCTACAAAAAGTCTTGAGATTTTTTAGGCAGGAGAAACTTTATATCAACTTAAAGAAGTGTTCTTTCGTGCAATCAATTTTATTTTTGGGTTTTATTACATCCTACTGTAGAGTTGAGATGGATCTCGAGAAAATTAGGGCCATTCTTGATTGGCTTGTTACAAAAGAAGTGCACGAGACAAGGAGTTTCCATGACCTAGCAACATTCTATAGGTGATTTATTCATAATTTCAACACCATAATGACAAATATTATTGATTGTATGAAAAAAGGATTGTTTACTTCGTCAAAGGCAACAACTAAAGCATTTGAAGAAGTTAACAAAAAGATGACCGAATCTCCTATTTTACAGCTTCCAAATTTTTCTAAGGTATTTGAATTTGCTTATGATGCATCTCATGTGGGAATTGGAGGTATACTGAGCCAAAAGGGCCAATTACTTAAGTGAGAAATTAAGTAAAGAGAAGCAACGATATTCGACCTATGATAAAGAATTTTATGCAATAGTGCGTTCGCTTTACAATTGGCGTCATTATCTCTCATACAAGGAGTTTATTCTATATTCGAATCCTGAATCTCTTAAAAACTTCAAGTCCCAAAAGAACTTAAACAAAAAGCACACATTATGGAGTGAATTTATGGAGCAATTTAACTTTGTTATTAAACATCATACAAGAGTTGAGAATAAGGCCACAGATGCATTGAGTAGGAAGAATCATTTGCTTAACACTTTAGCAATAAAGGTCCTGGGGTTCGACAAAATAAAAAGAGAATATGCTTCAAATGAAGATTTTGGAATAAGCTATTCAAAAATTACAGCAGGAGAAAGAGACCAATACTTTCCTTTTGTGATTCATGATGATTATCTTTTCAAAGGAAATCGACTTTGCCTGCCTAATACTTCTATACGAGAGTATGTCATTTGGGGATCACATGGAGGGGGAGCAGTAGAACACTTTGGAAGAGATAAAACCATCGCAATGTCAAACATGTCATATCGCAATTTCAAACATGTCAATTAGCTAAAGGAAGGAAACAAAATTCTGGATTACACACATCACGGCCCATGCCTCATGAACCACGGAAAGACATAAGCATGGATCTTGTCTTGGGAATTCCTAAAACTATAAGAGGTTAAGACTATTTTTGTGGTGGTGGATAGGTTTTCCAAAATGAGTCATTTCATTCCACGTTCCAAGACTTATGATGTTGTCCATATAGCTAAACTCTTCTTCAAAGAGGTTGTATTTCTCCATGGATTATCTTTAACCATCGTCTCTAATCTTGTTATGAAGGTTATTAGATATTTTTGCAGAACTCTAAGGAGAACATTGAACACTAAGCTTCAATTTTCAATTTCTTTCCATCCCCAAACTAATGGATAGACAAAGGTAATGAGTAGAAGGTTGGGAGACTTGTTAAGGTGTTTGGTTAGAGACAATGTGAAAAATTAAAACCTAATTCTTCCTATGGTAGAATTTGCATATAATAGTTCTATAAATAAAATTACTGGTAAGAGCCCTTTTGAGTTTCAAGAGTTCAACCATAGTATTTGTCAAATTCTACGTCAAGGACGACACCAGACAAGTTGGGGAGAATTGATGCAAAAGAATTTAAAATATATAGAAGAAATAAAAGAGAAAAATTGAGACAACCACAAGCCTTAACTTGGTGCGAATAAGATTGGAAATTGAGTTGACAACAAAAGATAAAGGTTGAAATTTAGATTATGTTAGGATTTCTTATTAGATAGGAAGTAGTAGTAAGTTAAATATGTTATTCTATTTTACATATGTTATCTTAGTTGTTTAGGACTTGTAGAATTTTTATTAGAATAAGATTTAAATTTGTTAGGAACCTTTTTCTACTAGAATAAGGATTCTAAGAACTCTATATATATGTGTACTCAGCCCTTCAATAATAACAAGCAATCTGGAATTTTTTTACAAACTTGAATTTTCAACTAGAAGATGTGATGCTGTCTTCTAAGAGTGATTCTTAGACCCTAGGAGTGATCCCTAGTTCCCTACCATCCATTCTTTATATTCTTCACTAAATTCCAGCAAACCTAACCTAAATTCTAGCTATCTCAAGCCTAAAATCTAGCCATATTAAACCTTGAAATCTCAAGCCTAAATTTCTAGCAATCAAACCTTAAATTTCAGCTATACAAAATCTGTAAATTCAGCATTCTTAGCCAAAATTCAACCCTAAAACTTGATATTCCAGCAGCTTAATATTAGCCATATTTCCTAATTTTCTGATTTTAGCTACTAGTTAATAATTCTTCCATATTCTCTCCATACTATGATGCAACAAATGATCTATGATGCTCTCTGAGTAGCAGATCCAAGATCCACAATCAAAACAAAGTGGAAGTGAGAAAAAAGGCAACAAAGATTTAAGTATCCAACTAGAACTTCTTACCACTTCCAAACTTCTTGCTTTCAAGATCCATGTATCAATTTTCCATTAGATGATGAATCATCAACTGCAATTCCAGGTCTGCATCATGACCATCAAACATAGTTTAGATAACAGATAACACAAAAAAGATGTAAATTCTTGCCAACCTATCCGTTCCTGGACGAAAATGGATAGGTAAGATAATGCAAAATGTACACCGAGAGCATCTAAATTTCTTATTCATTGAGTTTGACACAAGTTATTTTCCCATGTTTATAGTCTCAAGTTACCACAACACGTTAATGAATATTGAAAGTCAACATTCCTAAGCAAAAAATTGAACTAAGATTCAGATCTGCAGATCCACTTCTTTTATATCTTTGTTACTGCATCTAATGACTAATGCAAATAATATATGAACTAATGCAGCAAAGCAGGTTAGAAAAAGAAATAACATACACCAACTTTTCCATGTGATGTTTTTGACTTATCTTTAATAAGCTAGCTATCTTATTCACTCACAAACTTCAATCCACTATTTATTAGGGCACAATATTGTCCTTCATATTTTCACAGGAGGGATGGTGAAAAATTATGAGGATACCAACATGCAAGGCAATGAAACCTGAAAACTAGACACATGAGTTAAGCAGCAGTAGAAAAAATTTCATTCTAAATAAGAATTGCAAATATTCCTCCATACACTTAATCCACTTACATATAACCATTATTGGCATATGCATCAATACAGACAGTTTCCTTAGGTTTATATATGACATAGTAAAATAGCAATTACAATGAAAACCCTATATTAACATGATCATTTTGGCATACTAAAGTGCATCTCTTGATAGAATGACAGTAAAGATAGAAATGAAACAATAGTACATAGAAAAAAGTAAGAAATGTTATGAATTTAACCCATTTGCCTTCCTTACCACCCCAAAAAAGAAAGGAAAAAAAAAAGATATTCTTCTTTGACTAAGAAAGATGCTAAAGATTCAAAAGCATAATAACAATTAGGACAGTTTGAAATGCGAACCATTAGGATAAAGCAAATCCATCAGGAAGTTGAACCAAAGACTCGTTCATAAGAACGCACATCAGAGAAGATAAGACTCAATGATGACGCAAGTATGCTTGTTCTTCATTGAGCCTGTATCATTTAATTAAATAATCTAACCGGTCAAAGTAGTAGTAAGAAGAAGATCGATATCTACTTTGATCCATCAATTAGTTAGAAAATCCCCATGGACCCGTTCATTCTAAAATCGCTTAGTGACCAAGAGTTAAAGTTCAATGAAAGATTTCGTTATAGCTCAGTTTCCACTTAAAAGAATATTCTAAGATCTTTGCCTACCTATTATAGGTGACCAAATTAACACGAGTACCATATGGAGAGACAAAAACAGGCCCGTGTGGAGTAACGCTATATCCTCTTTCGCCATTTCATTACCTAATCTAGGAATCCCAAAATTGACAGAGACTTAGGACGAGAATGAAGTTGTAAAGCATACCTGTTACATGGATCCCCGAGATTCTTCCGACTACACAATTCTATTTGGTCTTCACGAGGAAAAAGTGGTAAATTCAGCAACCACATGTGGTTCTCCCACCGACGAAGTTACAAGAACCAATCCAGAAGCCACAACTTCAAATCAACCACAATAGTTTGATCGTATGCTAATGTAAGGCGCTTAAGGCGCAGAAAGAAAGAGACAGAGACTGTTACAGGTCTGACGAGAGAGTCAATCCAAAAGTTAGCTTAAAGAACAGATAATCTATAAGCCTACATAAACTCTACATTACTTTCTTTAATTATCGATATAGGGCAATTAGACTGTAATATTTTACCATGTTTCGTAGCCGAAGCACCGGGGGATTGCCTCTAACCCGTCATCACTTGTAGGCATAGCACCAGACTTTGAAAGAGTGGTGTTATCTTTGATATCAATATTACAAATCTTATAAGAGAATAATTCTAAAAGTTAGCTTAAAGAATAACGGAGTTTATAACTCTATAAATTTCACATCAATCTCTTTTATTATCGATAGGACGATGCGGATTAAAAGAAGGCTTGCTGGAATTAAGATTTTTAAAAATCTCTTTTGATTCGGTTTCTTATTTATTTCTTCTTTTATTTTATTTATTTGTCTATACGTCAATTCTAAACTTTTTTTAATACAAAGGAAAAACAATTGAAATTACAACATTAACGTATCCCTTGGCGATAGGACACGCCTTGGCTTTCCTGGCCGACCCATATCTATAGTGCAGTTGGGATATCTGACAGTACATACAGGCCGGGACTGGCAAACACCGCTAGGGTTGTCAGCTAGTCAGCGCTCTGGTTTCCTTCTCGATAAATATACTGAATCTGAACAGTCCAATTGCGGTCCAAAAGCTCCCGTATGCCCTACACCAAAAGATTAATATCTATCAACAAACTTGTCGATGAAGATAGGATATTAATCACCTCTAAGAAATCTGTCTCAAGAACTATATGTCAGAACCCTAGATTCTACGGCAATTGGAAGCCGTCATGCACCCCTTTTAAGTCAACCGTTAATGGTGAACATCGGCCTATATTTGTTAAGAAGCCACCACACTATTTCCTAATGGCATCCCTTAGTAATCCCCCAGCCATACCCCGACAAGTCTCATGTTGCACTGTGCCATCAATTCTAAACTTTTACAAGTACTTTATGGCCAATCAAGTCAGTACTGAACCATGTTTCACAAAAGAAAGCCTTTGAATCATTTTTAACTAAAAGATTGAATTGCTCTTTTTTATTTAGGGTCTGTTTGTTTCTATTTTTTCCTATTTTTTTGTTGTAATTTTTATAAAAAAGAAACTAGTCCTTAAAACGTGTTTGTATGAATATTATTAGTACTTCTTGTTTTTAAAAATAAAAAAACAACAACTTTATAGAAATGTAAAAAAGATGCTTTTCTAACTTTTGGCAACAAATTTTCACACGTTTTCATTTATACTTTCTCTTCTTATAAACTTCCTTTTTTTTTGTAGAAACTCTATCTCTTCTCTCTTCTCTCTTCTCTTACGTCCCAAGCTCATCTATTTTCTCTCTTGCTTCTTTATTCTTTTCTTCTCTCTTACATCCTTCACTCATCTCTTACATCCCTTTTCATCCGAAAGTGAAAGCATGAGCTTTTAACCAAATGAGTTTCTGAAACTGATTTGATAATTTTCTAATCATATTGTGTTTTTTTTCTTGGTTTTCTTATTTTTAGTTGACGTCTGATTTTTTTGCGTTTCTGGTTTTCCTGGTTTTTATTTTTGTGTTTCTACGTTACTAGTTTTCCTATTTATTATTTATTTGCATTCTTGTATTTCCAATTGTTTGTTATTATGTATTTTTGGTTTATTTTGGCTTTTACATTCCTACATTTCACATTTTTGATTTCTTCGTTTATAGTTTTTTTATTTCTGAATTTCTATGTTACTAGTTTTCCTATTTATCGTTTATCAATACCATGCATTGCAACTATGTTTTTATTTTTAGTTTTTATTACAAATCTCAACCAAAGAGGTTTTTGTTTTTATTTTTTATGTTACAAATCTCAACAAAACAAGTTTTTGCTTTTTAATAAATGTCTCTTGTATTTCAATGCAAAGACAAGGTGGAACTCCAACAATCAATGTTTTTTTTGAAAATTTAATGAATTTGTATTAACAATAATAGAAATTATTACAAAATTTTAATGTCAGTAGCAGAAAAATTTTCAAAACATTTTCTCTTCTACATAGTAATTACATGGTACTTTTGTCATTATTTGCCCATGGTCAAGCCAAAACTACTCTAAATAAAGATGATTAAATGATTGCAAAATGCCTTGTGAAGTCATAGAAACTTTTCCTAATGCTATTTTGAAGTTTTAAATGTTCTTACATTTTTTAATTATTTTTATATAAATTATTGCAAATTCATTCTAACTGCTGTGGAATAGTTTCCAATTTGTAGCCACCAAAAGTTGCTCTTTAATGTATTGAATAATTATGTTTACTTAATCCTACATTGAATAATTATGTTTAGGTGAACTTCTTGGAGATATGCAACATGTATAGGTACAATGGGTTATCTGAGAATGCTGTAAAGATGAGGTTGTTCCCTTCTACACTTAAGGACCGAGCTAAGGTGTTGTTCAACTCTCTCAACCCTGAGAATGTCATAAGTTGGGAGAAATTGGTAAAATCCTTTTGGAAAAATTATTTTCCACTGATAAAAACTATAAGACTCATTAAGGAGATCATAAATTTGAAGCAGAGTGATGGAGGGTCCTTATATGAAGCTTGGGAAAGAATTAAAGAATTATAAAATAATTATCCACACCATAACTTGCCGAAGGAATTCTTGTTATAAACATTCTATAATGGAGTTGAAACACATAAAAGAGGGAATGTAGATGTAGAAGCTAGCGGTTCTTTTATGAGCAAAATGATTGATGTTACGTATAACCTAATAGAAGAAATGGAGAATAATAGTTTCTTATAGACAATAAAAAGGGGTGAGCAATAAAATTTCAAAGAGCATAAGAGAGTGACAGCTAAGAATCTAGTGATAGTTTTGCAACCTTAGATGTTGGCCCTTACTAAGTAATTAAATGGCTTATAGGCCTCTTCTTCTAACCTAGTAAAAGCAATATAGCATGGATGTCAATTATATGGGCAAGAAAGCCACACAATCATTGATTCTTTTTTATAGATAGAAACGGTATAGAACAAGTCAATTTCATGAGAGCCTAATAAATGGGAGGTAATAATCCATACTCTCAACATATATAATCTTATGTGGAAGAACCACCTAAATTTTTCTTGGACTAATAATGCAAGAAATAACATAAGAGCAAAAAGTTCGCTAGGTTTTTAGCGGGATAGACTTGGAACCTTAGAGTCAAAGATGGACAAGTTAATAGACATGCTAAGATGCAAGTCCAATAGCCAAGACGAAAGCCAGAAGACAATGGAAGCCAAATTTGATCAAATAGTGAAGAATTAATCCTCTTTCATTCATAACTTGGAGGTTCAAGTTGCAACTTGCCAATAAATTGTCAACAAGGAATATGTGGAGCCTCTTAAGTAACATGGAAGACAATCCAAAGGATAAATTGAAGGCTATTAAACTAAGAAGTGGAAAGGAGTTGGAAGAACCAAAAGAGAAGGAAGCCATCCCCAACAAAGCCAAAATTTTAAAATAGTTAAAGAAGTTGTAGATCAACTTATCCTTTATAAAGGTTTTATAGAACACACCCAAGTATGCCAAAATTTCTCAAGGAACTAATAAGAGTACTTGGGAGAAAAACCAAACAATATCATTGAAAGAGAGTTTCAGCTCCGTAATTATCAACCATATGCCCTTAAAGTTGAAAGATCAAGGGAGTTTCACTATTCCTTATGTAGTTGGTAATCTTGACTTTTCCAAATTTTTATGTCACATAGGGGATAGCATTAACTTAATGCCTTTGTCCATTTTCAAAAAATTGGGACTAGGCAATATGAAGCCAACATCTATGCTTATCCAATTAGCAGAACAATTGATCAAGAAGTCATTTGGAGTGGTGGAAGAAATATTAGTCAAGGTGAACACGTTTATCATCCTAGTAGACTTTATTGTTTTAGATTTTGAGATGATTGAAACTATCTACTAATTATTAGGAGGCCATTTATGAACACCGAAAGAGCATTAATTTATTGCATACCAAGAAATTAGTTCTAGGATTGGTGATGAGCAGGTAGAGTTTAGTATGATCAAAACATTCAAGGATCCAGCGGAAAGGAGTTCCTATATAAAAATTGATGTGGTTGATGAATGTATAAAAGAGTAAGAGAAGTGCTATAAAGAAGAAGTGACTGTTGGGGAAGTAGAAGCTGATAAAGAGCTAGAGGAGGATAAGTTGGCTAAAAAATTAAATCGAGAATCATTAGTAAGGACAGAAGACATGTGCCACCCTCCATTGAGAAACCACACATTCTATAGCTGAAAACCAATAAAAAATAATAAACGAGAATGGTGGAGAAAATTAGATAGAGAATAAGAGCCAAAGAATGGAAACTTTTGGACATAAGAAGTATGAGTCCTAATGTGATGATGTATAGGACCTTAACATCCAAAAGAGGGGTTAGTTGAAAATAATGGCACTAAAATGGTCATGCTAGTGACCTTAAAATTAGCATGGCATTCTTTAGTTAGGTTTACCATAACTTCATCTTTGAAAATGCTCTATTATTTTTATACTTTATGTTTTTTTATAGTGAGTTTAATGATGGATCTTCATAGTATGAATTGTATTTAAGCTCCTCCTCTGACGTTATCACCTCCATAATCTCCACAAGTGCTCTTGCCTTTCTTATCTTTTTTTAAATTTTTTAATTTTACTAGTTGTGTTTGCTTATGTTAGATTTAGTATTCCATATTGTGGGCAATTTGTTGTTCAAGTGTGGGGAAATATATGCATTTGTATATCATTTGAGTGTGACCTTACATTTACATTATGTTAGTTTTTTAATAGGTTAGCATTGTGTAAACATTTGGTTGCATGATTTGTGCATTGTGTGAATGTGACAATGGCATAAAATTAAAATGAATTAGCTTATCTCTGAATATGACCATTTAATTTATAAAGAAACATTAGCTTATGAAGTTTGTGTTTTAAGTATTTTTGAGATGAATATGCACATTAATTGGAATATTGTACTTAATTTATCAATTTATCAAACTTTTTTGGATACCCTTATAATTAAATTCATTTAAATTGGTAAAAAATATAGCACACTTTTATGGGAGTGATTGACTAGGAAGAATTGATGTAGGTAAAATTGAAAAATAATAATAAAATCAAAAGCACCCAAATGTGCTAAAAAAATTTCCTATTCATGATAAAATGTTTATCTTCGAGTAAAAAAACTATAATGAAAGTCCAGTAAAGTTTGATAATATGGTGGTGAAAATAAAATTGAACCTATGGATCTTCTTAATGAATGTCAAAATAAATTTAATGAATGGATATTTGGTGATGTCTAACTCTTTAATTGGTATCAAAGAATGAGTGCTTGCTTACAGATGCCATAGATATATGAAGAGGTGTTGATATTTTGGTTAATATGTATATTTAAGTCAAATAATTTGAACATGAATGGAATAAGTTAGTGTGTTGGAACTTTTTAAGTGATTGATGCTTATGGCTAAGTTAATTTCATAAGATTTGGTGCCATTGTACCATTATTGTGTTATTACGTGATTATAGGTTTGCACATTTCGATTAGTTTGTGGATTTAGTTTATCTTAGGGACAAGCAAAGATTTAAGGGTGGGGATATTGATAGGTCTAAAACTTAGTATGTTTTATAGGTATTAGAATGTGTTTTTAGTGTTTTCTTAGTTGACAATCATATGTTTAGGACTTATATTTATGTTTTTGTTAGTGTTTTATGTCTTTTGTTTGATTAAGTAATTTTTAAGGAAAGATTTTGATCTTAATTACATATTTCAAAGATTTTTTGATGTGTGATAAATGTAAATTGCATAATGTTTTAGGGCTTAGTTTGATATGTGTTTAGCTATTAATTTAATCATTTCGTATGTGTTTAGGTTAGAATTATGTTTGAATGTTAATTATTTATGTTTAAGTGTTTTTATTACAAGTCTTTGAGCATAAATATTATTTTTTTGAGATATCTTGATGTGTTTGTTAGTGTTTCAGGGTTAACTTCAAAGAACGGAGAGACATTCGGGCCGAAACAATGTCCCACAATAGTCCACGATCGTGACAGAAGCACCAGAGTTGGCCCACGATCGTGGCCCATATGCCACGATCATGATAAAAGCCTCCACTATCGTGGCCTTCATGCCACAATCGTGACAGAAGGCTCGAATGTGGCCTGCATTGGGCAGATGTGTAGAGAGGGACTTTTCGGACCTTTCGAACCCCCGAAAAATCTTAGGGTTGCTTATAACACAAAGGATATTTAAAGAATAAGACAAAGAGGCAGAGGGAGCTTTTGCATCAGCCACTTTGAAGAAACCCTAGAGAGAATTCATCAAGAGATTGAGGAAGAAAAGAAGGAAGAAAGGAGAGGAGAAGAAGCTGACTCGATGCACTTCCCAGATCAGGAGGTTTCCCGATGTCGCTGCCTCCCTTCTCCATTTCGATTGTATTTCCTATTTATTTTCAGTTTTATCATTGTAAAGAATTGGATTGAATAGTTAATGATAAGATCTAAATGTTAAGGATGTTCTAAACTCACCTTCAGAGTTTTATTTTTGAATTAATAAAATATAATTGTCTATGTGTTAATATGATTTCTTGTGATTTAATTCTACGATTGCATAATTCGATAATAAAATGAGAGAGTGAATCAGATAAAAAACAATTAAATTATGCTAACGAGAGTTAGTTGATTTAATAGAATTAGAATTAAATCACATCGGTAAATTGTGTGAAGAGAGATCTTGCATAAGTTTCCAGTAGTTTATTAGAGAACTTCATAGCTAATTAGGGTCGTGGATAGGTTGTCAATTTAGAGATTGTAACTTCCATAATCTGATTAGGGTCTATAATTTAGGGTTAATAGTTATAACTCAAGAGAGAGTAATCAACCCTAGAATCTTCTAGAACTAATAATCCAGTAATTCTTAATCAGTTAGGTTAGCATTAAAGATAGTAAAATTTCATTTCTCTCAATTGGTAATTTCCTTAGGTTGATTCTTGGGTGTGTTGCAATTGCTTAGTAATTAGTATTTCCATAATTGATTTTTTATTTGATTTGATTGATTGAATTAATTTCTCATTTTTAGTTTCGTGCAATTTGAATTTTTGTATTGTTTTCTGGCCTTAGATTTTAGGACTA
>JAOTAY010000004.1:20070356-20088405 GCA_025629805.1 Erythroxylum baracoense
CATGTGCAAAAATTCACTATTTATTATTCATGTGCATATATGAATGCATGAATATGTCAAAAACACTTTAAATAATTATAACCCGATCCAAAATGACCAAAATGCCCTTTCCATAAGTGAGGGGATGTTACAATTAGGTTGTAAATTGAGATATAGCGACCTCCATAATCTGATTAGGGTTTATGATTTATGGCTAATAGTTAGAACTCGAGAGAGAGTAATCAACCCTAGGATTGTCTAAAACTAATAATCTAGTAATTCATAATCAGTTAGGTTATCATTAAGGATAGGTAAACTTCCCTTTCTCTTAATTGGTAATTTCTTTAGGTTAATTCTTGGATGTGTTGCAATTGCTTATTAATTAGTATTTCGATAATTGATTCTTAATTTGATTTGATTGATTGAATTAATTTCTCGTTTTTAGTTTTGTGTAATTTGAATTTTTGTATTGCTTTATGACCTTAGATTTTAGGATTAAATTATTCCTCCTCATGGGATCGACACCTTAGGTACTACGCTAAACTAACCGTACGCTTGCAAATTATCGAGGGTTATTTGTTAAAATTTACACACATCAAACACCCAATCAATGTGTTTGGTGATGAGTGGATAAAGGAAAAAGAAAAAAAAATGAAGAAAAAGCTAGAGAATTAAGTCTAGCATGATAGTATAGTCTTATGTACGATAGTGCAACAAGGAGTAGAAGGCTAGAAGTTGATTTCATTCTCTTCTTTTCTTCTAATTTATTACCTTAAATGCCAAGTCTGAATAGTTGAGCTTTGAACATGATTGTAGATTGCTAAATCTATATTTGGATTTTATTCTTGAATTTTTTGTATAAATTTTGCCTTATTAAATTCAATATGTTACTGCTTGTGATATTTGTTGTGCTCATACTTGATTTAAATCGAGAGATTGAGTCAAGATATTTATGCTAAGTTGCAAAATGAGAGTTGTTACCTTAATAGACTTATAAATATCAGGTTAATAAGCAATTAAAGAGAGATCTTACTAGTGACTTAATTATCTTTAGAATTGTTTCAAATCCAATTAACTAGTTAGGATTAGTTTTAGAAATTGGGGGACTGCAAAGTAAGTTTTGTCTATTTCAATTGGGATTACTTGATTAGATCTTGAGAGAAGGTAATCAAAACCTTTGGATATCTAGGATTATGTATAGTTAAATTCACAAGGTGAAGGGAAGATAAAACAAGGATAGAATAATCCTTAAGTTGTGAGCTCCAATGTGTTTACAGATCATTCAACAATGAAATTATGAGCTGAACTCTTCCAGCTGATGAAAGTGCTTTATTCGCCAAGCATTGATCAATCCAAATGTTTCAAACAATCTAAGTGGCTAAAAGAATTTGGCGGCTTTTTAATGATAAAGAGTCCCTTTGGATAAAAATGGATGAATGAGTTATATCTAAAGGATTCCAGCTTATGGCCGATTATAGAAAAGAAAAAGCACTCTTATCGTCTTATACAAATTCTAAGAAAAAGACAAGCTATGTATCCTCTCATTAAAATACAAGTGGGGAATGGTAACAATACTTGGTTTTAGTTTAACAATTAGATCTCTCTGAGCCCTTTTTGCCTAAGAGAAGATATTTCTGCTCTCACATCTAGTATTCCAACTTAAGCTCGAGTAAAATATGTCATAGTTCACAATACTTGGCAATTTCCAGGTAAGGACATTGAAAGACTTTTGGGTTATTTTCCTAGCTACTTGCCTAACCTTTGTTTAGCAGATAAACCTATTTAGTGCATCAACAACAAGGGAAACTTCTCTAACTCATCATTCCTTAAAGCTCTCAGGCCATTCACTCCACTCATTCCTTGGTTCAACATTGTTTGGAGAGGTTCTTTGAAACCTAAAGCTTCCTTTATCACTTAGTAGTAGCTAGAAGAAGATTGAAAACCAAAGATAGGATTATTGGTTCTAATGATATCCTATATGAGTTATGTTGTCTAGAAGTCGAAACCATTGATCATCTTTACTTCAAATGCAGCTACACAACCTCCATTTGGGCTTGAATCCAGTATAATATGAATCTTTTTTTTCCCCAGAGACTAATTGGGATAATATATTGGTGTGGGCTGAAAACAAGTATCACACTTTGGGGCTTAAGATAGGAAACGAAATAAGGCTATTAAATATTGGTGGCTTTCTTTTGTCTTATTAACTTGGTGTTTTTATTCTTTTAGTATTTTTTTATTATTAAAACCTCAACCTATTAAATTGTATTTTTTTTTAGACACCTCCAAACTTTTGTTCCCACCTTTGGTAGTTCTACTTTTCTTTTTAATACAATTCTTTTGGCCAAAAGAAGTCTTATCGAAACTTATTTGAATTCATAAAGTTATTTCAAAAGTGTTAAAATCTGATTATAAGAATTTTATATTATTTGAAGTGAAAAAAAGCATAATGAAGCTACAGATTGACATAATTTAATAAGAAAGTAAAATAAATGGTATAATTGAAAATTTTAGAAGTTGCAAAAACTAGAGAAGTCTTTGTAATTTGAGAGGACTAAAATGGCACACATTGAAAAGGTATATACTCAATTGAAGAGAAAAGAAAAGACTAAAATGATATAAACCAATGATTGAAAAATCGAAACGATTCAATCAGTTCAATTATAAAAACCTTGAACTACCCAACTTTTCAATTAAATTTTTTATTTTTCTATTCGATTTACTTAAACTCTTATTGTTAAAAATCTATTCGCCTATTAATTAATCGGTCAGTTTTTATAAACTAATCAATTAATTTAAAAAATCTCTTTTTTAATTAAACTTAAAATTTTGATGAGTAAAGAAAATTTACTACAACCATATTTCAAATCCTTTATTTTATTTAATCTTTAACTGATTTTATAATTGTCTAATACCAGTTTAACATTTTAAATCTTAAACTTCTTATCTTACCGATTGATCTTCCAGTCTAATTTTTAAAATAATTGTGCAAACTACAAAAGGAGTGAAAAGGTAATTTAATTCATTAATTAAGCATATACCAATAATGTGAGAGCTAGTATGGCGATTAATATATAGTCATTTTTAGGGAAAATTGATTATTCGATCTTTTGTGCTGAATTATTGATTTGTTTGAAGGATCCCTACCTGACGTCCTATTTAATCCCGCCTTTCGTCAATAGCAAAAGTTGCAAGCAGACGGGTTGCCACACAAAAAGGGCACATTGTATCTATCTTTATTTTTCCAATATCTTAGCGACTTTCTCTGGCTATTCAAAGCCGGAAACTCTGAATTAAAGTACGGCGGTCATAGTCATGATTGGTTAACCAGAAATCTTTCTCGCAAGGAGATAACACCCCCATTCGAGTCTGCGAAGCTCTGTAGGACCTAGGCATGTCATCTTCCACAAAATATTAGCAGCCATAAGGGGATATTTCTTGTGAGCGAAACGAACTACACGGCAAAAATCTTCAGCTGTTTCTAAGTATCATAAATTGTAATGGTTCATGTTCAACTACAGTTTGAATGGGCCTTCATCTTTACATTAATTCCAGCTTCTTTTTTAGCTTCTAGGTTGGATTTTGTGATCATTAATTTTGATACTCTTTCACCTAATACAACGCTTTTTCAGTCAAAGTGCAATTCTCCAAATTTTTGTTGATCCATAAGCATCATGTAGTAGCAGGGCAGAAGATGAACTAAATGGGAAAACAGAATATTATCTGATTTAAAGAGCAGCCTGAGTTTTGCAGGCTGGACGAACTTATAACGGCAAATCGAATCGACAATGAATATTTTAATAACCGAGCGGGAAAGAACTATCATAGTTTGGATAATATTTTTAGCAAATTTTAGAGAATGGAAATTTGTTTTAATAAAAAACAAATGCCGTCATTGATTTTATTGATGCAACTCAACCAGTAGAAGGCAATTTGAGAGAATATTTAAACCAAACATCAAGCCTTTTTCAACTAGCAATCTATACACACACAAGTAAGTCACTTTGAATACCAAGACAATTTGGGAGATTTAATATTTAAACCAAACATCAAGCCTTTTTCAACTAGCAATCTATACACACAAGTCACTTTGAATACCAAGACAATTTGGGAGAATTGACTTGGTAGGTCCGTTAAAGACTAGCGGAACTAAAAAGCACAGCGCAATGAAGCAGGAAAAGAAAAGGGATATGTTGTCAGAACATGTTTAATTTGATCTTGTGCGATAATAGATTACAGAAGTAGAAGGCAGCACAAATAAACTCACCCCTACGGAGGAGGAAGAACAGAATGGTAGGGAAAGAATGCTCCTTTGGGATATTACAAAAGCCTACTAGAAATAACTCGGGGGGCATAATCTCATCATCCATGAAAACTAAAATTTTTAGTGCAATTCATATCAAGTTATCAAGCAAGTACTGACAAGTATCCTTAGCAAGAGTACTACAGGAAGGGAAGAAAAAAACATACGCATTCCTAACTGAACTGAAAGTAACGAACCCAGGTATAAGTCTATAAAAAGAAAAGGCATCACGAAGGTCAATTAGATACATAGGTAGTTCCTCCTCATAAAGAACACTGCTTTTTACCAAGGAAGATTCGAATCTTACCTTACAGATGGTGATCTAGAACTCAAGCTGCCATCCCTTCCAAACCGTGAAACACTCCTTACACTCTTGGGAGTCCCAACCCCAGGACTAGCTCCTCTGTAACTTGCTCGAAGTGTTTCATCAAAAGAAGATGAAGATTTAAAAATTGCATTCCTGACAAACTTCTGAGCAGCAGGAGATAGTGTCCGCACAGCTGGACTAGCACTGCCTCCTCTAGCTGGAGATGGCAATGGCGGCTTCTGAAACATCCTAGATCTCTCCCTCAGCTTCCGTGCAGCTTCCCTTGATAAAGAGTGCGCTTTTACATCACGAGCAGGCGGATTTGGGATTTTGAAATGAGGTCCATCGCCACTTCCACCAATATCAATAGGCGTGTCTTCAGGATCCAATCTCAAAGGCGTCCCTTCAATCTCACCCCATGTAATAAAAGGGGACTGATCAACTCCAGGAGCTGGAGAAGGTGTCCTAACAAAACTATATCCATTATCTGCCTTCTTCCCCGAGTCTACATAGAACGCATTAGGTGTTTTCCTCAAGTCCTCCAAATCGTACTTGTTGTTGCCTTTTTCTCCATCTCTACCGGACCATGAAGGCAGCGGCGTAGCTCCCACAACAGGAGTGTAGAGCACATCGACAGAGCCACCATGTTTGGGCCCAGAATCCAACATTTTTCCATGGAAACGAGTATTGGACCTGCTAATTTCTTTGGTCAAACCCTTCAACCTATTGGCACGTTCCTCATCAGTCAATGGAACCTCGGCATGGGGGTGGTACATCAAAAGATTGTTTGGAGTGTAACGCCAACCCTCCAAAGTGCTAGGAGGTTGATCAGAAGTGCCATAACCATCAGTAATTATCCCACGTCTCTTAGCAGCATCCTCAATCGACTCCTTTTCAAAATCTTGTAAGTAGAGATGGGCATATCTCTCTTTCCTCTTCTTATTGACTTTGTCTAATACTTTGGAAAAGCTTTCATTATCGTCACTGGTATACTTTTTAAAAAACTCATCTAAATTCAAAGAATTGTCCACAATCCCATAATCCGTATCAACGGAGTAGGACAGATCTCCTCCTCTATGTGTACCATTATTATTACTATTATTGTCGAAATCATCAAAAGAAGTGAAACTGCTGGAAAAAGTAGAACCTTGGGTGTCGGTTGTCTCGGAAGAATTTACCTTTTTTCCAAAGCGGCGCTCGATGATCTTCAACTGGGCATCTCGGATTTGAATTGGATCACCGGATTTAATGGCTTGAAGCCAATCAAGGCGGTCTCGAAGCTTGGAGATGTCAGGAAAGAAGTCGCGCTCGACAATCTTCTCGATGGCGGCGACGTAGGTGTCTTCGTCAAGAACCCGTTTTGTGGAGGAAGACGCATTTCTGGAGATATGAGGCGCCTCAGTTTGGGAGGGCGATGGAGAAGAGAGGTTTCGGGGCGAGTGACCTGGAGATAGAAGCATCGGTAAAGGTGGTGGGGGAGAAGGAATTCGAGAATCGGAATCGGAGTGAGATCAAAAGTGTATATATGCTGGGGTTCTAAAACGAACGAATGGCTATGTGGAAGGATTTCCAACTTTGGGATGGTTTGCTGTTACATTTATTTGCTTTGGTTCTCTAACGCAAAGCGAGGAGACTTATTTTCAAGTCGGTGATTGTTAGTATACAGAAAAGAATTATTCCGTATTTTCCTGAAGCCTCTTGACAGAGGCAATCAACATTAGAAATATAAAAGCATGAAAATTTACAATTTTATTCCAGTTTTTAAAATTTATAAAAGCTAAAAAAATTGTTTTGATTTTATGATTTTTCATAATCTAATAATTTTTTTTTGATTTTCTGATTTTTATAATCTAATTTATTATCAACTAAATATATATTATTTAATTATTTAATATATTAATTACTAATAAGAAATATAAATAATTGAATTTTATATTATATTTAAGTAATTAAAATTATTAGTAATTTAAATTTATTAAAATTTTGTAATTAGGTTAAATAGAATTAATTTAATAATTATGAGTATATATAATTAGATTTAAATATCTTCAAAATATATAAAATTTTGATTTATAACTAAAAATACTTAAAATAAAATTTAATTTTAAAATAAGATTTAATTTTAAAATTACTTATTTTAACATAATAAAATAATTTTTATTAATACTTTATTAATAAATTTATATAAGACATTAAAAATTTTAATTAATAAAAAATAATTTATCTTTAGGTTTTATCTAATACATAAAAACCACTTCTACTTTTTATCGTGGTTTTTAATTTTAATTTTTGTTTTGTTTTTGTTTTTATTTTTCTATTAAACAAAAACAAAAACTTGTTTGTTATTAATGTCAATGCAGTTATATTTTTATCATTAATAATAATTACATATTAGCTAAAATTATATTTATTTAATTATAAAAATTAAGTAAAATTAAATTATTCATAATTCTTATTAATAATTAATTTTAATTAATTAAATATGTAATAGTAAATTAAATTAATCATAATTCTTAATAGAAACTAATATATTAAATAATTAAATAATATATATTTAGTTGATAGTAAATTAGATTATAAAAGAACAAAAACAAAAAACAAGTCACTTTTTATGGCTTTCATAATTTTTGAAAATGGGAAGAAACAAAAACCCAAAGCTCAAGCAAATAATTTTTTTATTGAATTTGAAAATAAAACTAAAAATAAAAATAGAAACAAACAGGTCATAAGTTAAGAACGAAAAAATAACAAGTTTATTATATTAAAAATAACTAATCACACAAATGTTGGTTTTAGGTAGGAGGAGAGCACTCTCTAAAAAACTTTTGGTCTATCCTCCTCAACTTCAATTGCATATGCATCCACTATCTCTCTCTAAGTTAAAATTTTGAAAGCTAGTGTAAATAAGTAGTCAACCACTTTTTATAAATTGTTTCATTGATAAAAGATCTTCATCGATTAAATGTAAGCGGGGGTAAAATGGGACTTAAGAAGACCCTAATAATAAAAGAAGATTTTTTCATATTTGAGTTCAATTGTGACACTAGTAAGATGAAGGTGTTGAATTGTTAGTCCTATCATTTAAATGGTAGACCTTTCCTTCTTCAAAGGTGGAAATCAAGTATGTTCCTTGATAAACAAAGCTTGAAACATATCTTTATTAGGTCAGTTTTCACTTTATTTCTCGAAAATATTGGTCGACCATAGGGCTTAGTTACTTAGCTAGTTCTTTAAGCAAACCAATATTCCTAGATTTAAATACTATCTACCTTAAAAAGATAGGCTACGCTATAGTATTTCTTGAAATGTAGTTTTAGAGAGAACTACCTGAATCTTTGAAGATCAAAAGGCAGGATGAGAATTATTAATTTGTTAATTCAGAAATTTCACTCAATTACTAGTGGAAACCTTCCAAAACCTTCATTAAGATTTTGGAAACTAACTGGAAAGATGTTTGTTACTAGATATTATAATGATGTTATGGCACCAAATATGTAGAATCCTCAAGTACATATGGAAAATGAGACATCATAAGAATCCCATATTGAAGATGCTATAGTTTTGGTTGACACAACTACCAAAAATGAAGCAAATCCCTAGAACGAAACTGATAAGGTCAATTTATCAATATCGTAGGTTTTTAAATCTTAATAAGGAACATATGCAATCTTCACCCAACGTTGAACATTTTGGGAAACAAGCCTCTTCTAATGAGGTGGTTTTCAAACCTTAAGGATGATATTGGTCAAAAGAATACCACTATTATGTTAAAGCAAAATGTTGTTAAAGTCAATAACCAGGGAAATGATTTTGTCTTAGCAGTTAACCTTAGGTTTATAATAGAAAACACATACAAAAGATTTTGGATCACTTAAATATGCTTTCCTTACCTTATACACATTTTGGAACACAATCATGTCCTAATCTCGATATCTTTCGATAACTTTTTAGAAGGGGACATAAGCACTAACATATTATTGTCCTACATAGTGCATTTCTCTATAACTTATCTCAAAGGTAGTAAAGGTTTAAAACATGTCCATGTCTCAGGCTATATTGCACCTCAGACAATTTTTTCACTACATAATTTGCTTTCAGCTCGTGCTTTAAATCATATCTTTATCTCTAAGAGGGACACCATTTGGCACATGATCATATGCTAAGTCATGTTTAGCCAAGAATTATGATTTCTTTATATTTTTGCTTTTACTTCTCTTTAATTCTTGATAAATCTCATTATAGTACATCTTCTCAGTTACCTAAAAACAAAGAATAAATTAAGACAAGATAATTTAAGCATAAAAATAAAGAAAAATACTAGTAAAATATATGTACATTTTATTTCCATTAGTTATTACGTCCTTCAACTCTCTCTCTCTTTCCTAAGGACAAATTGATCAACTTACCAAACCTATCACCAGGTTTGAAATTGAAAAGGGTATATCAATATGAAACCAAATAAGGCCTCTAACCTTAATAGGTTAAATAAACTATTTTACTAGAAATCATGGCATCACAATTAGGTCTCACTAAAGGGAAATTATCTTTGCGAGATTTTAGGCCAATTTCATGTTGCAATTTTATAAGATCATTTCAAAGATGTTGAATAGTAAACTAAAAGATAATGAAGAACAACATCACTACCACCTAGTATGATGCAAGTTTTAGGCCAAGCATTATTCTTAGACCAAGAAATCCTATAGGTTAGCTAAATGTATACCTAATTTCTTAAGATGAGTTTTAGGAATGTTAAAAGTTAAACTTGATAATCCTCATATCATCAATGAGACATTAAAATTAAGAAGCACTATTAGTAGAGAAATGAAAGTGTTAATTCGGAATGGGAAATAAATAAGATTCTTGTTTGATAATTGAAAAAATCTTGGTCTTGTCCCCTTATTGTTGAATTTAGTAGCTTAAAATGATACTTGTGCAGGTAAATGGAAAAGAGATCATATCAAAGAATGAGTATATGTGCAGCCATAAATATTTTTCATCCATTATAGCTTTATAACTACTTATAACCCTAACCTAAATATAGGTTACATCACCATTTAAATGAAGCATAACTTTAGAAGCTTCATAAATAACTATTGTCTATTGTCATTCAAAAACCCATTGTAAAAAACTTAATGGAGAAACCTAGTATGATTTAACAAATTTAAATTATAGTTAACTATTAAACATAGACTCACAACTATGGATATAATATGAGGTAATGCCTTACTAATATGTGTAACAAACTTTGCATCCAAGAGGTTTAGAATTTAGACCTCTATGTTCTTTAAATTCAACAATTCACTAACTCTCTCGAATCATACAACATGATTATGCCAAGTTCAATTTAGGGAGTTGAATTGAATCCAAATAATGGATTGGTCCAAAGGGGTTAAATTCCAACACAAAGGAAACATAAACATCTTTAAACTAGGACTTGGTTGTTGTGTCTATGCCATATAGAGAGAGAAACTTAAGGATCATAAAAAATGACAAAAAGGAAGCTCAAACCTTTTTTTTTATTGTTTTTAGTTAGATTAGAAGTCATTGTAATTAATAAAATCAAAACAAACACTAGGGGGAATGTGATAGCTAGATGGAATCTCCCTTAAGTCCCTTAAGTTTATTTATTTGGATCTTTTGATCTTCTTTTAAGAAATTGTATTTTTAAGAGACTAACTAAAAGCATCTTAATTATTTGACTTAGTCTAAGATTATTGTCCTCAATCCTACCTCAGAATTCTTATTTAGGGAATTCTAAAGTAGGCTTTGTTTATATTTGGGTACCTCTATACTTACTACTCTTTTGTTCTAATATTGTAGTAGGATGGTAATAGTTTTGCTTGTCTTTTCTTTTTTAAAGTCTTATTTTAAGCTCATATACTTCCATTTTGTGCTACTTATTTAATTAAATTTTAATTCTTAAAAATCATCGTTTAAAAAATTCATAGGTTTGTTATATGAAATTTTTTGTTTGAAATATAAATTAATAAAAATTATATATAAGTAACTATTTATGACTAACCCTTTTATTACATGACCACTCTCTATGATCTTGCTAAATTTAGTGAACTCTATCATTGAAATTCCTATTTTAGATAATAGTTATTAGAGTAGTACTCTAAAATCACCTTTAGAACTTTTGTACAAACTTTATTTTGATTAATAAAGTGAAAGACAATTTTCATTAATTTGAGATTCGTCTATATATGAATTGATATTGATCTTAAATTGAATTAATGAAGTCCATGATACAAAACATAGTATGAAGGAAATCACGATGAGATCATGATAATGAGATTCCTATCATGTACAATTATGTTAGTATCTAAATAATTCCTAGTCATAGGATTAATAAGATAGGACATTATTAATCCAGAAAGACTAGCACATATTATACTCCTTGATTTGATCAAGCAGTGGATCTCACAAACTGTAAGCATGAGATGTTTAGAGTTAATATGTGCATGCTTAATAAGGGTAATAAGTACATCGGATGACCCGCTATGAGATTATCATATAGATGATCTATCAAATGTCAATGATATCTCATTAAAGCAATTGTGCAAATATCCTTAGACTTGAGGTACTCAAAGATATTTTGGATACTAATCTTGTGCTTTGACATCATTCCTTATTACCTCAGGATGAGGTCGCTCTTAGGGTGATGATTGGGTACATCTATTGGTATTTAAAGGTAATTGGGTAGCCAATAAAGAATTCATCACTCTTGATAGAAGGAGAGGATACCCATGGTCTCTTGTCAGGGTCATTACTCAAGAGTCTCTGGCCAAAGCAATTATATGTCATGAAGTGAGTCTGCAATGACACATAGAGTAATGAGATCCCAGGACAAGAACTAACATTACTTAGACTAGATGTGACGTAGTCAGTATAGTGGGAGTTGAAACATAGCCCATATTTTAATCCAAGGGGGTATAGTATGATGAAAGGATGAATTGTACGGTAATTGTCTATGGAAAGGTTCATAAGTTGGATAATTAACTATCAAAGAGTTCGTGTGTTAACCCACTTATATTCCGACAAATTGACATCGTGAAATCCTTTATGATTTGCTTTAATTAAGAGTTAATTAAAGTGCCTAAAATAACTAGGGACCTAAAGGTCACACATATAAAAAATTGGATAAAAAATATAGTGAGCAATGATCATGGCCGAAGGCGAGCCCAATTTTTTAGTAGGCCATGATCATGGCTCATTGGCCACGATCGTGACAGAGGGCACGAAATAGTACATAAGTGAGTTCTTCACTTATGTACATAAGGTCTTACCACTTCATACACACTCAAGAGAGAGCATAAGCACTCTAGAAGAGTTCTAGAGTGAGAGAGAGGTATCAAGAACCTTGTTCTTGCAATTTATGCAATCGTTACAAGAATCAAAGTGCATGCAACAAGATTCTTGATCTATCTTTCATCATTTTGAGCATTTATTATAACTCATCTAGTTTGGTACTCAAACCACCCTTATACATTGTTTCTTCATCTTCTTTGCATGTTCTTAGGTGATTAAGTAAGGATTTGGTGTTTGCAACAATCTAAACGAGGAGAAGAAACAAGAAAGGAGGAGAAACAAAAGGTAAGAAATGTTTTATATTTCATGTTCTTTACATATCCATGCATGCATATATGATTCTTGATTTTTCGATTCTCATGGTGTCGAAATCTAGATTTTGACACTTCCACTGCATATGCATGCATGTGGTGTATGAAACCATGGCTAACCTAACAGTGGTATCAGAGCAAGTTTATGCATGTATTAGATGATGTATTGAACATGTTCAAAGTGTTTTCCAGGTTGTGACTGACATGCATATTGATTTGGAATAATTCGTGTAAATTATAGAAACTTTTTTTCCTGATTTTCTTTCTCAGAAATGTTTATAAGATGTTATATTATATTTCCGTCAAAGGAAATTGTAGTTGACTGTCATTTGCTATTTTATTTCAAATTAGTATCTAGACTGTTCATATGTTTGTTTCTGGGAATTTCTAGAAAACTGAATGCATATGCTGATTTTGAACATTTCATAATAATTCTAGAAATTTTTTTCTGTTTTTCTTTCACATAAATGTTTATAAGGTGTTATGTTATGTTTCTGTAGAAAGAAAATGCAATTGAATGTCATTTTCTATTTTATTACAAATTTAGTTTCAGCTTGATGCATGTATGATGTTTTGGGAACTTCTGGAAATGTGATGAACATGCATACATGTAAATTTCATATTAATTTTTATAAAATTTAATTTTATAAATTTTATGCATGAACATGAAAGATGAGATGTTGACATGTGTATGAGATGTATGACACTTATTGTTAAAGTAATTATCTTATGCATGTATGATGTAATGTTTGACTAGTGTTAGAAGTAACATGACAAGTGTCATACACATGTGATATGTTGGCTTAATCTAATTTTTTAATAAATAAATCCTAGGAATTAGTTTCTGGAATTTTTTATTGGACATATTTAAAATGTTTATAAGGACTTTGACTTGATTCAATTATTAAATCAAGTCAAAGTCAACATTGGTCAACTTTTTGAAAGTTGACTTACTTAATGACTTATAATATATGTATTTCGATTATAAGGCCTTAATAAAGTTCTTATGTGATAAGAAATATATTATTTTGATGGTAATAACATGTTTAATGCATGTGTTTGAAATTAAAGTTCTGAAAATTTTCAAACATCAAATTGGTCCCTTTAGTGTTTAGTAGGTTAACTTATTTATCTTAACGATTTTGCCCGTCAAGATAATTTTGGCTAGTGCTGAAATGGTTTAGATAAATTTGAGATGACCTAGGGATATTATGGATGACTAATTGATGTACGAGAATTTTTGAAACCCTAAGCATTAATTTAGAATGAATCCAAGTAGAGCATAACATTTTTAGTGTGACTAGAAAAAGAGCATATATACAAGGATTAAAGTGTTTAATCTGAACATCAAAATAATTGAATTTTAGGGTTTCTAATCCAATCACATATATAATTCAGATTAGCCAAGACTAACACTAGTACCCGATTAGGTTCAAGAGTTGAATCAAATCACGAACTTTAGATGTATAGTCAAGTAACAGCCTAAATTAAACCTTCTTTGTATGATACGTGCATTAGATGCATTTTAAAGGTAGTTATGGATATAGGCTCAATTTCATTGATTTTTCCATAATCTGAATGTATATATGTGATATATATATTCAAGACCATCCAAGCATTGATGAAACCAAAGAACAAATCCCTCAACCAAAGTATTAGGACTTAAGCCTTCCATTGAATGGCAAGAACCGGCGTTCTTTTAAAGTTGGGTTTTTGGGCAAACCCAAGCCTGCTCTACACGAATATTTTCAAACCATGTAAATTAGATTTCCATATAAATGGGTTGGTCCTAACTGGAAGCATTGCTTTATTAGGCAAATCTAAGGTCAACGTGGATAGAGGCAAATTTGGGTTATATACATGGGATGTATACAAATCAATATTTGATAACCCAATGAGTGCTAAATCAATAGTTGATGGCACAAGTCGATAGTTGCATAAATAAATGCAATTGGTATGAATGATACCTACCGATTGATCTAAGATGGCTTTTTGGGCAAACCTAAGGTCATTCTTGGTGATATCAGATATCAACCCATTAAGAAAAATATAAGTTTTCTTGAATTCGTAGTGAGGGATATGGATTTGAATAAAAATAGTGGGACCTATAATACATGTGATTAAAGCCCTTATTGATATGCATGTGATTAAAGCCCTTATCGATATGCATTAATGTAAATTATAACATTTTCTCTTGTTCTTCTAGATTATTGAATCACATGATGTCTTCTAGTATGAACTTACACTCCCTTTTATATTACAAAAAACTAATGGGACCAAACTTCTTGGATTGGCTACGAAATTTGATAATTGTTCTAAAATCTGAAAAACTAGGATATGTACTAGATGAACCACTTCCCAATCCCCTTATTGTCGATGCATCTGATGAAGATCAGAAAGCTTATAAAAAGCTACTGGATGATAGTGAGTTGGCCAGCTATATAATGTTGTCCTATATGTCACCAGAACTGTAGAAGCAACATAAGGCTATGGATGCTCATACCATAGTCTACCATTTGAGGGAACTGTTTGATGAGTAAGGTTGGTCTGAAAGGTTTGAGACCTCAAGGTTGCTTTTCCGTTTTGAGATGGTTGAGGGATTATCTCTAATACAGTATGGGCTAAAGATGAATGGATACATTGAGCGATTAGCCAGTTTGGGCTTTATAATGGATCAAGAATTAAGTATAGACTTAATTCTGACTGGTTTGACCGATAGTTATTCACAATTTGTGCTTAACTATCAGATAAACCAAATATCCACAACGATACCTGAGTTGATTAATCTACTCAAAACAGTTCAGCAGATTGTCAAGAAAGACAGTAAGGCTACGATGCTAGTGGACTCTGCTTCTAGTTCTCGAAAGAAGAACTAAAAGAAGAAGAAGAAGTCTAAGAAGCCAGTGGAAGGTGTAGCCAAGAAGAAGGCAAAGGAGACAACACCAAAAGAGATATGCTTTCATTGCAACAAGGAAGGACATTGGAAGAGGAACTACAAAGCTTATTTGGAGTCACTGAAGTAGAAGAAGGCCTTATATGCCCCATCATCTACTTTAGGTATGATATTTGTCATTGAGGTTAATACTATTCTGATAATAACATTTGGGAATTAGATACCAGATGTGGCTCATATATATGTGTTAATAAACTGGGTCTCAGGGATAGTAGATCACTTAGGAAGGGAAAGATGGACCTACATATGGGAAATGGAACAAGAGTTGTCGCATTAGCCATAGGGATATATGTTTTGTATCTTCTTAGTGGGTTAGAGTTAGTTTTGGAAAATTGCTATTATGTACCTGTTGTGACTAAAAGCATTGTATCTGTTTCATGTCTTAATAAAACGAGATTTCATTTAACTTTTTCAAGCAATGGCTATTCAATTAAGTTAAATGAAATATTGTATGGTACTGCTACATTGTGCAATAGAATTTACATATTAGATATGTCCAATCCAATTTCAAAGATCAATGATAATAAACGACAAAAATGAGATAACTTAAAATCATCTTACTAATGGCATTGTTGACTTGGCCATATAAGTGAGAAATGCATGATTAAGCTACACAAGAATGGTAGCCTAGGGTCATTTGATTATGAATTACATGATGAATCTTGCTTGTTAGGCAAGACGAATAAATTACCTTTTAAAGGAAAAGATGAACGAATGAATCAGTTATTAGACCTAATACATTCTGATGTATGTGGTTCAATGTCCATTCATGCCAAAGGTGGTTTTATGTACTTCATTACTTTTATCGATTATTTTTCAAGATATGGGTATGTGTATCTAATGAGATACAAGATTGAAGCATTTGAAATGTTCAAACAATTTAAATATAAAGTAGAAAAATAACTAAGTAAAAGTATTAAGACACTTTAAACAGATCGAGGTGGTGAATACTTGAACAAGGAATTTCTAACTTATCTCGGAGATAATGGGATAGTATCCCAGTGGACTCCACCTTACACACCACAACATAATGGTGTAGCTGAAAGGAAAAACTGAACTTTGTTAGACATGGTTAGGTCGATGATGGGCTTAGCTGATTTACCTAAATCCTTTTGGAGTTATGCACTCGAGACAACTGTTTATATGACAAACAGAGTCCCTTCAAAGGCGGTTGAAGTTACTCCATATGAGATATGGACTAACGAAAGGCCCTATCTTTCTTATATGAAAGTTTGGGGTTGTCCAGCTTATATGAAGAGGATTCAATCAAACAAGCTTGAAGCGAAATCTAATAAATGTCTATTTATAGGATATTCTAAGGAAACAATTAGATATCAGTTCTATAATGCTTTAGAGCAAAAGGTTTTTATCTCAAAGCATGCTATCTTTTTAGAGAAAGAGTTTCTTCTAAGAGAAGACAGTGGGAGCAAAGTTGAACTTGATGAAGTTCATGATGCTAAAAAAATGCAGATCAATTGTCTGAACCCAAAATTTTTGTTCACAGAGATGAGCCAACAGTTGAACCTTCTTACACATAAAATGTTCATAGGTCAAGTAGGATAGGCAATGTTCCAGAGAGATATGGATTTATCATAAGCGAACACAATGACGTATTGCTCATAGAGGACGATGGCCTATAACCTATAAAGAGGCTCTGAATAGTCCAAAATATGAAAACTAGTTTCAATCCATAAAGTCTAAAATGGATTCTATGTATGAAAACCAAGCATGGACTTTAGTTGACCCTCTCGAAGGGTTAAAACCCATAAGGTGTAAGTGGATTTTCAAGAAGAAAACTGATTTGGAAGGTAATGTGAGTACCTATAAAGCGAGGCTAGTCGCTAAAGGTTATCGTCAAAGATAAGGAGTTGACTGTGACGAAACATTTAGCCCCGTAGCTTGCTTAAATCCATTAGAATACACCTAGCCATTGCTGCTCATTATGATTAGGAAATATAGCAGATGGATGTAAAGACAACTTTCCTAAATGGAAACGTAATAGAGGATGAATATATAATACAATCTGAGGGCTTTGTATCTAGAGATAACACAAAGGTATGCAAGCTTTAGAAATCCATTTATGGATTGAAGCAAGCATCTAGGAGTTGGAACATCTGATTTGATGGGACAATCAATGAGTTTGGTTTCTTACAAAATCCTGATGAACCTTAAGTGTACAAGAAGGTTAATGGGAGTGTTATCATATTCCTTGTATTATATGTGGATGACATATTACTAATAAAAAATGATGTCTCAAGTTTGCAATCAGTCAAAGTTTGGTGTTCCCATAATTTTTCCGTGAAAGACCTTAGAGAAGCAACTTATATCTTGGGAATAAAGATCTATAGAGATAGATTAAGGAAGTTGTTAGGTCTTTCATAGTCAATATATAAAGACAAAGTGCTAAATAGGTTTAGCATGGAGTAGTGCAAGAGAGATTTTCTTCTCATGACTCATGGGATAAAACTCTCGAAATCTATGTGTCCCAAGACATAAAACGAGAGGACTCGCATAAGTATGATCCCTTATGCTTCGACAGTAGGATCAATCATATATGCTATATTATGTACAAGATTTGATATATCGTATGCTCTAAGTGTTACGAGCAGATATCAATCGGATCCTAGTGAGGGTCACTAGGTGGCTGTCAAGAATATCCTTAAGTACTTGAGAAGAACTAAGGATGTATTCTTGATATATGGAAATGGAGATCTCATAGTGAGCGAGCATACAGATGCTAGTTTTCAATCTGACCGAGATGACTCCAAATCCTAATCAAGTTATGTTTTCAAATAAAATGGTGGAGCAGTGATAGGATTGAATTTTCTTATATTCTCTTATGTATTTACATGTGATTTCAATCCTATTTTAAAGATAAAATGGTC
>JAOTAY010000004.1:20088505-20106261 GCA_025629805.1 Erythroxylum baracoense
TTTAGTAATAAACAATCTCACACACTCCCTCACGTGTTTCACTCAATTGATGTCACTCCCCTCGTGTTTAAGTCACGCAAATGACTCCCTCAAATAAGCTCACACACTCTTGCATTTTACCACCCAATTCTCTCTGAAATGCAATTCACCACTCGGAACCAATTCTCAACTGATCAAAAGAATAAAAAAAGTGAAAATTTTGAACTAACTAGCAAGTACGAGTATAATGAAACAAAACTTTTTCAGATTTTGTTTTGTCCTAACTTTTTTTCAATTTTTTCAACTTTTTTCATTTTTTTCAACATTTTTTCTGACTTTTCTTTTTTAAGATTTTTTCTGACTTTTTCTGACCTTTGTTTTGGATCTAGGTCAAATATTAATAGAAGATAAAACAAGAAAAAGAATAAACCCTAGGCTGAAAGTTAATTCACAACTGAATTGATGAAACAACGATAATTGGATGGTGATGGGTGGTTTCTTAAATTCCGATGGAGTTGAATAAGAATTTTCCTCCACACCAATGCTCTGATACCAACTAACATGAACCACATAATTGAAAGATTGATCGGATCCAAGGAAAGAAGATGATGATAGATTCGAATTAACTAAATTAAATCTGATACGTGCAAGGTTTCAAATTTACCTACTCGACCTCACGAAGAACTTGTCTCGAGCAACCTAGATAACGGGTAAAAAACAAACCAAGAAAATTGTTTAGGATCAAAATCATGCCACAATCTGATTCAGTTGATAAGTGATATTTAATTCCTAAGTTGCAAAGAACAAGAGGGTTTTTTTCTCTCAAGATGGCTGGCAATACACAAGAAATAATATGATCAAAAGTTGTTCCAAAACCCTAAAACATAAGTATTTATATCTAGGCTTAATGCTAAAAGACTTGGGCTTAAAATACATGGAAGCCCAAAATATAAATAACTTAAAACAAGTCCAAATTAGAATTAAAAGAAAACATACCTAGGCCTGATCCAACGCGCTTCCAAGTCTGATCATTGACACGCCTCTCCTCTTGGGCTTAAGTGATAATTTGCAGCCCAATACAATGGTCTTCTAAGTCCCAAGTGAGTCTAATCCAAAAATTTGAAAAAAATGAATCAATTTAGGCTGTGATTCAGATAACTCTCCTCCAATAGGCTTGGTGCACTCTATCCTCTCCACAAATTAGCCCACATATGCATAGAATGCCTCCTTGAGTCTCTCGGTCTTAACTTTGGACATAAGTCCAACTCGAATGACAAGCTCGCCTCCATCACTCACGCCATCTCTATGGTGATCCTTACTCCTGCTCACATCATACAGAGTTCTCTCAACTCATTCTATGGATACCTTTATAGGCTGAACATTTGTGCGGCTACGGTGATTGAAACAAATTGATTTCGGGAACGGTTTGAGGGATAAGACAAGATAAAGATCAAGCTTTGAAATAAGGTACGAATTAAGTTTCTGCTTTATTATTATTTGTGTTAATCATTTTATAGAATTAAAAAGATCTTGATTTTTGGAAAATCAAAGATTGCAAAAAAGTTTTGTAATTATTCTGCTACGGTCGGGATCGGATCTCAACCCGATTTCTTAATAGTGAAATCAATACCTTGACCTATCTAAAAAAAAATTTGAATGGAAGTTATAGCATTCCAACTTAGGACTACCCCCTGTGATTTTGAATGGAGTAACTTTATTCAGCAAACTTTCTTTTACTGTGAAGTTGTATGTTTTGGCATTGTTAATTAAAATGTGACTTTTGAATAACCCACTTACTCTAATTTGTTTAAAACCATCATCAAATCTCATCCCTAGCTAGCTTGCAAGGGAAAATATTGGTTGATCCAAGTTCTTTTAAGTATGTTCCTCTTCATCTTCTTCTTCCTCTTTCATTATATATAATATATCTTTTTATTTATGTGTTTTAGCGAATATTTTTCGTCACATCATAAATAGGGACTCTTAGTTCTTCTTTTACTAAAACCTCTGTTATTTAATACCTTGAATTATTTAATAGTATTTTGATAGAAATCAATCTAGTAAAAGCCCCTGGAGCACCAGGAGTTGGTAATAACCAACCGAACAAATTATGCTTCACTACAAGATGAGTGTCGGAGTTACATTATAACAGCCAATAATCCTCCCATCTGTAAAGACCACACCATAAGATGATTTTATACTCATACTTGTTTTGTTTAGTGAAGAATAATAAGTAACAACGCTAACTTCTTCGTCTTAGCGAGAGCATAAATTTGCTGCAAAGTCTCAACAAATTAACAATCAATTTCAATATTTGATTTGAGTCCCATTATGAAGAAACCCAACAAATATGATTAAAGAGGAGATAACTTGTAGGATCAGATAACAAACTTTGAACGAGAACCATCCTACTTTAATTTATTGAAATTACCTACAGAATCCTAGAAAATCTCTTTATCGAACCTCTGAGTCAAAATCGATACAAATTCTTCCCAAACTAATGGTTCCTGAATTAGTTTACTACTCAAATCCCTACTTTCAACTTAGCATAAGCATGATTTACAGAGGGAAGAAAAACCTGCTTTCACTTGTACACTTGCACCTTGATATTCTCCCTTAAAAACAAGAAAATCTAACTTATGAATCCAGAAGGCATCACATAACTGGCATTTTCAAATGGGATTTTCGTTTAAGTACTTGACTAATCAGCAACCACCAGCTACGATGTGTTCATAGGTCCATACGGTTGCGTAAACTAGTTAAATAACGACTTCTTCTCACTCAACTCGCAAGTATGCTAGTCTAATCGAATTTCGGTGTCTTGCAACTTGTCTACGAGCGTGTGATTCCATTATTACCGTAATACTCTCTTCTAATTTTTGGATTTCATGATCCTTAGTATTTTCACCATTGTCACCACCACATGCTAAACATAGGAAGCTATTATATCAAATGTTGCTTGAAAACTCAAAGAAGCAAGTATATTGATTGAATTATCCAATTAAAGATTGAGAAGTAGAGCAAGGTATAGGAAGAAAAAATTCAGAGAAGTTGAATCAAATTTTTGTAATTTGAAGATGACCATTAGAGCAGCACAACGGCTAATATAAAGAACCACGAGTACAATATGTTATTAAGAACTACGTGTACCTTTGAGGAGTACAGAGGTACAGAGGAAAATTCCAGTCCAGAAAAGCAGCTGAAACAAAATGCTGTTATTTGATGATGACCGTTGGAGAACATCGGCCAACATAAAAAACCACGTGTGCAATCCGTTACTAAGTTAATAAAATATTTCGCATGACCGAAAAATACTGTTTTCCATATTTTAATGTTCCCGCTTCTGCTCAAATTATTACATTTTGCTAGACGTAAATAAGGAAATGCCCTTAAACCAAACTTATTTGTTCCTAATTCATGTTCCTAATCCACAAACCCTAAGCCCCCAATTTTGGCAAATTTAGTTCAATTTGGTCCAAATTAACCTTGCTGGCCCAAATTTATCAAATTCACCCTAAGTTGATCAACCTTTAAGCTCAGCTCAAACTTTTTTTTCTTCAAAATTTCAAGCCCAAATTTAGTTTGTCCAAAAATTATCAACTGAATCGATGTTTTTCTGATAAAATGACATCATTTTTAATTTTAAAAAATAAAAAATATATATTTAATTAGACCCAATTAAGCTCGGAACCCTCAAGTTTTGATCGGATTTTGGACTAGGCGAGCTCAAACAAATTGGAGCCCGACCGACCTCATTGCCATCTTTATGTATAAGCCGATACTTTATGTGCAGTACGAGTACTAATGCTAAGTTAACACCCAAGCAAGAAGCCTAAAAATGCTATTATTTGCCATTTGCATCATAAGCTAAATTCAGATGATGGTAAGCCAAAAGTGCCTGAAGATTTAAACAATTCACCCCCCTGAGTAACTTGACATCTTGTAAGTATCACAGGCATATGTACACAACGTATGGAAAATGAGGGCAGCAGAAAGTACGAAAAAAAGCTGGCATCTGAGGTTAGCTATTGCAAAGATGATGGTGATTCTCCATAAGAAACACCAAGCAGAAGGATATGGTGCTGCATGTCAACAAAGCTATCGACTTCTCGTGATTCTGCATTTTCAAGTTCTAAAAATTATGAATAATAGGTTATAGACGCATGAATCCCAAAACAAGATAAAATAAGTATATTAATTCCTTCTACAGAGCAACAGAGAAAGAAGCAGGTAGAATTTTGCCTTCCAAGTCGAGACAGCTCTGGCTCTGCCAATAACATCTCTTGTAGAGATTTCATTTTTGTCTCCCTTTGCTCAAAACTGCAAAGAAAAAGTTGTACTGTAAACCATTAGTTTATCAATAAAATGAACTTTATATAATTTTCTATTCATTTATCCCAGAAACATAAAGGGAGGTTCCTAATTGATAAATATGCAAGTTTCATTTTAACATCATTTATCCATCAATGAGGACTGGCATGTGTTTGTCTTCACGATTAAGTGCCTGCATTCATATTGAGAAAAACATAGCAACCGAAATTCTGGTAAACACTGTAACTCTCCTATAATTTTACATCTGAGAAGACAATCAACTAGGCGCCTTGCTTCAGTAAATCCAAGTCGTCTTCCATTTCAGTTAAATGTGACAACATAAATATGTGATTTATGGTTTAATTCACCAGCTTATGGCCTTTTACCCATTTTACACTGTCATGTCAGGTGGACAAACACATATTTTCGGTTTATCACACGTTTTTGTTCTGATTACTTAAAAGTGTTCACTACTCAATTAAAATTTCTACATCTAAAATGTCAACAAACTCCCACTGCCTAGAAGATACTTCCATTTAATTTCATGGATAACATTGATAACATTGATAATTACAAGTGCGGTTCATTTCTATAAAAACCTCCAGTACTGTTCTTTTTGCTCTTCCTTTCCCTTTGAGTCATTCTTTTTCAGAAAACTCAGATGAATGGAATATTGTGATTCTAGACTCTAGGGAGTAGTATCTACATGACTAGCGAGAATAAATTGCCAATATTTCTTGAATCAATGAATCAACTCTTGTTCAGTCCATATATGACTAGAAAATGGAAAGAACTTAGAAATGACAAATAACTCAGAGAATTGGAATAGCGATTGAAGAGAACCCTAGTTCTTACAAACCTTGTTCCTTTACACAGTTTATCTACATCTTCAAGCCTTTGAACAAGTAAAGACCAGAGCATACGACTAAAGATTCTTTAACAGAAGAATTTCATAGCAGCAACCCGTTAAGCATGCTCTCAAACAAAAGAACAGAAGCACGAAAATGTAAAGCAATGCACAGTTCAAACTCTAAAACAAACAACAGAAATTATTAAAAGTTTACTCCACTACGCCTAGATACAGTTAATTTCCTGTTCAATGCGTGTGCAACTGCACAACTGTCTTATATGAATTTCTATATATAGGCTAGTAAGTTCACAAACATTTAGGCCTCACCAATATGGTCATACATACAAGTACTATCTCTATTTATAGCCCAGTAGGTATACACAAACATGTACACTATTATTTCTGTGAGGTATAATCAGCCTCATTTAAAAAGTTCATTTGCTGTTTGTAAAATGTCTCATTTACAAGTAACAACAACTGGAATGAACATTTAAATGTATGAAGATCTTGCTCTACATTCAAAGAACTTACATAACTCTAACATAAAAGCTCTAGGACACATTGAAGTGACCATACGATTACACTACAGCTCAGCTTCTGTCATTACCTCTTTACCAGCAGCACAAAACTGATCCAAACTAATTTAACCATAAATCTACATGACAAAGTGAGTAGCAGTCTCACAATCTCCCATGATAAGATGAAAGGATATAAGTGAAGAAAATAACTGTATATTTCTATGGGGAATAAAAAATACTTCAAATGTTCCAAATTAAATGATTCAATCTTCATATTCCTTAATTGATACGTGTGATATAACCTCATTAATTATGGCTAGACATTAGGAACCTAATTTCGTAAGGGTTCTTAGTGGTCAAGTTTTGTATGCTCTTCAGTCTATTTAAATTGTCACATAATAGTTGGATGTATCTTCATAATAAACTTGGCTGATAAAATTTGATATGAATAGATTTGTCTTTTGTACATACAACATATCCAACGCCAAAAATTGCATCAAGAATTGATCAAACTTTGAGTGCCATTAGCTTTTACCTCTTCCCTACTTAAATGCTAAGCTTTGCACTGAGATTCTTTTTCACAGCTAACCAAAGCCCAAAGATATAAATGTCTCACAGATAACATGATTGAAAAAAAAAAAGGATTTGAAGTATTCACCTGTTGATGTCATCAAGAGAAAGCAACCTGTGATGAAGAGTGTAATCACAACCAATATAAGTCACAACCAAGCTACCAGCATCAGGGTGTGGCCAGCTTCTTGAAGTGGGAAACCGTAGTATAAAAGTACCAGGCTCCTGAAGGCCTCTGGGACCTTGAAGTGATAATTCAGCTTCTTCCTTTGTAATAAATCCTTCAAACCACTTTGGTGATGTAGAAATCCAGAGTACATTCATCTGTTCTCTTGATAACGTACAAGCAACAGGATACAACCAACACCACATCTTTTCAAAGTTCTCTTGGGCCAAATACTCTTGACAGCCAGCAATTCTTTTCAGAAGATCAAAGTCCTGGAAAATTGTGAAGACAGTGTAATCAGTCACATTAAATATCTCAAACGGCAGTAATGTGATGACAAAATTACTCATGAAGCTTAAACCTTGGATAAGCAACAAGTTGAGGGAAACTAAAGAAGTAACATGAAAAAGTGATCATACTTTCACCTTATCATTTCTAAGTCAGCACGTCACATAAAGCAGTTATATAACTTGATACACATTGTTAGGAACTATGTATTAATAAGAAAGAGTAATACCTACATTAGGGAGAGCATGATCTTCCTCTTTAGTGTATGATTTCCTATTTATTACTAAGGTTTTCTTTCCCTATGTAATGACTTCTATATAAATGACACAAGGGTCTTGAATATTCATCAAGCCCTCTGTTTTTTCCACTCTGTTCTTCACATGGTATCAGAGCCACACTTCCAAATCTTAGAACTTGTTTACCAAAAACCTTTAACACCTTCCATGCTATCCAAAACACTTACCTCCACTTACCAAAACCAAAAACCAACTACATCGAAGCAACCAGGGGGTCCTAGCGACCACCAGAGTACTGGTGGTGTCACCGGAAAACCACCCACCCCGTCGGCTTCTGACCATCACGTGCCGTCATCCAACGACCACCAGCGACGACAATTAGATGGGTCAGCTCGTCACTGTGTCCTGAAGTGAGTTCTGGCCTTACTTTGTGTCAAAACTAACCAGAACATGAGTATTTTTTGTCTTCTATTGTTGATTAAATCCGAAGTTTTATGCTTGGATTTGGCTTCGAGATTAACCTAAAATCTCTACCTAACTACTTCCGCTGTGTCATATTGATATCCATAGTCGATTGGGTCATCCATCTTGGAAAATCTCAAGAAAGCAATGTCAGGGTTAGATTTTGTTTCCAATTTAAATTGTGAGTCATGTCAGTTAGGAAAAGATCATCGTAGTTTGTTTTTTGTTCAAGTCAATAAAAGAGTTGAAAAACCCTTCATGTTAATCCATACAGATATTTCGTGTCCGAGTCATGTTAAGTCCAAGTTGGGATTTCAGTATTTGGTAATTTTTGTTGATGATTTCTCTCGAATAACTTGGTTATATCTAATGCAAGATCATTCTAAACCATTCTCTATTTTTTGTTCTTTCTATGCTAAAATTCAAAATCAGTTTAATACCAGAATCAATATTCTTCGTAATGATAACGCTAAAGAATATTTCTCTATCTCATTCTCTAGCTACTTGAAACAACAAGGTATTCAACATCAATATTCCTGCCCGCACACTCCTCAACAAAATGGGGTAGCTGAGAGAAAAATCCAACATGTTGTTGAAACAGCTCATACCCTGTTAATCCACATGAATGTACCCAAAAGTTTCTAGGGAGATGTTGTACTTACTGCATGTTATCTTATCAATGGAATGCCATCTTCTGTGTTAACGGGGTAAAACTCCATTCTCAATTCTCTTTCCCTATCAAGACCTTTTTCCATTGCTCCTCGAGTATTCAGATGAGTTTGTTTTGCTCACCAACTTCAGCCCAACACAAATAAATTAGATCCAAAAGCTATAAAGTGCATCTTTCTCAAGTACTCTCGTTTGCAAAAAGGGTATAAATGTTTTAGCCCTACATTGAATCATTTTTTTGTGTCTGCAGATGTTGAATTCTTTGAAGACAAATCGTACTTCTCTGATTCTCAATATTTCTCTACTAATACTGATGAGTGTCTACCAATTCCTTTTGTTCCTTTCCAAGCAACTCCCAATTATGTTGCTCCTGACACTAATCCTACTCCTTTGGAACATCTCTCTCATCCTGATTTGTGGGTTTATATTCGACGCACTCATCTTGAAGTACGACCATTTTCTTCGTCTTCAATTCCATCATATGATGATCTTGATTGGCCCATTGCTCTCCGTAAAGGAAGAAGGTCTTATACATCTCACCCTATTTCAAACTTTGTTTCTTATAACTCATTATCACCTTCATATGCTGCTTTTGTATCCACTTTGTCTTCTATACCTATCCCCAAGTCTGTTTCAGAAGCTTTGGATCATCCTAGATGGAAACATGCCATGGAAGAAGAGATGTTGGCTTTGCAAGCTAATGCTACATGGGAGTTAGTTCCTCTTCCACATGGTCAAACAATTGCGGGTAGTCGTTGGGTGCTCAGCGTTAAGGTTAATTCTGATGGCACGATTAATCGTTTAAAAGATCGTTTGGTAGCTAAGGGTTATACATACACAGGTGTATGGAATGGATTATACTGAAACCTTTTCTCCTATTGCCAAACTGACATCTGTACGTGTTTTCATTGCACTAGCAGCCACCCATGACTGGCCTCTTCATCAACTCGATGTAAAAAACGCCTTTCTTCATGGTGATCTTCAAGAGACTATTTTTATGAAGCAACCACCAAGGTTTGTTGCTCAGGAGGAGACTAATCTATTGTATCGCCTTAACAAATCTTTGTATGGTCTAAAACAGTCACCGAGAGCTTGGTTTGGCCGCTTTAGTGTAGTAGTTATGGAGTTTGGTCTACATTGAGGTGGTGTGGATCACTCTGTGTTCTATCGTTCCTCTAAGGCTAGTAAAATTCTTTTGATTCTATATGTTGATGATATTGTGATTACTGGAGATGATAAAGCAAGAATTCAATCTTTAAAGTCATTCCTACAGACTAAATTTCAAACAAAGGATCTTGGTTTACTAAAATATTTTTTGGGTATCGAGGTAGCAAGGTCGAGAATGGGGATTTGTCTATCTCAACGGAAGTACGTTCTTGTTCTTCTAGAGGAAACAGGTCTGTTGGGAATGAAACCAATTGATAGCCCTATAGAACCAAATGCAAAACTTAATGCTAATAAAGGAAAGCAGTTGGAAGATCCAACTAAGTATCGAAAACTTGTTGGTAAATTGAATTATTTGAATATTACTCGTCCAAATATTTCGTTTGCTACAAGTGTAGTAAGTCAATTTATGGGATCTCCACGGACTAGGCATTGGGATGCAGTTATTAGAATTTTGAGATATTTGAAAGGTTCTCCAAGGCAAGGTCTTCTTTACCAGAATCATGTACACATTCAGATTCAAGGGTATATAGATGCAGACTGGGCAGGCTCTTATGACCGACTGTCTACTTCAGGCTACTGTGTATTTTTGGGTGGAAACATATTGTCATGGAAAAGTAATAAGCAATCAATTGTTGCACGTTCTAGTGTTGAATTTGAGTACAGGGCTATGGCGTATACTACATGTGAGTTGATTTGGTTGAAGCATCTTCTTGGGGAACTTGGTTTTGAGCACCCCACTTCAATCAAACTAATGTGTGATAATCAAGCAGCCATTCATATTGCCTCGAATCCAGTCTTTCATGAGAGAACCAAACATATTGAAGTGGACTGTCACTTTATTCGTGAAAAGCTTCAAGAAGGATTGATTAAGACACCATATGTCAAGTCAAAAGATCAACTTTCTGACTTACCCACTAAAGCATTGGGGGGTCTCAATTGAAACCTGTATTTAACAAGCTCAGAGCTTATGATATGTATGTTCCAATTTGAGAGGGAGTGTTAAGAAATATCTATATTAGAAAGAGTGATATCTACATTAGGGAGAGTATGATCTTCCTCTTTAGTGTATGATTTCCTATTTATTACCAAGGTTTTCTTTCCCTATGTAATGACTTCTATATAAATGAAACAAGGGTCTTGAATATTCATCAAGCCCTCTGTTTTTCCACTCTGTTCTTCACACACAGTTACATGGAAAGCAATTCAAATATATTTGGAACTAAAGGTGTATAGAAAGCACATTAGTACTAATAACATATGGAAAGCACATTAGTAGTAATAAGCACATATCACTAGGATCACTCTTATTTCAAGCAGATTCATTCTGCAACAATATGATATCTCCATAGTTAAAAAAACACATGCTAGAAGTGGAAATAGTGTTAAGAAACTTTAAAGCTTAACTACTGATGTACATCTGACAATGCAAGAAATGGATCATAACACATTTAAGATATGGTTCAGCAATGCAGTCAAGCTTCTGTGACATAAATGTAAGCAATAGGCCATCAAGATGGGATGGATCAATAGCACCTGCAATTTGCACTGAGGAGTACAAAACCAAGACAAAAAAGAATTGGAAAGAAGAAAATGGACAAATTTATCGCATGGGGTAATAGTTTAACAGCAACAGAAAATAGTATCACAATCGTTGCCCTTGAAATCAAGGTGTAGTGCAAAAAATTGAAGCTAGTTGGTGGGACAATCATTAGTACAACACAAACTAAAACTTATACAACATCATGAAATCACTCAACAAATTCAACTAGGAAAAATTGATGTGCAAATTTAGTATATCCAGTTCATATAAAGCTTTAGATGCATGCAATGAATGAAACAAGCATGTACAATTCTCACCTAGCACGTAGAATGAAAACTCAATGCAATGGGACTATAAATTAAAAATATAGCTTCTTTGGCTAGTTTACCAAAAAGCTAAGCACAGATAGGAAAGGCATGGATGTATTGCTTGATAAAAGTTACAAAAGCAAGCTATATCACTAGTAGCCACACCTGTGAAAGACTTCACACCTAAGTGATAAAGAATGCCAAGGCATCAGCTGGAAAGCAACTTTAGTAAATCAGAATAGAGATGGAATTTTATAAGGTGATAATGCTGATGGTAGAAAAAGGAAAAAGAAACATGTTGCAAAAATATTTGTTCTAGAACACAGGCATCAAGAAAAAGGAGGAAATGATTAGCCCCCTATTTCTTGGCATATGCAGACTAACATGAATGATAAGTAACAAGAAGCTACCATACAAAATTCAGCAACGGGCTATTATATCAAATTAAAGAGAACTAATAGACACCAAGTAATACCCTCATTTATGCACAAAATATTCCAGAAATCACTCAAGTAAACAATTGTTTTTTATTGCTACAATAGGGGAAAAAACGCCGTAACCATGATGGTATAACACGACATCAAAGCCAAAAATGCTTATAAAGCTCAACGCACGTGAAGGACTAAGGGAAGAAACCTGTTGAGTAAGTGATCTGGTACCATTAGAGCAAGCAATCCCCATGAACTGCTCTTCGATCTCAAGAATGGCATTCTCCCAAAGAACAAGACGGTTGTTTTTAGCAATCAAGTTCCAAACTTTAGTTCCTTCCTCAATCAAACTCTTTGCAATCATTATTTGTCGCCTAAAATCGAAGAAGACAAAAGTCAGGACGCGGTCAAAAGCAAATTTTCACGGTTTAACCAAAAGAGGGTAACGCAACTAAACTTCAAATGGGTAATCCTGTTTTTCTATTCTCCCAACCACACAAGAAAGGAAAGAACATTAAATTATGAATAAATTAAAAACCAATAAAGGGTCAGAAGTCTTGCGGATGACCTGTGGTGGGAACATCCTGAATAAAGAGGAACCTGGTCCGCGAAACTCAGGAGCTGTTCTTCGGAAGCGAGACTTGCAATCTCCTTGAGAAGGAGAGCTCTATCATTCAAGCTTCCAAGGCAGTACTTGAAAACTGTTGAATCCGAAATTGTATAGCCTCTACCAGACATGGATTCTTATTCTTGTTTGAAATGGAATCACTAAAGTTGTCTTGCTCCTTGTTCTTCTGAAAATGATGAACTGAACTGAAAAAGGGTTTTGTTAGACGCTTGACGACCTTTATTCGAAGTGAATTCCCGCCGGTTAGCGTTGCTTATTTGGTACAATTATGTGGGTTTTTTTTTTTTGAGAATTTAAAACATTCATTAATAGAAGAAATGTTTACATCAGGATATCAGGGTCTCTCACGTGGGACAGATTATAAGACACCAAGGCAAATTAAACTGGACGTGATCTGCTGTCCCATTTACCCTGTACCTATTCTGTTCCATTCAATCTTAGCCAATTATTTATGTGGGTCCCACATAAATAAATGACTGAGATTGAATGAGACAGGATAGGTACATGAAAAATGGGACAGAGGATTTGAGGCCAAATTAAACGATACGGTGACGCACAACGACAACTAGACCAATACGACAACGCATATGATGAATTAAAACAAGGTCGTTCAACATTTAGGATATAATAACCTCCAAGTTTCGTGAGACCTTGAGAAGTTTCTCGAAATAGGAGGAAGGAGGCGAAGGCGAAGCTCTGGCAATTTAGACAATCTATTTGTCTCTGCGTGGTTCCGCTACGCTTTACTCTGCAGCAAGGATTTTTCAGGCACAGGTAAACATACTCATACTCATCATTGTGATGTTTTTTGAAATTAGGGCAAACTTTTTCCATCCTTACAGAATCTGCTCTGGCTAATCTTTGTGTTGAAGATCAGTGGGAATGATCCTCTCTGCTCTTTCAGATCCTCTTTGCGTTGAAGAACGGCGAATGATCACTACTCAAGTAATTTTTAGGACTCAATATATTATCCTCCTTTTAAAAATGGGTATTTACAAATAACCATCTTCTTGTTGATAGCAGGGACTCAGTGACGATCCATCAAGCTTAGATCAGCTCGTATAAAGTTTTCCTGAGAAAGCCCCTTCCTTTCAACCAAGTAAGTTCAGAAAGCTAGTATTTCAATATTTTCCGTGTATGTATATTTTTTAACTACTAGAGAATATGAACTGTTCTGCTCTGTACTAATCTAAATCCATGGATGTATGAAGTAGTTTAGTTACTAAGGAATTAGAAAAGATCATCAATGACTAGACTCTTCATGTGAGAGCCATTCCTCTGCTATAATGAAAGTTTAGCTAATATATAATCAGTTGTTCCCTTATGCTAACCATAGTGAGGTCAGTCAGAGAGAAAGAAGTATTTGATTGCTATCTGAACCTTCTGTTGTTCCTCTCATTCCATATTGTTTGGGCATATGTAGCTACTAACCTGTCATGTTTAGAAGTGTTCAGATGAGATAGTTTCAGTAGGATATCAGAGAGTCTACAATAGGAAATCCTAGGTACACATAGTGTAGAGATTCTATACCAAATCTCTTTTGAGAAAGCATACTCAAAAAAGAGTCAGTCTCTAGTTTCATCCTCAAGATAACAGAGGGTGCACATTTTAGAGGAGGATAGGAACTTCATCCTATCCAAAGTGCTGAGCCTATTCAACATAGCTAGCCAGAGAAGAAAACTGGCATTAGGTCTAAGAACCTTGTTCCATATCAGGGGATACCATCTTACCCTATTAGCAGACCCATCCTTAATCTTTATTGCTTCCTTTAGAGTTATATTTGAAATTGGAATCCCATTTCATAGGTAAATATCGCTCTCCCCATGGCTTTTATAATGTGGAATGGATAAGTGTCTAATCTCATTCGATGTTAGCAACTGAATTCCATCTCTAGCTATTTCTTGGAGCTTTTTTTCTTAGGAACCTCTCTAATAGAGTTCTTGTCATTTGGTTATGAATTAAAGCTCCAGGCCTTTTCCAGTTGTCATACCATAAGGAAATACTTTCTCCAGTCCCTATTTGATAAGTAATCTTCATCCATCATTCTTAGAATCTGGTTAAAGAATCAAGTGAAGTTGTCTTTAATTTTTAGAGCCCAAAAGCTCTCATCTTTCAATATATAGATATGGATCCATTTGATCCACATATATTGTTTTCAATTTAGGATTTTCCAAATCCTCTTGATCATTAATAGTTTGTTTTTCTTGCTAATTGATTCCAAACCTAAACCTCCTTTTTCTTTCGATTGACAAATAGTCCTCCAACTAACTTTTGCTATTCCTTTCTCACCATTTCTCTTTCCCCATAAAAATTGTTTCGTCAATTTTTCAATTGATTTAATAAGCCCTTTGTAGAGAAATAGATAAGAATACCAGTAGGTTTGGATTGACATTATAACCGACTTCAGAAGCTGAAGTTTCCCTCCATAAGATAGAGCTCTATTAGTCCATGATCCTAATCTTTTCTAGATTTTTTCTATTAGGGGGATACATTCACAAAACAGTAGTCTCCTGGATGAAATAGGAATACCTAGTTATAAAAGAGGAGGATCTTTGCTTTCCATTCCAGTAACTACTGCCAAGGCATTAAAAAGATGAGAAGCACTTTTAGAGAGTATGAGGTAACTCTTCTAAAGATTAAGACATAGACCTGATACCTCTTTAAAGGAATTTAGAGTACTCTTCAGTATAGAGACTGAGTGGACATTAGCCTTGCTTGGAAGGATAAGATCATCTGCAAAACATAAGCTGGTGAGGGAGAGTTTCTTACACTTAAAGTGAATTCTAAATCTAGAATCTATAGAAGTATTATGATTTAACATTTGAGTAAGGACCTCCATGCAAATTAGGAATAGATAGGAGGACAGAGGATCCCCTTGCCTAAGCCCTATTATTCCTTTAAACAGCTCAGTAGGACTCCCATTTATTAGTAAATCGTAAGAAGCAGTAGTAATGCATTCGTGAATCCATCTTCTGAACCTCTGGGGGAAATTCAGGACCTTATGGTTTGTAGCAGAAAATTCCAGTCCACACTATCAAATGCTTTCTGTAAGTCCACCTTAATAGAAAATTTTTTAGGGCTTTTCCTACGATTATACCCTTTCAAAATCTCCTCACTTGAAGAATATTATCCCTAATATCCCTACCTCTCATAAAAGCTCCTTGATTCTCATTGACGAGAAAATGTAGTACCTCCTTCAGTCTATTTGCCAAGATCTTGGCTATGATCTTATAGAGAAAATTAGTATAGGAAATAGGTCTAAATTCACTCCATGAGATCAGGTTGGAGTTTTTAGGGACTAAACAGAGAAATGTCTTGTTAATCTCCTTAAGCAGTACTCCTTTTTGAAAAAATTGATTTACAGCCTCCTTAACTAACGCCCTCATCACTTCAGGATTTTTGATAGAAAAACCCATTCAAACCATCAGGTCCTGGTGCCTTAGAGCCATTCATATCAAAAACAACCCTCTTTATTTCCCGATTTGAAACTATTCTAATTAATAAATAAGCCTCATGTGCAAGAATTCTTGCTTAAATATATTGCCTTAGATCAGCTACAAAACTAGGAAGGGCAATATCTAAACCTAGGAGATTTCTGTAGAAATTCATTGCATCTTCTGCAATACCTTCTTGTCCGTAAACAACAACTCTAGATTCAAATATAATGGAAGTGATTTTGTTCACATTCTTTCTAGCTAACACTGAATTAAAAAAAAAGCTTAGTACATCTATCTTCTTCCTTTATCCATTTGATTCTAGCTCTCTGCTTCAATAAGGAGCATTGATTGTCCACCAATTGCATGTAGTTCTTTAGGGCTTCCTTTTTAGTTGTAGCTACTGGTACATCTGAAGGATTTTCTGCCAACATTTTCTATATGACTGAAAGTTTATCACTTGCAGTTTCTATCTCCTTAAAGATATTTTGACCTCTCTTTGAGTTAACGTTCTTTAATTCCTTTTTAATAGACTTGAGCTTTTGGAGGCATATGTACTGTTTTGTTATAACAATATCTGGTATAGCTGATATGATACTATATTCATTATCGTTATCGTTTAATGAACTTTAGAACTTTAATAAAGAGTTTCTCTCGCCTATAAATTTATGAAAAACTTATTACTATCAGATCCAATAATAGAAATTTTTAGTAAATAAAAAGGGAGAATTTGGGGTATGCAAAATTTCATATTTTCCATACAATTCATAGGTAAGAAAACAAGATGAAATTTGTTTTATTTATTCTTTACCACTATTTCTATTTATCTTGCCCTGTTTAATTTTTTGGAAGAAAGAATTTATCTTGTTGATAGAGATTTCCTAATTAGTAATCAAGAATATTGGTAAAAAAAGATTTGCATGATTCTTTCTACAATTTACACTTATATCTCCCCTAAAACCCATTCATTGGATTTTTTCTTTGATTAAAATAGTCTTTAAATTTTTTCAAAATCATAAAATATTCCTTCAATATATATGCTATATATTTTATAATTTTTCATTAATTATCTCTTCAAAAAATATAACTGTAATGGCCCGTTTTCTATACTAAGGGTTGGAATATAAGATCATAGACCATTGTACATGAGAAATAGTATTTGGGAAATTAAGAGGTGAATTTCATTTACATGCATATCATTAGCATACATACATGAATTATGATATTGTACACCTTGCAAAGATCATATATGCACTTAATTGACATATTTTTGGGTATAAAAGATTTAAAATGATCATGATGTGAAATGTGAACTATTATGTCTTGAATTTTTGGTTTGATAGTTAGTTTATAATTATTAATTTGAAATTTATTGTTGCAATTAGGAGATTTATAAATTTATGTGTATTTTTGGACTAGGAAAAATGTCAACTGGCAAGATAAATTGATATATGGTAGTAGGAAAAATGCCAACTGGCAACACTCCACTCCCGCAAGACCCGAACCCAACATCGATGGTGATATCCGAACTCGTGCCCCGCAAGGGTGGCATGTTATAGCACTCGATCATTCAAATTTCAGTACAAACTTTTTTTTTAAAACCACAATCCTAAAGTGCAGAAAATTGATAACCAAATTGGCCCACTTTGTTTTATAACCATTTTCAACAAAACAATAATCAACAGAATTTTCAATAGCCATTTGGGCCCATTACAAATATAAAACACTTCCAATTCTAAAAATTATTACATACCATAATATTCGATTACAAAGATACAAAAATTTGCGAAATATACAATTTAATATAAAATAAAGAAATACAATGCAGAGGCGAACTAATCCCTACCCCTATCTCTCACTTGCATGCATTAGGTATACTCCCGCTACCTAACGGGGTATTCTTCTGAGTCCTAAAAAATAATTGCAAAATTTGGGTAAGTTTTGCGAACTCAATGAGTGACCATCATCGATGGCTCACCCAGTCACCTAAAACATAAATTGCACATCTCACATTATTTCACATTTCACATTATTCACATTCGAAACATTTAATCACTCATCTTATGCATATGCAATGCACATAAGACTCACTTTTTTATTTGTTATTTTGTTGTGGCCGAGTGCTTAAACTGTCCCATATAGGGCTCATTAATAGCTGTCCCATATAGGGCTCATTAAACGTTGAGCCTGAGGCTCTGAATC
>JAOTAY010000004.1:20126380-20138870 GCA_025629805.1 Erythroxylum baracoense
ATGAGTTACATATGGAGCATAAAGTAAGTGACACATGGGCCAATATAATAGAACATATGGACCAAGCATTAGGTGACAATTGGAAGCATGAGAAGAAGTCACATGGCATAGCTCTCCATTTGGCAAGTGTCCCACCTCTCCACCACACATTTGTACCCCACGAATTTTTCACTAGAAATATCATCTTTCTTCACACTTTTGGTCTTATGTTTCTTCCTTCAATCCCTCACCACCGACTTTCTCACAACATCTCCCAAAACCTTGAGTTTTGTCAACTTTATCGGTCTACCTCTTGTGATTGGAAATCCTTTGTATTCCATCTTACTCTAGGAGCACATTTGAAAACTTGAGAGGTTTGATTAGCTTGGAAATTGAGGAGAGTTTAGTTGAACAAGTAAGTGATTGATTGCCCTATTATGTTATATCTTAGCATAACATACATGATGATTGATTGGAGATGAATTGTATGTAAGGTTGATGATAAAGTATGTTGGAATAGGTTAGCTGGAGTATTTTTACTGAACATACATCTGTATTTTGTCCATATCTTGATTTGTAGGTGTCCAAATGGGATGATTTTTAAAGTAACTTAAACTAGAGACATATGGATACAATTTTCATGAAGGAATCAAATTCAAATTCTATCTCTAAAGTCTCTGAATTGGGCTTGAAGCTGAGAATTGTGTGCTGTCATGGTATGAGAGCAATCTGTAGTATTTTGGATATAACTTACAGAATACTAAACCAAATTGCATGAATTGAGTGTCAGTAGAAACTTAAGACATATAGAAATTTTAGAAGAATGTGTTGCCTAAATACCTCATTTTCTAGGGCAAAACGGTCATACAAAACTAACCTAAAAATAGAGTTGGAAAAGCTAGAAAATGGGAATGACTTTTACATGAAATATATTTCTTTTATGTGAGGTTTGAGGCAACAATTGATAAGATACTTTCATATGATGAAAATAGACTTGAATGAAGTTTGACATGAACCTAGTATGATGTTTGAATAAATGATTAAATGTGTGATTGCTTAGGGTGATAATTGAGGGTATAATTAAGGAAATAGATTGAGATTAATAGGATTAAGTAAGTGGATAGATTTTGGGGCAAGAGGCATAACTTTCTCCTTGGATATCGGATTACGGTCATTTAAGTATGTTTTCGAAGAGGACTCCGAGTTCTATAACTTTTGTGAAGACTCCGAGGAGGGATTTTGTTGTGAAAAAGGTCAAAGTTTTACATTTCTGTAAGTGACCCGTAAATGTTCGCCTAGCGGACATAATATTCCTCCAAACAGACAAAAGCAGAACTAGAAAATTGGAAAACTCGAGAATGTCCACCCAGGAGATATGAAGTCCTCCTAATAGACCTTCACTGGCCATTTGGACTGAAATTACTCCGAAAGACATTATATATAGGTATAGGTCCGCCCTATGAACATAAAGTCCGCCTAACGGATATAGATCCGACAAAATTATGAGAATAACAATATGAAATGAATGAAAGTGATCTTATAAATAACTTTGGTGAATGCTTGAGTGATGAACTTAGAATAATCTTGTATAATTGAGGTATAAACTTAAGTTTAAATTAAGCATATATAAATTAAGATTACGATATGTGAATTAAGGAAATATACCCGGAATAATCAATTTAGTATGCATTGAACATGATACATATACATATGCATGGTTGAACAATTATATGAATGATCAACTTAGTAATATGTGAATTATGTGGGTATTGTATGATATAGAAGTACTAGTTGATCAAAAACATCCAGACATTACCGGATCATCAAGGCAATAGCTCACCCGGAGTATACTATGAGTCAACCTAGATGTGTCAACTCAATTATATGTATTTTCTATTTGAGTTATATTTGTAATGAGTTGACTTAGAAGTATTTCACTTGTTTAATTTTTACGTAGTAAACTGCTATTGGTGTGATTGTGATAATTTCAGACATTGATTATCTGAGGAGACCATTATTCGTGACTGTATTGGAAGTACTCATTGTATGTGAATTTGATTGACTAAGTGTTATTTGATATTATTATTGAATGTCGGATCAAGATCTGATGATAAATGTGAATATAAATCTGTATGGAATAAGTGATACTCAACTGAATGTTGAATGCCAGATTTTGATCTGATGTTTGTGATGAATGACTGTGCATACCGAATAAAAGTAACCGATAGCACATGATGTGAAATGATGCATTTCATGACATTGATGTGCATGATCAGGTATCGGAGTTGTGATCGGAGTGACTGACCTAAAAAAAGCCTGGTATCCACAAAGGATATAGGTCAGTACCTGAAATAAACTCAATATCTACAAGGGATATGAGTTGGTACCTGAAATAAGCCTGATATCTACAAGGAATATAGGTCAGTGCCTAAAATAAGCCCAGTATCTACAAGAGATATGGGTCAATACCTGAAATAAGCCCAGTATCTACGAGAGATATGGGATAATTAATAGGCACTCGATCACAACAAAATAAAAAAGAAAGTGAAATCTCATGTGCATTTCATTGCATATATATTTCTTTATATATATCATTTGAATAGTTGTGAAAGTTATTGAATTGTGTTGACATGATGACGTGTAACATTGTATATATGTTGATGAGATGAATGATTAGGTTACTCTGAAATGATTATATGAGATGATTGTATTCATAATGTGTTTATCAAAATATGTATATATATTCTGAGTTGATATACACAATTGGAAGATGTGTTAAATGAGAACTGATTCTGAGCAACATGATATACACCAATTGCTTGTAATATTTATGTCCTGTCATGGGTGAGTACGTCTATCATGAAATGAATATATGAAATACTTGTGTTCATAACAGACTTGTTGAAATATGATGAATACCACGATCAAGTCCTAAATTATGAGCGATATGATATATGGGATTTGATTATAAATAATGTGAGATACTGATTGAACTATGTTATATACTTGCAATATTTATGTCTGTTTTGAGTGAGCACATCAATGATGGTTCACTAACTGAGTTCGCAAATTCACCAAAAGTGCACCATTGTTTTTCAAATTCAGGAGAAATCTAGCTAGTCTAGTTGAAGTAATTTTTACATTCAAATATAGGTCAATGTTGGGATCAATTGTACCTGTAAATGTCTTAGTTATGTTGTATTAAGAATTGTATCTCTCAACTATTGTATATTGTACATGTGAATTTTGGAAATATAATGCCATTTGAAACTGTATATGTTTGTGCTTAAAAATGGAACCAATATATTATGCACGATGCATTAAAAAGTAAAAATGAATCGATTTTACAGTCTTAACGTGCCATTTTCGTAGAGTATGTTCCCAAATATCCTTCAGTATGTCGGGTATATGCTGTATAGGAGTGGTATGTTACACTTTCTCGTAGCTAAAGGCTCTGTTTAGCTTCACCAAGAAAAGGTAATTGTCCAAATCAATGACCTTAATGTCTCCTTCAGGATTCCAAAGCGTGTAAATCCCGTTGAGGAGGCTACGAAAACCCATGGTGCAGCCAATAACTTTGACGACCACTACAAACTTTAGGGAGTCCTACATCAATCAATGTGCTTTGTTAGAGAAAACAAAGGAGGGAAAGCCCTCTACTACTACCACAGTAACATCTTCATCATCCAGCATGTAGCCTTGGCTATCTGTATGTAGTCCTCCAGCATGTGAAGTGCTTCCTTTATCCTTCAAGAGGGCCTGATGACAGGGGCTATGATCAATGTCCATGGCTCCATCATTCCCATCATCAATCAAAGCCTCCGAAGGGGGCAGCTGCCTAGAGGGTGACTCCTCCGGACCAAGTGCAGCCGTAGTCATTTAGAGATTCATAGATGTATTTCCACTTCGATAAGTTTTAATTGATTTTAACATAGATTTGTTGTATTTTGGTATTACTTAGACCTATTTTAGTAATAGTTAGCTTAATAGGTAATCATTAGATAAAACATGAAATATTTAGAGATAGTTGAAAAATCAATATCCAATATATTGCCTTAAAATGATTAGTATTGATTGGTGAAATCTTTAAAAATAGTTTTCAAATATTATTAATAAAATCAATTACTAATTAAAGAACCATTATAATTAGACTCAAATAAATAGATATTAATTTATACTCCCTATCTAATTAGGACATTATATGACGAAAAAATTAACCCTTAAAAGTTTTCGAATTTTTATCTTTTATTTGAAATTAAAAAAATATTACTTTTAATGTTTGCTCATAAAAACATCATGCTGTCAGCTTTATTTGGAAACTCGATCAATTTTATATTATAGCTTAAGTATATTTGAATTGATTTACAAATCACTGATTAAGAAGATTGTATTAGAATAATTAAATTTTAATTATTTTAACCCCTAAACTATACTTGTGTTCTCAAAACAGGTGGAACGGCAAATAAATTCTATAAATTTCATGAATATACTTTCGTTCCATCAAGATCTTTCTAATTCTATATCGCATAACAAAGATTGCCTATCCACTGGATTTTACGTCAATGATGACCAATACTTGACATTAGACGAAACTGCTTTTAATTCAACAAGGGAATTGACAACCCATACGATAATTTAGAAATAAAATACCAGAGTATCGGTACTATGCACTAAATAATTGATTTAGTTTTGATTCTATTGCTTCAAAAAAACTCGTCACATCAAATCTAAACCTCCCAGGATCTTATAACAATAACTCAAAGATTGTTGACCAATCTCACCAATGAGCAAATATTAAGGTATTATTCATTTCCAACTTACCGGAAAAAGACTAAAAAGATAGTATTCATTTCTCAACACCAGTTAACATGGTATAGGCACTCATTTTTCAACGTCAATTCCCATTACATTAGACTAGGAATACGGCAGACACTTAAAATCAGGTTCATATCCTACCCCTACCATTTATCAGTAGCAATAAGGCGTTGCCATAGGACCTTTAATTATCAAGTAACATGGAAACATGCAATGGCTATTATAATAACGATTCGATGAGAACCAACATGATTGAAAAGAATGCTCTTCAACTAAAAACAAAGAACGATACTAGTGGTTCAGAAGAATTTAGAGGTAAGACCATTCGCAACACATGAAGTAAAAGGTCGATTTGTGCTCTGAGATTGTTGTGGAAAATTTAGTATTGCAACACTTTCAATATTTAGATTAGGGTACAAAAATTCTGAAACAATGAAACAGCCAAACAAATAAAACAGTTAAATGAACAGAACAGGAGTTTCAGTAACTCGAGTACATTACACATGGGAGGTGGATGTGCTAATCTCAATCATCAGCCTATTGATAAGTTTCAATTAATTTCTTTTAGCAATTATGGCCACATTTCTAGGAGATAATGCAGGATTAAATACCGGTATCATGAATGCTTCATGCAAAATGCCTTGCTCCTGGATGAACAAAAGCCTATCAAGCAGAATAAGTGTCTCCAACAGGGGGCCTAAAGCAGCACGAAGAGACCAATAAGGCCCTACAAGCTCCTGTTGTGTACGTTGGTTAGAGATAAGTAATAAGCCAATGTAGAAGTTGAAACACAATCTTACCATCACAAAAGGCTCATTGCCTTGCAACCAAAAAAAGAAAAAAGAAAAAAAAACTGTGAGAAGTGCAGAGAAACAACAAGAAATTATAAACAAGCTCATCATCTCTAGAAAGTCCACATAATCTACTTCAAGAGTTTGTTAATAGATAAAAGGCAACCAAGTTCTTTTACCTGTCACTCGAGTGAGGGTCTCCCAAACGTAATTCTAGTCTCTTTCAGAAACCCACTTTTTTGCATACATCTGAATTATTATCTACGAATACAAGGATAAAAATGGTATCTACTGTTAAGTTCATCATGTAAGTTCTTGGTGTCTAGTTGTAATCACGACAGTTTGATCAACTTGCGGAAGACCTCCAACCTAGACAGTAAGATTCTAAACTATAATCTGAATTATAAAATTTCCATCACCAAATGTCTAAGAGTCCATTGTCATCGTCTTTTTTCTGTACTGAAAGAATGGAACTAATTAAAGTTTCCATCCATCCATCCCTGTTACTAACAATATATATATGTATGCTATTCAATAGATGATCTACAAAGGCGGCATTTTATCTTCTAAGACACGTCAACAAGACATTGGAAGAGGTTTTTGGATAAGGTGGCTTGAAAAGTGAACTATTTAGACAAACATTTCCTTCGATCATCCTACATGGATCAGATGATCTACAAAGGCGGCATTTTATCTTCTAAGACACATCAACAAGACATTGGAAGAGGTTTTTTTGGATAAGATGGCTTGGAAAGTAAACTATTTAGACAAACATTTCCTTCGATCATCCTACATGGATCAGGTTATTAAGCATTTTCTTGATGGCATACAATCATTCTTTATTCTATCTGTAAGTAGCAACCAAATTTCTGTACTAAACTAAATTTCTGTAATATGTTACCATCTTCAGGTTATCCAAGTATGCAACACAACTCCAACAACGAAGTACATGTAGCAATGTCAGAGTAACGATGTCATTTCCCTTTTGCATTTGCTTTCTGCATCTATTTCTGTTGATTTTACTATGGTCAAGGTTGAGAAAATTCAGCAAGATTATACTTTACGGCTGTAGACTGTTTATTAAGTACACTTTCATTGGTTGCATTGCAGATCAATAATAAATATTTTACACCATGCTACTTTTTAACCAAGATATGTGTCCACTCGATATTAATGATAAGCTGAAGGCTAGCTTCATGCTGAAACTCAACTAGGTATTCATGATGAAAAGCGAAATATGGAGAAAACATCAATTATCCTCTCGAACAAGCTCCGGCTAAAAATTATTGCTCCAGCTAAAAATTATTCTCATGATAGACACATTTCTATTTTTCATCGTTATTCAACTTTCAGTTATCGTAAACCATGAACATTACTTCATTATTTGTCTTCAATTGCATGAAGAATCCAGAGAACAAAAAATGTGATTTGTTATTAAAAGGATTGCCATATTGGATTAAGCAAGGGGTGAATAGATGTCAGAGCAGGCAGTTCTTTCACAACTATTCATAAGCTAAGGAAAGACAAATATTTTCGGCAAATTAATGTCCCACAAGAGAGATAAGATTACACATACTGCAAAAGGCTCAGCTTCTCTCCAAATTTCTTGGACACTTGTCTCCTGCAATGGTTCAAGAGCAAGTCGAGATAATCCAGAATAGCAGAAGTTCTTGAATAGTAAACATTTGTCGGCAGAAGCAGTTCTTCCGCTTCTAGTACTCCCATTGCAAGGCATTTCATGCAGCAGAGTATCATTTCTCAACAACAAATCAGAATCATAGCCTGGAAGACGAAAAGAAAAATCAATTACCAAGTGACTCACACAAACCTGTCACCTCTTTCCTTGTCAAGCTCAATTTTAAGGGAAGTCATAGTTTAAACAACTACTATTGTTTCTCAATTCTAAAAAAATATATTTAGTTCACACAGGCATTTGCTTGTGTCATCATTTTCACTCCTTTTCACTACCGGAGGAATACATAATTAAGGACAACTTCAAGGCTATAAAGCATTCCAGAATAATATGATTCCATGTTTTGAGGCAAGAATGAGTATTTGAATTCTTCACCATGGAGAGAAGACTTCAAAATATTCCTTTGATGTTGGCGACGTAAAGCCTTTCCTTGACGCCCAATTGATGGACTTGTTCTAAGAAGCTCAGGATAATATTTTAGAAGAACCTTCGTAAAAAGGAAAAATTTACAAAAATTAAATTCTACAAAATGGAAAAACAGGATACTTTTCTATAAGAGAAAGGAAGAAAGGTTGTCTTTGGCAAAGAGTTCACACAACAAAAACATAAATGTTCCTCATATCAATGTCTATACCAGGCAATCCAAAAGTTTCTTCATTCTGTACTGTTAAATTGAATGATTGTAAGAGTAATTATTTCTATAATCCAAAAATAATTGCTCAAATATCTCTTGAGAAGAAAAATAAAGGACAAATAACTCATGGCCTCCAATACTAAGGGTGTTACCCTTCTGTATATATTACACATTATAAAGGCTTTGGAAATTAAAGATATTGGAAATTGACTTCAAGAGATACATTTTAAAACAATATTTTAAACAAGCTAAGCTCAAATTTACCAACCAAAAAAGCTAATCAATACCTGAACTTTTTTATTAAGTACTAATTAGCACCAAAATAATGTTGCACCCTTTTTTTTTAACTTCAAACAATTTAGTTAGCCCAACTTTCCTAGGAAATATAATTATTATCAAAATTCACTAGTGTTTCCTAACAAACATAGACAAATTTAAATTCACAGGAAATCAGTTTCAAATATCAGCAATTTTAATCATAGTTGCAAACTAAGTCATAAACAGATGAAAAGCAATTTATAATAATAGAAAACCATATTAAATCAATCAAATGCATTACAAAATTTGCAAAAGGATCATTATGGTGACAGAAACAATATGTATGTCCAGCTAAACATAAAGTACGAGGTTGGCCTAACATGTTTCAAAAATATTTCTTGCAAAACTCACAAAACTAGCAAAGGTTTCAAAACTTAAAGATGATAAGCTATTCTATTGCAAATCACAATCATATACCATCTGAAATGCAGCTCGGAAAGCATGCATCTCGAAATTATGAAGAGCAGCATCATTTTCAAGACAACTCCATCTCTCCGCACTCTGAAACAATACCCATAGAAGAAGAAGTTAAAGAAAGTATTCTTTCACAGTAACTTCAGCAAAAAGTTAACAAAAATGAATTTCTCAACAGCATGGCACTTTCATGGTCTGAATCTTTATAGAAACAATACCGTTATATATTATCTTATCAGTACTAGAACTATTCAGACCAATGAAACAAATTTAACTTTAACAAAAAGGTCAATTTGCATAGAATTTGTTCAGAAAAAATTAGAACTATTGATTATAGCAGAGTTTATATTTATTTTATTACACCAGATTGCATAGGACCTTATCCCTTATCAGTTAGCTTCCTATTTTATAGGGGTCATTCGGTTTGTATTCTCCCTTAAATACTGATGTAATTATTTTTGAGAATAGAAGAAAATATTATCAGAAAAACTTCAAGATCCCAATTGGCTCCCATACGTTGATTGTTGAGATACAAAATTCTATTACAAATGATACCTTTTACTAGCAATAGGTTTCCCACATCATTCATCTACCCTTGCACATTATGAAAGGAAAAGAGACCAAAAAATTTGCTAATTAAACAAAAAAGTTTCAATATATTCAATTACAAAGGTGCATTCGTTAAGAAAAAGGCATATTATATTGAGTCCCATCCTTTAATTACATTGAGCTAATTCCTTGCCTGTAATGTCTGAAAATAAATCTCGAATAATTATCACAAGCAAAAATAGTAAATGTGCGATTACAAATCGAGATCATTAAGCACTACAAATGTGAACAATGGGTTATCTAGACTTGCAAATAAAAAGAGCAATAAACTTAAAACATATAATTCACTGAACAGCTAAAAGGATAATAATCATTTTTTAAAAGGTACACAGGATAAAAAATAATTTTCTTTCAAAGATAATGTTATTGGTAAAATGATTCCCAAGATAAAGAGAATTTGAAGCTATAAGTTCCTAAGAAATTTATATAACAGATTCATCTAGTACACAAGAAAAGGTGTTTCATAGTTCCAGATTGTTTCATATTGGACTTCGTAACTTATTATGTATGTTTGCATATTTTTTAGTCCAATACCATGAGAAATTACTATTTTGCAAAGGAACCCTTACACCAACTTACAAAACTTTAGCATCTCTATATTACAGTCCCTATCAATCAAACAACAAACACCCATTTCAACAATCATCAGACATAAATACAAAATAAGTAATCGAACAAAAGATCTATTTAGTTGCAGCAATTTGGCTGTGTGCTAATTGTTTTGGACATGAATGACCAAATGCACTAACCTTGTCACTTTATTTAATTAATATGCTGAAGAAATTTAGTCAGCAACTGCGTATAACTTCCATACAGATTGGATATTACCGTGATACTGCTTCCATGAAACTTAAGCAATAAATGAGATTATGATATTCACACACCTGGCATGCAAGATCACGAGAATTTTTCCCAAGTGAAACTCCAACAGATTTAATACCATGACTCATTGGGAAGCCATAGCCAGACACACCGCTATGAGAACATTCTTCTGATAGCAAGTTGTAACAGCAGCCAATGCTAACAACTGCTTTAACTTCTTCGCACTCCAAAAAGGTCCTATTCCCATAAGCATATAAATTAGAAAAGAAAAGCAATAAAGAGTAGAAATTTGGAAGAAAAATAGGCGGGAGTAAATAAGGATAAAATGGAACAGAGAGAAAATTAGAACTGCAGAGATAAATGCATAAACATCATGGTGATCAGAAGAAGCTGTTACGTAGGTAAACATGAGTGACTAGGATAGGAAGATGAGGTTATCATTGATTCCCTTCAAAGGATGTATCCTAGCTAACCTTTTGGTTAGATGAGAATGAGCTTCCTCCACATAAAAACAAGAGGAAATGCCTCATTCCACAATCTGATTTTTGAGTTAGAGCATTGGGAGGTAAATGCTCCCCGTAAGTTCAAGCAAGGTAACTTTCACACTCTTTATGGTTATGAGATGTCAAAGGAAATTTTATATGGAAGCAAATTGATTGCAACTGAATAAGCACAACTAGCTCAGCTTAAGAAAGCTTAGTATGCAAAGAGCAAGCCTCAACCATGGGTAAATATTTGCAAAAATAAATTCTCTTGACTCACAAAAACAATATATTTAAATCTTATGAAAGAACTTACTTCAACATTGTTACTGAGAGATCACCACAAGCATGTAATCCAGTAAGTAAGAATGACATTTTATTTCCTTCAACTTGTCCAATCAGTTCTGGCCGATCTACATCATCTCCAGTCAGTGACATTTTAGTCAAATTTCTCAACATGTTAGTAGACATGACGCGGCATGTAATTGTCTTTGGCACATCAGGTATCCTCTTTCCTGTGCTAAGAAAAAAAAATTATAGAAAAAAAAAATTCTTAACAAACAATCACATGGCAACGGCACCTCAACCCTTGAAGGGAAACCTACAATGACAATTTGGTTGGTAGACAAGGACTAAGAAAACATTTGGGTATACAAAATTCCAGCAAGGACACAGTCTAAGGACTCGATGAACAATCTAGGGAACAGATATCAATAGCAACCAACTAACCAGAAACATCTTCAAATTTCAACAATATTACATCCCCCAGTCAATGTTATCTCGTTCTAAAAGTTCAATACCATATCAATTGATTGCTATTCTCTTAGGCATCCATCAAATGATGGATAAGTAAAGCCATGTTCAAACATATAGTCTTCATTTCCTAAAAACATAAACCACTTCCACAGAGAAAAAAACAAATGTAGATAAACCACCAAGATGAAAAGAAACCATTTCATGCATTTCATACTCAAATTTATTCATCTGAGAAACATAATATCTCCTGATTCGTTCTGCACGTGCGTCAATAACCTTTCCATGATGAGAAGAAGCATCAATAGCAACTACTGAATGTCGATACTGGAAGGACAGAACTTGAGCAAGATATCCCTAATTAACAACTAAAATCAGAGATGAGAAAAGAAAACTTTTTAAGAAGCAAAGAATACATGCATACACTGATTATTACAAAACTTTTTAAGAAGCAAAGAATACATGTATACACTGATTATTACATTGAAAGCAAAGATACCTACTGTCAAAATCAAAATTTAACAACTGCAGCACTTGTGCTTGTATTCACTGCTGTTATAGCCTATGATTCAAATACAACAAAATTCATGTACAATGATAGCATTGAAAAGAATAAAGGTAAAGCAACAACAATTGTGCACACATAGCGCCTTTTAAGAATTTCGAAGGAAATAAACTATTACAGATGCTAGGCTCTTTTATAACTCACCAGTTCATTTTTTTGGTGCCTGTTTTCAAATATATGTAGAACGATATGAATACTTTTATCATGTTGCACTCATCAATATCATAAGTGAAGAAAGAAGTTATTTTGCAGCACAAGTGCCTTTGAATATATACACAAGTTCTATCTTAATTTAGGTAACTAAAATATTTCCTATTTACAGCAATTTCCTAAAGTAAATATCCATGATATCCTCTTAATTCCTATTTTATGATTAGGAAATAATTTCTACTAAGTCACTGTTCTGATTTTCATCACTCCCCCTCAAGCTGGTAGGTGCATAGATGTCTTGCATTCCCAGCCTACTTATAACATCTTGAAATGTGCATTTGCCAACCCCTTAGTCAATACATCTGCCATCTGTTTGGCAGTGGGAACATATGGGGTGCAAATAAGCCCACTTTCCAATTTTTCTTTAATGAAGTGCCTATCAATCTCAATGTGTTTAGTTCTGTC
>JAOTAY010000004.1:20159150-20169347 GCA_025629805.1 Erythroxylum baracoense
TATACTCATAATAGGAATTCTGGTATGGTCACTTCCTTTCGGAGCTGTTCTGCTTTTGGTTGTAATTACTACGCTTACTGTCTATGTCCTTATCATGGACAAGACTCTCCCAAAATTTGATGTCAAGATCGGTTCTTCCAACATCTCGAGCTCTCGCTTTGTGTGGTTATCAGCTGTTACTTTCATTTTCTCCGGAGCTTTAGTGTTCACTGCATCAAAATATGTGTTTTGGCGTATCAAGAGCAAAAGTGGAACAATCGATCACATTCACATGGAGCAAGTGTAGCCTACCTGGATACTGTTTTGTTATAACTTCCAGGTCGTTGCTTGTTCTTCTTGATTGGTTTTGTTGTAATGTACCTTAATTTAAGTGACAGAAAGCGATATACTTGGACAATTGCCCTGCCTTCTCTCTAACTGATATTGCCCTGCCTTCTCTCACTACAAACAACTCCATCTCATCTCAAGTTCGTTTCCCTCGTCCTCATGGACATGGAAACGGATAATCCCCACATTACACCACCTATACAAGATCATACTATGGAAAACACTACTACTCCTACTACTACTACTGATCCAATTACAAAAAGTATGACACAAGAAATCCCTCAGTCGTTCAAAAATGTTCTTCTGCAAAATCAGCAATCACGAGCTTCTGGACCATCAAACTTCAGCCGCCTAAAGATCACCATTGAGCCAGAGGATGTCCAACACACCTGCATTGAATGAGCACACTGTGTCAATTTTTCTGAAAACATCCAAGACCAAATGGACAAGAATGATGCTCTTTCTATAATAATCAGGGCACTTGGAAGGCACATCAACTATAAGACTCTTTATCAAAGGCTCATGCGATTGTGGCGTCCGAAAGGAGGAATCAAGTTAATCGACTTGGCGGACGGTTTCTAAATTGCAAAGATGGCTTGTGAGGATGATTATCATAAGGTACTACTCCAGGGGCCGTGGTCTATTCTAGGATATTATATTACAGTATATCCCTACCACATAAACTTCGATACCTCTTCCGATCACTTCGACTCGGTAGCCACATGGGTACGTATCCCTGGGCTACCCCCTCAATATTTTCATGAGGATTTATTGAAGGAAATTGCAAAGCCTATTGGGACTTACATAAAAGCTGACGATCATACACTCAATGAAGAGAGGGCGCAATTCGCAAGAATTGCAGTGAAAATGGACTTAAGAGAAAAGCTCGTCCCAATAGTGACAGTCGACGAAAAGTCTTACCTAGTCTCTTATGAAGATGTTCATAGGATCTGCATAACGTGTGGTCGTTACGGTCACCTCTCTACTGAATGTCAACAGAACAATAGAGATGACCACTCCGGACAAGCCCAGGATTCTAATCAAAATAAAAATATTTCTCAAACAAAGCTGCCGGAATCCACCTCCGGTGAAAAAGCTCCGACCAATCAGAAAATAGATACTCCAAGGCTCCATCAGTTGCATGCGTCACAAGCTTTGGAAACATCAGTTGACTCCCCAACGGAAAGATTTGGCAAAGCCGGGAAAATGGCTAATCGCCTAGAAGAAAGGAAGACGTCAGATGAATTTGATGGATAAGACAACGACACAAAAAAATGACAGTTCCTTTTCAATAGAGACATCATCACGTTACAAGCTACTAGACGAGGAGGTCCCAGTAGAAACTTCTGCCCCACCGGCCCAGAAGGCCCCACTCTCAATCCTGCAAAGAGGGAAAGAAACAGCCTTTAAGTCAGACAAGCCCAAGAAAGGCCCAACTTTGAAGAAAGATAAAAGGAAACTACACTATCACACTACTGACAAAGTATGGGTCAAAAAGGCACCAAGTACTTCAGCCCATCAACCAGACCAGCCCATAAGCAAACTTCCATCTCAGATAACCAGGCCCAACATCAGCAATGACACGGCCCTAAATATAGAAAACCCTATTCTTCAGACAGAACAATCAGAGCAACCATTCAACCTAGAGTAGATTCACCACAACAGCAAAGAGCAAGGAACCGGTATGCCACAACCAAGAGATGCACAAAAATCACACACAGCTTTAGTTATTCCTCACCCCCTCTATGGCTTGAAAGTGGAGGACATGAAGTTTGGCAAGGGTAAACCACCTAATAGCAAGGGATTTTGTATTAAACCAATAATCAAAGTCTCTGCATCTTGCCGCTCAGAAACATCACAACATGCACAAACTACAGTGATGATCAACGAGGATTTGGAAGGACATCCTCCTCCTTCCAACCAAGAAGACCACCCCCTGATATAGGGAGGTAAGTCTTCACACCCAAAACTTTTTAATGGAGTACAACATAGTTTTTTGGAATTGCCAAGGTATTAATAACAAAACCACAATCTCAGTTCTAAGAGACTTAAAAACCACACACAAAACACACATAATAGTCTTATTAGAACCTAGAACAAGTGGTAATGAAGCAGAAAAAACAGTTAGAAAGTTAGGTTTTAACTTTACACACTGAATAGACTCCATTGGTTTTGCAGGTGGCATATGGATTCTATGGCACTAATCCTTGTCAATTGAAATCATTGAGAAAAATTGGCAGTACATCCATTTTGATCTTATGCTACTAAATAACCTCTTATTTAAAATAACAGCAGTATACGCTAGTCCTTAGCCAGAAACTAGGAAGCTACTGTGGGATAATCTACAACGTATAGCTAACACAACCTTTGCCTCATGGCTTATAGAAGTAGATTTTAATGCCATGACAAACCCTCAAGAGAAAAAAGGGGGGAAACACTCTGCGGGGTGCAAAAGGTTCCAACAGTGGTTAGATCATTCTAATTTGATTGACCTGGGATTCATAAGGATATGATTCACTTGGAGAAGAGTATTTGTTTTTGAAAGGTTAGATAGAGCTATTAGAAATGAAGAGCTAATCAAAGCAACACACACCATAAAAGTCAAACATTTACCAAGACTCTCATCTGACCACTCACCTATCCTTGTGATTTTACAAACAAAGCTGCTAGCTGAACAAAGGAGATCCTTCTTTAGGTGCCTAATAGCATGAGAACACCATCCTACCTGGAAGCAGTGGATAGCCACACACTAGAAGGAAAACATACATCTTTATGAAGCATTGGAGCACATCACATTAGAGATAGAAAACTGGAAGTATACAACCTTTAGAGACATAAATCATAGAAAAAGAAGAACCATGGCTAGGCTAGAAGGGCTTCAAAAACAGGTGGAATACAATTTTGATCCAAACATTAGGGAACTTGAGCTTAATCTTAGAGAGGAATTGGAGTTGACCATAACTCAAGAACAAACTCTTCTTGCACAAAACCGTAGGGACAACTGGATTCAATATGGGGATAAAAATTCCAAACTATTCCACTTAAACCATAAAAATCCTAAACAGAAACAAAGAACCCCATGCATACAATTAGAAAATGACAATTGGTGTTCAGACAAAACAATACTAGCTTCTGAAGTCACTCTTTTCTTTTCAACATTATTTCAATCAGAAACTAGTCATAGTTCCACTAATCATAAGTACCCCCTCACAGGTTATTTCCCTACATTATCAGATGCCAAAGTACTCTCTCTCAAAAGCACAGTCACATTCAAGGAAATCCACACAACCTGTTTTCAAATGGACCCTAACAAGGCTCCTGGGCCAGATGGGTTTAATGCTTCTTTCATCCAGAATAATTGGGAGGTTGTGGGATATGATTTGTGCTCAATGATTTTTACAACTGTCGAGACAGGGATGGTAGATCCTAATCTGAACAAGGGCTATATCTCACTAATCCCAAAAGTCGATAAGCCAGAAAAGTTCAATCACTTTAGACCTATTAGTTTGATAAATTTAACAGCAAAAATCATCACAAAAGTCATAATTAATAGGTTAGAAAGCGTAATGCCACTACTAATTCATCCCACTCAGTCTAGTTTTGTCAAGGGTAGAAACATTGTGGAAAACATTGTTATTGTGCGAGAAGCCATTCATTTCATGAAGACTACTAAGAAGAAAAAAGGTTGGATGGCTATTAAAATTGATTTGGCAAAAGCTTTTAATAGAATGAGCTGGGCATTCATTAAAGATACCCTACAAGAAGCTGCAATTCCTTCCTATTTATCAAATGTCATAATGAACTCCCTTTCTACTTACACCACACAAGTACTATAGGATGGCATTCTAGGAGAATCTTTCACCCCTACCAGGGGTGTGAGGCAAGGAGATCCCATTTCTCCATACCTCTTTATACTTTGTATGGATAGATTGACCTATGCAATCAATATTTCTATCTCCAAAGGTAATTGGAAACCAATGGTTCTGGGGGCTAATGGAATGACTATATCATATGTGCTCTTTGCAAATGATTTAATCATCTTTACAAAGGCCAATAAAAAACAGGTGCAGATAGTTACCCAAGTCCTAAAAACTTTCTCTTTATTCTCAGTACAAATCATCAATAAAGATAAATCGGTGTTGTATATCTCTCCTAACATTGAAAATGACTAAGCTCTTACTCTCAGTCATGAAATAGGCATAAAATTAGTACTTGATTTGGATACATACTTAGGAGTTCCTATCCTAGATGGAAGGTTACAAAAGAAAACATATGAAACTTCCATGCTAAAGGTAAGAAAGAGAGCTAAGGGTTGGAATGCCCATAGGATATTTATGGCTGGACGTTTGACTCTAAGTAAATCAGTACTACAAGCTCTACCTACATACCTTATGCAATCATCCTTACTACCCAAAGGAACATGTGATGACATAGACACGACAGTTAGGAAATTCCTATAGGGTAGTAATGAAAATGAAAGAACAAAGAGTGTTCTAGCTTGGGATCAGGTTTGTCAACCCAAGTTAAGAGGAGGACTAGGCCTAAGAAAAATGAGGGATGCAAATCTAGCCTTCATTTTAAAACTAGCTTGGGACCTTCTAACTAACACCCCCAAGTTATGGAAGTCCATTTTTGTGGGAAAATATAACCTGTTGCAAGAACACTTCAAAGGGGAATTCTATGGAAGACCATCTACAAAATATGGAACACTTTGAAGGAAGGACTCAAATGGACAATTGGCAATGGGGAATTAGTAAATTTCTGGAATGACTCATGGTCTTTCTCAGACCAACCACTTATAAACTACACTATGCAGTAGATTCCAGCAAACGAAAGGAACCAATCAGTCAAGTACTACACAGATGCACAGGATAACTGGGACTATGGAAAACTCAGTACTTACCTACCTCTGCAGGCTATGGAAAATCTAATTGCAATACCTCCACCACAAGCAAACTTAGGACCAGACAAGCCCGTCTAGAAGTGGACTCCATCAAGGAAGTTCACACCATCCTCTGCCTACAACAACATGTTCAACATAAATTGGAATCCAAAAGGAGATCACTAGAAACTCATTTGGTCTTTGAACATGCAGGAAAAAGTTAAACTATTCCTATGGAAAGTTGCAAGACAACTACTATGGACTAATGAAGAGAAAGCAAAAAAAGGAATCTCAGAAGTTTCAACTTGCCATCTATGCGGCCAGACTGAGTCAATAATACATATATTGCGTGACTGTTATAGATCTAGGGGAGTTTGGAAACTAATTGCCTCAAATTTAAATACTGCTTTTTGGTCTTGACTTTCCATCTTAGATTGGCTATTCACATATTTAAATTCAAACTATTCGCAAGACAATATCGCATGGAAAACTTGGTTTTCTATTGCGTGCTGGACCTTTTGGAGCACGAGGAATGAAGAATTCCATAGTGAAGCGACGAGAAATATGCACTCCATATTTTTTAGAATTAGAGCACTTACAAAAGAAACACACAGATTCTTTTCAAGTCAACATTCGAGTACTGCACATCAACAACAAATAAACCACTAAACTCACCATCAGCTGGCTTGGTCACCTCCAAACCAACACCTATTGAAATTGAATTGCGATGGAGCAGTGAACATCAGAATAGGAGATACTGCAATTGGGGGAGTCTTCAGGAATCACTTGGGCGCATGGATTCATAGTTTCATAAGGAAAATAGGCAAAACAACGCCATTATTAGCTGAATTGTGGGCAATCTTAACTGGTATTCAAATCGCAGAATCAAAGGGTCTCAACAATATAATCGTTGAAACAGATTCAAAAAGAGTAATGGAGTTACTCACCATTGAAGATGAAGTCGACCAACAGAACCACTTGTATAGAGAATCAAAGCCTTGTCGGAAATGATAGGGTACAGGGATTCCGGCATACTCCACGGACATGCAATATGGTAGCGGATCAATTGGCTAAATCCGCCTACTCCAATGATCATTTTGGCCTTATCCTACTGGACACTCCACCTCACTCCATAATTCCTGACCATCTCGGAACGACCTTGGACATAAGCACCAAATCTAGCCACCATCATGTCCTCCCTCCCTTTCCAAGGTCAACATTTGAATCAATCGAAAGGGATGGGGAAGAACACTCCAGAACCCTTCGGGGAGGCAAAGAACCTTTTTTGATTAAGTCCTAGGGTTTACATCCAATTCCCGCGATCAGGGCTTTTGGTGTCCATTAAGGGCAATTTTGTAAATATACTTGGTCTTTTGACCCCCTTTCTATTAAAAAAAAACATATCCTATTCATAGTGCTCCATACAATTTTTTCCTAACTTTCAAAAAAAATTTCAGGTAATAAGTTTTTGGAATTTGGATTAACTTTTAATTAAATAAATAAAATTTAATGTTTTATTTTTATTTTCAATTTTAAATTATTTTATGTAAAAATATTTAAATTTATTATTTTTATATAAATTTAATAAGTCAAATTTGAAGGATAAATCAAGTGTAATTGGTGACATGCCAAGTTGAATAAGTTAATAAGAAATTTGACAAAAATCTAACAGAGTTATAGTTAAGGGATCACTACATTTTATTTTAAAATATAAACTAATTAGATCTTTTGAAAAAGTTTAGGAAATAATATATATTTTTCAATCTTTATTTTTTGTTATGATTTTTTTATAAAGTTCAGTTATTGTAACCGATCATTTTTTGTTATTCGATCATCTTGAAAATTTATACCAAAAGAAAAATATATTATTCTGTTGGAATTATAACTCTTTATTTATCCATTTTTTAATAAATTTAACAAAAAGGAGAATACTTTTATAACCCTAGAAACAGTTTTCTAACACGTATTATGGTGCGGGGAGGGTCTTGACATTATTTGATGAAGAGAGAGCGCAGAGGAGATGTGGAAGATAATCGATCAATAATCAATTACTTGTATTGTTATAATACGCAGTACTTAATTTTTTAAGCATTTAATAAAATTCAAGCCTTTTTTTATACTTTTTGGCCATTTCTTAATAATAATTAGATATTTGGATTACTTAATAATACAACTTCTGCACTTGTTCATTTATTGAAGATGTTAGGATATATGTTATATATCTTTTAATTAGTTTTGACATTATTTATTAATTAGATATATAAGGTATTAACTGGACTTGGACTTAAAGTGATGTGGTTGCTACACTTATATCTTAAAAAGGATTCTACACAAAGTGGAAGTATATCATTATCATGTTGGTGTTTAAGATGGATATTGTTGGATTTTTGGATAAAAAGATAGAAGGTTTTTTGATGTATCCTGGTGGTGTGCGTTGGTAAAGAGTCCTTCTTGTTATGTAGTTGAAGTAAGATGCCGTTGTTTTTCTTCCTATCATTGTCGAAGTAACTCTCCAACGTGTGTGGGCTTAATCAATGCTCCGTGTGTGTGTGGTATTGAGCTATGGTGGAGAGCATGCGTGAGTGCCTTGGGATTGTGATTTAATTTACTTTTTTGGAGAGTATACGTAAGTGGGTTTATGGCAAATATATGACCTACGGGTGTAAAGTGATTTTGCAAGAGTGGCTATTTTGATGTTGGCGAGACTTTGGCTATGATGACGTTGGCGCAATATGGAAATCGTGTTCTTGTCTAATGGTTCTTAGGTGGACTGCTTTTCTATTATTGTTGCGATAATTTCCAGATTCAATTCAGTGGAGCTTAACCTTTCGGGAAGTTGTCTTCTTTTTCTCAAGTGTATTATTATTTTGTTCTTAGTTGATCGATCACTTGAGTTCTTTATTTCTTATCTTTATTATCAAATAATGTTGAGAAAATCCTCTGTTGAGGTTAGTACGAGGCAGTCGTACTATTGGGTGTGAAATTCTTTCACGGGAAGTGAGGTTGAGAGATAGTGTCAAGGGTTAAGTGATGTCGGCTCAATAAAGCCTTGGGTAAATCTATTATACTTTGGTGAAAGTAATTAAGCTGGGTGAGGGCCCTGCAGACGTAGGCAAGGAGTGTCGAACTGCGTTACCAAATTTTGGTGTTTTTTTATTATTTTGATTTTTCTTGTTTTATTTTATTAACAGCAAAGAAGTTTTCGGAAAGTTGCGAAATAATTAACCCCTTCGGTTTTTCAGTAGTTGATAAAGAAGGATCCAGGCAAAGCCATTTCCTTATTCTGGGCTACCATAAATGCTGGAGATCGAGTTGATAGTGCCCTTAAAGACATGGCAGTGGTGATCATGTTGCAAATGTTGATCATGGTATTGCAGATCTCATCAATAATGATACTGTTATATCTCAAGCTTAAAGTAAAGGGTTAGCAGAACAAACCTTTTGTGACGGAGGAATAGAAAAAAAGGTCGTAGCATGTTTAGTAGATTCTCATTTTTGAACTTAAATTGGGACATGGACTAATTGTGCAGTTCAAACTATTACTTGTCCTCTTAGATCAAAAGAGCATGTTAAATGAATGATTCTTAAGAGTAATGATATGATTTATAAATGATTCTCAAGAGTAATGATATGGTTTTTCTTTTTTAAAATCGAGTTACAATAGGATCGTTTGTAACCGAGTTACAAATTTTAGATTAATATGTAAAATTTATTATAATAATAAGTATGTAAGTGATCTTAAAAAAGATGCACAAAATAAATTGTAAGCTTTTTTTACTAAAAAATGGGGGAGTTTTTTGACGTAAAAAACTGCCTAAAAGTGAAAAATCGGCAGAGAAAAGCATCTAAAGTTTACACAAAGCGTCTAAAATAATATTTATGTGTCTAAAATCATCGAAAATGTATTTTTTCGACGTATCTATGTGTAAATAGATTTTCGACGCTTAGATGCGTAAAAAATGTGTCTAAGAAAATTGTCGAAAATAGTTTTTGTGACACTTGTTTTTTTATGCTTTATAAAGCATCTAAAGTTATTTTTAAGATACAAAAAAAGTCTAAAAACTTCACCTTTTATATCTTTAAACTCTATATTTTGTTGTAGTGTAATATTTATAATAGGTTTTAATGCATAGAATTATGATTTTTGCTTAGAAAAAGAAAGGCATGATAGTTTGGGGTTGCATGGGTTTGCCATTTCACCTTTGCTGGTCCTTTGGTCTTAACCACGATCCCTCAATAGATCACTTTCTATCTCTCAGATAACCATTTCATACAGGCGGCCGAGGGATACATAAAGGAGTACTACCAATGATTATCAACATCAAAGACTTCAAAATAGTAAGGAACCAGGAAATTCTCTTGGTTTAGATTCTTTCATTCAGAAACCAATTTTTCTGATTTGGAATGGTTTCCAGGTAGAAATTATCTTACGTCGATAGTTTCAAAACTATTTCAATTTTAAAAAATCAAACTTAATGTGACTTAAATGACTATAGTCTTTGAAAAAAATCGTTGACGTGATTATTTCGCAAAAACTTCGATTTGACCGCAGTTACTTATAAAGTTCTTCCGGAGTTACTTGTAACTGTACCTATTAGTTATTAGATATAAAATAACTGTATCAGCAATTGTTAATTTTTTAGCACAAATGAAAACGGAAAAATAAATTCTAAATTAAACAGATCAATACCAAAATTTGATAATGTAGTTCGGCACACATAGCCTACGTCTGCAAGGCCCTTACTTAGCTTAATTCTTTCACTAATGACAATAGTTTTATACAAGGCTTTACTGAGCCGACACCACTCAACCCTTGACATTATCCCTCGTCCTCACTACCTGTGAAAGTAATTCACATCCAATAACACGACTGGCTCGTGTTAACCTTAACAAAGAAATTTTCTCAATAATCTTTTGAAACAAGAATAGTAAATAAATCACTCAAGTGATTAAACTAACAACTCAACACTCTAGAAAATACTTGACAA
>JAOTAY010000004.1:20176831-20201793 GCA_025629805.1 Erythroxylum baracoense
TTGAGAACTTTAAGGGAAGAAATGCATTTGGCAATATTTCTTGATGGCAAAAGTGGAATTGGATGGAATGATGTTACCAAGATATTTGAAGCAGTTCCAGAGGTGTGGCAAAGTCTGATACAGGTATTTTATTTAATACTTATATAGTTAAATTTTTTTTATTTGTATTATTTTTTATGCATGAAGTTTATTGACATAATTTCTTGTATTTTGATTGATAGGTTAATGAAAAGGTGAAACAAATTCGAGGGAAGCCTTTACCTAATTTGGACCTTGTTCGTGAGATCTATGAGAAAGATAGAGCCATTGGATCTGAAGCTGAAAGTGCAAAGGAGAAGGTTCAAAGATGGGAAAAGGAAAGGTCGGATATGAATATTAAGGACATTGATAATATGCAAGCAAATAATGAGGTTCATTTAGAGAGTTTTTATCCATTTGAGATCGAGAGTGCTCCAACAACACCAACAACTCAAGCTCCCTCATCATCAACACCTTCAGTGTCAAAGCCATCCTACACAGGTAAGAAAAGAAAAGCACGAGTGGAAGATCAAATTTCTTCAAAATTACAAGTTATGTCCACTGCAATGAAAAAAATTGCACAAGCTATTGTAGCCACAAACTCTCGTGTTAGAAAAGAGGAGGAAATATTTGACGCAATGAAAGAATTAGGATTGGAAGGACGTATTCTCTTGGATGCAGTTGATTGACTCGTAGAGCATCCTAACTTTATTGGTATGTTTTTTGTATGCCTAGTTGAACTACGTTTAGATTGGTTGTCTAAGAAGATGGGTAGGTGTTAGGTTTTTATAGCTTGATCTATTTAAGTGTGGAATTTTATGGATGATGTAGCTCTATGCAAGTATGAATGTTTTTTATTTAGTTTTCTGATGTAACGATCTTATGTCTCATTATAGGCAAACATGTTAAACTTGTTATGATATTATATGTAATTTGGAGTGAAATTTCAAAATTTGATAGTGCCTTGTAGTTATCAACGCAAAAGAACTACTACTCCAAATTAAAATTCATCTTATTTGGAATAATACAGATCAAGATATTACCAAAATACTGAAGCATGTTCAGTGAAAATATGTAACTCATACTCTTCCCACTGATCCCCTCACTTAGATTCAATCAATCTTTTTCAAATCAAAACTAAAAGTTATAAATTTTTTATTAAGAGATATAGAAACGTTTTATGAATCCAATGCTTTAAAAATTAGGTCATTTGGAGGTTGGATGAAAAATTTATGGCCAAATAGTGAAACATGTTCAGGTTGGGAGGAAGACCTGCAGAGATAAATGTGTCATATGAAATAATTGAATTCATTTTTATTGTGTTCCAAACAGTGTAATTAAATTCAATTATAATATTACTGGATTTGTTCCAAATAGTATAAATTGAATTCAATTTAATCTTTTTAATATAATTGAATCCAATTTATTAATGAATTCCAAACATAAAGTATGGTATCAGTTATATTCAAATATTCAACGAAGAATCCACTTTTCAGTCCATAAATAGCGTAAAATATACAGATACGCATATTAACAACACATGCCCAACATATTTCGGAGCCATGAGAAGAGGAAAGGAAGATTTTTTGAAGGAGTTCGGTGAAGATTATGGATACCCAAATGGCCCCAAGACTATTGATGAAATCAGAGCAGAGGAATTCAAGCGTTTAGACCAAAATAGTAGGACACCCTTTCCCTTTTATCTCATTTCTGGCGCATATGTCTGCTTTTTTTACTTTTGGATTCTTTCAATCGGAGATTTCACTCCTTGGTAGTTAAGTGAATAAACTGCAATTCAATTGAGTGGTTTCATTCCTTTTATTTTGATTTTCCTTACCTTTGGCTTGCTTTTCTGATTTCCTCTTTTTTTTTTTGGTGGCCGTTGGAATTGGGGAAAACTGTAGCGGTTGTATACCTGGATCATGCTGGAGCAACATTATATTCGGAGTTGCAGATGGAATCAATTTTTAAAGATCTTAACAGCAACGTCTATGGAAACCCCCGTATCCTTTTATTATTTTTCTTTATTGTTGCGTGAGGGTTGTGGGTGGGGAATTATATAATTTTTTTTCCTTTCACTCGGATATCCCAAGTTCAAGCCTCATTGGCCTTGTTTAAAGTGGGATTTCTAGTTTGTTTTAATTTGTTCGCACTCTTTGGTAATATTTGGTCCGTTCTTTGGACTCACTTGTCAGCCTTGGCTGTTAAGGTTGTATAATCTTTTTTTATTTCGTTTAAATGAAGTCATCTGTATACATTAATATATATATGGATGTGTATATCTATACACATATGAATGCTTGTGAGCTTTCTCATGATAACATATTATTATGGGATAATTTCTTTACTATAAAGCTTAGATAGTCAAACCGATTCTAGTTTAGCGACTCTTGCAGCTGTAAGGAAAGCACGCCAACAGGTACTCTACATTGTCTTTGTCCCCTTTTAGCACCTCTCCAGCTCCACGTTTGTGGGGGATCTTATTTTGCTTTAATATCATAACTATGTATGAAAGGCAATGGTTTTCGCTGAAATATTTGTATTATATCTTAGAACATTGGAACCGTAATACCATATTGAGAAAAAAAGTAAAAAAAAGGAAAACTTAAGAACCAAACAAGTATCAAACATGATAGTGGAGAACATGACTAGCTTCATGCTGTATTTGATAATAAATTGGTACAAAAAATTCAAGTGGGTGTGCTATATTCTACTTAATGGTCTCTCATCTTTAAATAAACAACTATCTTTGTACGTTGACTTTGTAGAAAATTTGGTGGTTAATTTTTTAACCATTTTTGTGCTATCGAGGACAACAATTTCTTCTAGTTACTTATCATCTAGTTAAGATTATTTGTCTTAATAGTTTCCTTACGGACTGATAGCAGAGTGATCCTCTTCAAATAACTATCTTTTCTTTTTTATTAAAAGTACTTTTTACTTTCTAATATCTAGAGATAAGCTAATTTGCACTAAATGAGTGCAATACAGTCAAAGGAGGAAAATGCTAAGTAGAATATGGTTTGTAGAACTGAAAATATTAAAATAAATGAGAATCCACAATTCTACTATACAAAAAATAAGTTTTGTGACTCATGCAATATGTCCAAACTTGATTGATGCCTTCCCTTGGTGCTTGAATATGTTCTCTTTAGGGATGAAGGAGAGGAGGAAAAGAAAAAAAAAAACAATGTAGCACTGCTAGTTGTTTAAATCTAAAATTCACTATTCCACACATACAAATGTAACAAACTTAATACACGTCTTATACTCAACGGTAACAAATATCCTTCTTATAGTTGTTGTAACGACCGTATCAAATAGCTAATGAAAATGATATGTTTTCTTCCTCTCACATCTTGTTGTTTCTTTGAACTTACTATTTGAACTTACTATCTCTAAATTTTTGTCAAACACTTATGAATCATTCACCTCCTTCTTCATTCTATTTTTGCTTCACATCTTGGTATTAGAGCAGACGAACCTCTACAGATTTCCATGGTAGAAGACACTAGAGACTTAGTGTTGCGGTGGAAAATATGGAGATTCTCCTTGAGGCTTAAATGAGAAATGAAAAGTGGTTGATGGAGAATCAAACTCGAAGGGATGGGCAGGAAATAGAAATAGGTGATTTAAAAATAATGTTCCATCGATTTATGTAGATATTTGGAAGGAACAACAAACCATTGTCACCTGGGAAGGAGAATACATGATAATTAAACATCTGTTAGATAATGAAGGTTATACTGTACCAATGAGGTTGAACAAGATTTCCTTATATTTGATGAAGTTGGAGCTAGAGGGTGGTTTTATAAGGGATAGAAGTTCTTCACACTTGACCATACCCCTGATAATTTGAGAGTCGGCCCAGAGGCAATGCATTTGGAAGGGCAAGCACATAAGTGGTATCAGTTAATCCTAAAAAATAGAACTCAATAGGGACTGATGGAATGGGTAGAGTTCATACCATCCCTTAACTAGAGATTTAGAAGATATTTTTAAAGACCTTGTGGGTGACTTGAAGGACTTGAAGCAAGAAGGCTCGATGTTGGCGTATTGTGCCCAGTTCAATGAATATTCTAATAAACTCTTGCTTCTAGAAAATTACTTGATAGGGTTCTTCTTCATTGGCCTTAAATTGGAGTTAGAGCTCATGATTAAATTGCTCGTTCCTCAAAGTCTCCAACAAGCATAAGTTCTTGCAAGGAAACACGAAGCCATAATGGTGCCTATTACTTAGTTGCACCATGATAAGGAAGGGACTAGGCTGTTGCACAATTCAATATGAAGTGGAACAATGATGAACAAAGGGATCGCATCAATAACTACAACAACTAAGCCAAACAATGGGAATGGAATCTTGCCCACCTTTAGTATCTCAAGAAGTACTAACAAAGGCAATTACCTTAAGATTAACAAAGGGCAAAGTATTGTGAGTAGTAGAGAATTTGATGAAAAAATGGCTAAGGGACTGTGCTTTTGGTGTGATGATTGAAATACACTAGGGCATGTGAGAAGAAGCAATTTGACTTGAATATGGTGGAAGGAGAACAAGTTACACGCATGGGAGTTGAGGGTTAGGCAATAGAGGAGAATGAGGAGCAATTAATACCTAACGTATCCCTTCAAGCTACAAGCTATGATGGGACTAAGCAACAAGGAGTACAGACAAATGAGGATTATGGGAACGCATCAAAACAAACTCTGCATATCTTGATTGACAAAGGTAGCACTCATAATTTTTTTAGAGTTGTTAGAAAAGGATGCAAGGAGATTGAAGAATTATCACCTCTTCATATTATAGTCGGAGGAGGCTTGAAGTTGGGCTTCCATTAGTCTTGTAAAGGATTTGGATGGAGCATGCAAGGCTTGAGGTTTACTACTGATGCATTGGTTATCAAGCTACACTGAATGATGTGTTGTGCAACTTCAGAACTCGCCCAATGAGATTCAAGTGGGAAGGCAAACCTAATTGGGAATCCAAACAAGAATGCTAATGGAATTTTTGGTAAGGACATTAACAAAATCCTTAAAAACTTCAAATGCGGGAGCATATATATGCTCCAACTTTCACATCCTATTGAATGCCACATGCAACAAACAGATTTGGGGGATTAGCCAAACAAAATGGATGAATTGAATGGATTGTTAGGAGAATTTGGGAGTGTAATTAAAGAACTTGACCAGTTACTACCTAGAACTCATGATCATCGAATCAAGTTGAAAGAAATAGTGGAACTATTAGCATTCAACTCTAAGATTTTTGGAGAATAAAAAGATGTCTTATAGAACGTTGTGCAAGAACTAATGAGGCAATGATTATTAGCATTCGGCCCAATAGGTATTTCTGGAGAATAAAAAGATGTCATTGAGAGAGTTGTGCAAGAACTTATGAGGCAAGGATTTGTCAACTCCTATGCTTCACTTGAGGTGTTGGTCAAAAAGAGCAAGAACTGATAAGGTAAGGATTTCTCAGCCCTTATGCTTCACTTAAGGTGTTGGTCAAAAAGATAATTCTTGGAGAATGTGCATTTATTATAGAGAGCTCAATAGATTGTAAAAAGTTTCCCATACCCCTAATTAAGGAATTACTTGATGAACTTCATGGCTTAAGCTGGTATTCTAAGCTGGACTTAAGGTCTAGTTACAATCAAATTCAAATCCATGAAGAAGACATTCCAAAGACAACTTTCAGGACACATGAAGGCTATTATGAATTATTAATGATGCCCTTTGGGTTAACCAATTCACCTTCTATATTCCAAAGTGTTATGAATGAGACCTTTAGACCTTATCTTCGAAAGTTTGTCTTGGTCTTCTTTGATGATATTTTGGTGTACAACAATTCTTTTCAATAACACTTGGAGAGGTGCTCCAGGAGATCATGCAATGATGCAAACACTCTATAATCACCAACTATTCATAAAACAAAGCAAGTGTATCTTTGGGGCAAGTCAAATAGATTACATGGGCCATTCAATTTCAACTCCTGGTCTATTTGTTGACTTGAAGAACATAACAACTATGCAACATTGGCCTATACCTTTGTCATTTAAATAATTAAGAAAAATCTTGGGATTGACAGGTTACTATAGGAGATTCATCAAACATTATGGTCTTTTAACTAAGCCCTTGATAGAGATGCTAAAGAAACAATCTGCTAGAATATGGGAATGGTGAAAACCAGCAAAGGGCTTTTGAGCAACTCAAGAAAGCTCTCATCTTAGCACCAATGTTAGCACTATCAGATTTTTCACAACCCTCCACTACAGAGGCAGATGCAAGTAGGATGCAGATATTGGCAATACTTCAATAAATAAACATTCAATTGCATTCCTAAGTAGGATATTAGCTAAAAAGCATATGGGACTCTCTACATTCGAAAAAGAGTTTTTGGCAATCATTAAGGCCATCAAACAATGGCACCATTAACTTAAGGGGAGAACATATCAGATACAAGCATACCTTTGGAGCCTCAAATACCTACTAAAGCAAGGAATTGCGACATTTTTCTAGCAATCATGGTTGCCTAAATTGATGGGATACGATCTTGAATTGGTGTATAGGAGAGGAGAGGAGAATAAGGTAGGCTAGTGCCTAATCTCGAATGACCAACACAAGTTAAAACTAGTGGTGGCTCAAGCTCACACTAACTTGATTAAAGAAACTAAACAAGGATGGGAGAGGGATGCAATAGTCCAGGACCTTGTTAAGAAACTTGATGCCAGAGAAATCTATTTAAATATTGGCCTTTTCCCCTTCCTTGAATTGTCTATTGCTTAAATCATTGAACATTTGGAAGTTCCAAAATACTTCATGGACAATATTGATGTAAAACATGTTTCAATAAGTAGGTAGGCTGTAAAAATGCACTCTGAAAAGAGAGGTCGCTGTGCCTCTGGCCCTGCAAAGCTTTATACTTTCATCGACTTGTAAAAGATGTGCAATATTTACACCTTTACTTCAGTGATGTGCCTAAAATCCAAACATATTTGTTGATTTCTCCTATGTAAATAAGTTCTGTTTATTCGTCTTTAGCATGTGAATGTGAAAGTTGATGTTTAGTTTATAAGCAATCTACACCTAGGTCTCATCTAATTGTATAATCTTTTGGTTTTGTTGGTCCTTGACTTGGTATGTGAACCTTATGTTCGAGAGTGCTTAAGTTGAGGCTGTGGTCTCCTAACTTAAGTTTCATTCACAGTACAAGTTATAGTGTGCTTGGGCTATTTCCACATTCAATCTAATGATCTTCTGTTTGAGGTGGTGATGCAGGGTTTGGCATATATAGTATTGGATCTACCTTATTGCATAAATTTTTGTGCTTTTTAGTTTCTTGACATCTGATAGTAAAAATAAATGCCATGGTTGATGCTTTTCTCCGTCCAACTGATAGCTATATTTGTAATACAGGTTCTTGACTACTGCAATGCATCTGCCAAAGATTACAAATGCATATTCACTTCTGGGGCAACTGCGGCGCTAAAGCTGGTTGGGGAGTCCTTTCCTTGGAGCCATGATAGCTGCTTTATGTACACAATGGAAAACCACAATAGTGTGCTTGGAATCAGAGAGTATCTTTTTTTTAAAAAAATTGAATAAGGGTTGATTTTAAAAAATTGAATAAGGGTTGAGTTAACTATAGCAAAGCTATCTCAACATTACAATTTGTTCACATTGAAATAAATTACAAAGCCAATACCAAAAGCAAACTACAAAGACATGAAAATTAACGGTATTTGTTACAAATTCCATTTGGTCTTCTTTCATGTGGATAGATTATGCTGATTAAATTTAGCTATCATAATGACTTTGATCTAGCTGATGATGTCTGCAGCTTAAGTTGTTAACTTCTTCATTCATGTAGATCCTCTTGTTTCTTTCCTTCCATATAGAATAAATCAGAGAGTATCTTGAAGATTTTTTTAATCCTCTATCTTATCTTGAACTGACTAATAATCAATCCTGCTTTCATAGTTTGATCGCCTTTTTGCATTTTCTGGTATTCCTACACTTACCCTGTTCATTATAATTGTTGTGGTGCCTTAGTTCAATGGAGTAGTGATATCCATGAACTTAGGATTTACCGGCTTGTTATAATAAGTCATTCTTGATTAAGCAGGATTCATATGACATGAAAAACTTGTGCGATTTTCCATTTTATGTTAAGATTCTAGTAGTGGTTGCCTACCCCTGACAATATCTAGGTATGCTCTAAGTCAAGGTGCAGCAACATGTGCTGTGGATGTTGAAAATCCTTTGCGTTGTTGTCAACCATCCACAAACCATTCAAATTCAGTAAAAATATTGCAACACCCTGTACAAAGGAGAAATAATGCTAAAATTATGGGGGGAAAACCTACAGGTAACTTTTTGATTCACTATTTACAGTATTAGCATAAAGACTTTTGAATTTTTCGAACACTTAACCTTCTACTTTCTGGTACAATTAGCCTCTTTTGAGTTGGGAAAAAGATTCTCAATCTCACTATGCTCCAAATATGCCAATAATGGACAAGATCATCTTTTCATAGAAGCTTGGGACCTATTTTGAAAATATTGAGTCACGTGTTGATGAGTCATGCAATGATACTGCAGAAATGAAATCTTAATGACAGGTGTTTGTTTTAAGGAATCCTACATTCACCCTTATGGGCATTTGCAGGTGATAGTTACAACTTGTTTGCATTCCCATCAGAGTGCAATTTCTCAGGTTTGAGATTTGGCCTTGACTTGGTGAACTCTGTAAAAGAAGAATCAGAAAAAATTTTGGAAGGTTCTCCATATTCCAAGTAAGTCATCGTTTTCATCAGTCGCTATTTGGTCTAAATTTTCCATTGGTGTTCACTATTCACTATGGGTTTTATCCTTCCAGAATGTAGGCTACACGCTCATTTTATATTGGAGATGTGGTCAATTTTGATAGTATGTGTTCTAGACTTGCCTATTATAGTTTAGTAATTCAAGAACATCTAGTTTCACCCAGTAAGTTGAATATGGAAGTAAAAAGAATCTAATATTCTTATAACCATACATCTACATAATACTGTGCTTCTAGTTGATATGATATACTTAAAAATAGTAATAAAATTTGAGGAATACATGTTTAATGGTAATGATTTTCTTAATAAGTAAAACAAAATTTGATCATAAAAGTTATATTTTGTGTAAGATACATATGATAATACTAACTACAAAATCCCTTAACATCTTTAATAAGTGTGACATGCTTTTGAGAGGGATATTTTGGACAAATGATTGGTGATGCTTTATGATTTACTTGTATAGTTCTTTGCATTAGATACATTAAATGGAAAAGATACTATATTTGGACAAAGTATGGAGGAATTGTATCTTTCATATTCATTCATTGGTCTACTGTCTTCTCATTGTTTTATTCATACATCTTTGAATCAAGTAGCTTTGTTTCTGATAAATGTCATACACGTATTTATATAGTTCACGATAACTTTGTCACGATATATAATACCTGAAATCTATAGTGAGATAACCATTTACATCAAGCTCAAACTCCCTTATTGCATAAGGTGGGGTTTCCTAATCGAACAATTACAAGATTCCTGTCAATGTGACGTTCAATTCTCGTAGGAATTCTCACAAAAAGGATGTTGTGATATCTTAACATGTCATCAAAGATGATTTTTTATTTTCTTAGTCCCAATAGATCAATGACTCCAGTCTTAGCCAACATGGTCTTGTCCAATATTGCACATCAAATATTGAAAACAGGCCTTCAATAATTCGAGTTTCATGAAGTTTTTAAAATTACAACTGAAAGATTATTCAATAAATACCCCAAAAAGTGCAACTGTTGGACTTTTAACTGTGAATATTTTTAGTGATCATAGAAATCTCTAGTTCATTAGTATGCCAGGAGCAAGTTAAACTTTTACTGATTCTAAATTTATTATTATTATTCATATTCACAAATTATTCATCCAAACTCTAGGGGACAGTGGATGGTCTTGATTGATGCTGCAAAAGGACTTGCGACCCAGCCTCCAGATTTGTCAAAATATCATGCTGATTTTGTTGTGATCTCATTCTATAAGGTACTCATAAACCCATGAGTTGGATTTAATTTTTTTAAGAATAATTTCATCTGATGTTGATATTTTGAATTCTTTTTTTTCTTTTTAATCCAGCTGTTTGGCTATCCTACTGGACTTGGTGCTCTTATTGTTCAACATGGTAAGCCATTTGTCCTCTGCCACTACGATGGAGACATGGATTATAATGCCTCAGAATTTACGTTACTCAAAACATGATAGCTGTGTTTTGTCAAGCAAGAACATACTTTTCTCATCGTGCAATCTATCTCTTGATGCTTTAATGCAGCTCCTCACTTGAAAACCTTGGGTAATATTGCTACAGATTTATATATGGTTGACACCATATAGAATATGTGATGGCACCTAAATATAATTTTGGTGTATGCCAAGCCTTTCTGCCTCTATGCAGTAGCAGTTATAAAGTGTTATGCTTGTTCTGCAATTCTAGTACTTTACCCTAACTCTTTTATGTGCCTGCTTTCGATAGTTTCAGAGTATTACATTTAGTTCCCATAAAATTTGAACTGTTATAGTTGCATAGATGGAGAGAGTAGCAGTAAGTTCTAACTTGAGGAAACGAAACTGTTTATAAGATGAAAGTTATAACTTGAGGAGACGAAACTGTTTATAAGATGAATCCTGAAAATCCTTGCGTAGTTTGCTAAATTTATAAAATCAACAAGGTGGAGAAGAATAGAAAATAAGTTGAACTAATTATTAAAGCAAGGATATGACATTGTATCAAGAATTCAAGCCCTATATCTATTTATGATACTAGAAGCTGTTTTGAACAAATTGTTAAGGTTGAATTGTTTTTTTTTGTTGTTGTTGTATTTGCTACCAATTTAGGCGTAGTTGAATTCTGTTAGTCTTCACATTTCTTAATAAGCTTCTATTGTGGAACAACACTCGTTTGCATAAAAAACGAGCTTTTAGCTGCACCATATAAAACATAGACTTCTGTTGTAGAATAATCTTAAATATGCTTTAAATTTCCCATTTCACACTTAATTTTCATATTCATTTGAGTTCCAACATTTTGTGATTCTTTAGAAAAATAAGCATTTGTACTTGCACTAGTTCTTTTTTCCCCCCCTCCTACTCATGTGCTCTCTCTATCTTTTTCAATTTCTTGAAATATGGTTATTTGTAATGTAAGCAACATATAATTGAAGCTTTAATTATTTGTAGTTTTGTTTTTCTCCTTAATTATCTCTTTCGTTATCACTATCTTATAGATGCTGCCAAGCTTCTGAAGAAAACTTATTTTAGTGGAGGTTAGTAAAGAATATCATTGCATTATGTACATGAATTTTGCGTGGTTCTCTATTATTTGTTAATTTCAAAAGCATTTTAGGCACTGTTGCTGCTTCATCTGCTGACATGGATTTTGTTAAAAGAAGAGAAGGTATTGAGGAGCTTTTTGAGGATGGTACAATATCATTTTTGAGCATAGCATCTATACACCATGGATTCAAAGTTCTCAATTCCCTAACTGTATCTGCAATTAGACGGTGCGTAGACTTGGCCGCGGATTGTTTTTGGTCTGTGATGAAAATTCAAAAACAACTTAACTTTCTTCATTGATTATTTTTTTATTTGTTTGCTGAAGCTAAAAAGTTATCATTAAAGGAAGTAAGATGTGCATTTTGTGGCACAAATTAATACTACATATTTTAATATATTTTAAGAAAGATGTGATGAAATAATATATTTTAATTATTAAGAAAATAAATTAATATTACATTTTAAATATTTAGTTATATTAATATGTAATTATGATGAATTAATAAAATAATAATAGTTCTTCAGGATTTTATTTATTAATAATGAAAATAAATTGAATTATTGTTAATATTATAAAATTATGAATTATAAATTAAATATAAAAATTGATCATCTTATTCATTAGTATTAGTAAATAATAAATAAAAAGTTAATTTATTATTATACACAACCAGTAATATATTATTAGTTTTTAATAAGTTTGATAGACTAATATTTATTAGTTACTAGTAAAAAGAATTACAATTCATATTAAATATTAGCATACTTTTTAATATAAATTATTCATTTTTAAATCCAATAAATTAATTTATTGATAAAATATTAACCAATTCATTAGAATCATACCTGCACTACGGTTTGGATAATTTTGAAATATCTCCACTTGTTGACCTTTGCTTATCCATGTGGACCAAATTTGTTAAATGTTTCTTCCTGCAACACGTTTAATCGAAAAAATTAACGGAAAAGGGTTTGTGGGAATTTGACAAGTATGAAGGCTTCTCAAGGAGTTTTTAAAGCCATTCAACATGTAGCTCATATCATGTCATAGCAAATTAAAGGTGTCATTGGACATACTTGGTCTCTTAATTAGCTGATGAACTATTATCCCATGATAATCTGTTGATAGTGAAATTGGAGGATGGATTTTTGTCCATTTGCATTAATTTATGTCTATCTGTTTAGTGGATATTTCGTATATATGAAGATACATTCTGTGATTTTGATCTTGTTTTGATAGATGGGAATTGGAATATAAAAGAACCATCACCCCTTTTAGTTACCGGGATTAAACCTTAGTAGATGATTCCTACCTCCCTGCCATCAGGCCAAACCCCCGATAGTTATTCTGTGCTTTTCTGTTAGCTTGGTTGTCAACGTAAGTCAACCTTTGTTGCATGTTGTATGAGTGTTCAAAACGAGTATAACAGTGAATTGCTCGCTAGCAACCTTTTTTCTTTTTTTTTGTATAGGGCTTATTTCTCTGTGAGTTTGTCATTCATAAGGTGCAATATGTTGGACTTCAGCCCTCAACAACCCACACATCAACAGAATATAGCAGCAGAACACGACAACAGAGCAATAAAGAGCACACTAGAACAGTAAAAGAGAAACAGTAACAAAAAGGGAAAGATAACAATAGACTCAAGCGTTCTCCCCCCATTGACGGCTAACAGCTCTCAAAAGCAAAATACACGATAAAAATCCTCCTTTTCCCCACCCCCACTGACCTAATATCTTTAATTATCTTTATTTGCTAATTAGCCCCCTATTCATTGCTATTTGGTCTCTCTTCTCTCATTAACCCTTTTTAGCCTTTCTAGTATATACTAATAGAGGCTTAGGTATAGGGTCCCTAACACAATATGATTAAGATGACTGCCAAATTTCATATTTGTGTCACTCTGGTACATGAAACCTTTGGAAAGGAGAATTGTTGACAATTACTATCTAGGATTGGGTTCTGTTGTAATGCTGGAATCTTCTATTCAAGAGCTTGCCAAGGATTAAGGCAGCATCTGTGGTTCCTTATTTTGGGGAAGTAAATGAGAATTTATTCTCTGAAATGAATTAACTTACAATGATTTAATGTGAGTGAGAGCTGCAAAATTTTATTTGCTACTCATTGCTTGACCATGAAAATGTTGCTTCTCAGCACAAATCAACTTCACTGTGCTTGTTTGTTTGAAAAGAGCGCTATAATATCTAGAGACAATCTTGTTGAGCCTAAGGCCGTATTTAAAGAAAGACTCGAAGGGTTTCAGCTGTCTCTGAACCCTACACTCTGGTTTTAAATTTTGATTTGGAATCTGATTGTTAGTGACTTCCATAATAAAACAATTTGACTCTTATGATCTTAAGAGTTATTTTACACTGTTGGATGTGCTTTGTATCAAAATGGAAAAGAATTAGAACTAATTTTTTTTATACATTAATTATTATCTTGATCTGATGCTTTTTCAGTACATTGTTCTTGAGGTTAACAGCAAATATACTAATATCTATTCTTTAATGGCCATTTAGGCATACGGCCTCACTTACCAAATATGTTAAGAAGATGCTTTTGGCTTTAAGACATGATAATGGAGCTATTGTCTGCAAACTTTATGAAGGCCATCTTTCAAAGGTTAGTATAACTCGATGTAACGTGAGGTCTGCCTTTGTTATCTTTTTTTGGAAAAATATTGGGACTTTAATTACACTATTTGGAAGGAATGACCAACAGAATGAATCCTGAGTCCGTTACTCTGTAATTACTGTTTCCAACACAAGTGTGGATTTCAAATGTGTGATTGTGTAGTACTTTTTTGGATTTAGCCATTTAAATGTCATATATTTTCTTTTTCATGTGCGTATCATAATACTCCTGAGCTTGTTGCAAATATTTTGTCCACCTTATCTTGGGCATGTTAAATTTCATAAAGAAATCTCCTCAATTTTACAGATAATCTGTAATGGGTCGGGTCCCATAGTGGCATTCAACTTGAAAAGGCCAGATGGCTCTTGGTTTGGATACCGTGAGGTGGAAAAGCTGGCTTCCTTGTCTGGAATTCACTTACGGGTAAAATGCAGCAGACACTTATCTGCATATGTAACCTTTTTTTTTCCTTGATTCTTCCGTTTTCCAGTTTTTCTTGAATTCAAAATTTTGTTTTCATTTCTAATACACAATATTTTGGGAAGACACAGCCAGTTCACACTATCGAGCTATGGATTAGCATGATATCAAATTCTTTTTGTTGAGTGCTCTTGTGTGATTGGGTGAAAATGCTGATTTTGATTGATATTAATACCTGAGGAGATTGAATTAATAAAGCATTACATGGCTTTACCTCTTGTTATTCTTAATGTTGTCCATTGTTTTCTGGGACCCTCCAGTGCATTTCTTGCTATGGATAGTGTGGTGGTCATAATGGTGTAATTCCACTGTTTTTCTTTATATTTTTTATATTTTAGTTGCAATGTAGTTCAATTTCATGTTTCGTTAGGATAATGTTTCTTGCGACATTCTTTCTTGTATGTCTCTGATGAACTTTTGTTTTTCATCTGTTGTCACTCTACATCTTATTTTTTCTTTGCTCCTGTGTGTCTTGTGATGGTGATGTTTGATGAGTTTCATTAATTCTTAAAAACCAGACCACCTAAGGATTCCCATGGTTTTTACTCTGCTGGTCTTCTGTTTTTATGTAGACAGGTTGCTTTTGCAATCCTGGTGCATGTGCAAAAAATCTTGGCTTGTCTAATGAGGATCTTCTTTTGAATTTAGAGGTACATTTTAATTGACTGAGTTCTACTTGACATAGAGGGAGGAGAGCAGAGAGGCATAATCAAGCCATTACTCTCTTATATTGTATTATTTCAATTATAGCAAGGTAAGGCACTTCAGTATTCATTTAAGTTCTATTGTTTTAATTCAGGCTGGACATGCTTGCTGGGATGACAATGACATAATACATGAAAAGCCAACTGGAGCTGTTAGAGTATCATTTGGTTACATGTCAACCTATGAAGATGCCCAGGTAAAAATGTGTATTCTTGAGTTTGAGCATCCAAGTGGAACTTTTACAAGAAATATGCTACTCATTATGTATGATCAAAGCTATTTATAACTGTACTAACCTTGAATTTCTTCTGGTTTCTAAAATCTTTTGTTTTGGGCACATTGGAAAGTATACTTTTAAATTCTTTAGCAGTCATATAAAGTGCAATTACACAGCACTTTACCCATTTAAAACAATAACATTGTGTTGTATTATTGAATCTTCATCGATATGAATATGACATTGTTTTCTTGCCTTCAATCTGTACCAAGCAGAAATTTGTTGATTTCATCAGAAGTTCATTTCTCACTCAAACTGAAACTGGGTTTACAGCAAGCTGCAGTTATGTTTCTGAAGGTTTATCTTTTGTCCTTTCCTTTGCATGCTTACCAAGTAACTTGTTGAATTTGTATCTTTCTTCATGCGTGCTTAATTTATGGTTGGTTAGTTTCGTAGACAAGTGGATTAAAACCTCAGGTCATACTTCATTTTCTTCGGGGCCTTTCTAGAGTGTTATTCGTCTCATAAGGTGTATTTGATATTGGAATTAGACTTGATTTTCATTTTTGTTACAATAGTGGGGGAGAGACACATAGATGAAAGTGTATATCAGCGCAAAAGTGAAGTGAAAAGTCATCGCCTCATTAGCTTTTATATAGTTATAGTAATATCTGTATGTAAGGGATAATTGGTTATTGGAGTTGGACTACATAGCAATCTAGAATGGAATGAATGATAAAGGAAATTGGAGGGCTAAGAGGAAAGAGAGCAGAAAGTGGCATGTATTTGGGCAAGAGAGAAAGAAGTAAAGAAAGACAATACAGTTTGAAGAGGGAAAAGAATGAAAGAAAATGTGAAGAGGAGTTCCATATTCTATTTCAACAATTCAAATAAAGCTGCAGACGTATTACTAAGTAGAAAATATAGTAGTTAACGTTGCAAGTAAAATCTAAAACAAAATATGTTCATTTTATTAGCATTATCTGGCAATTTCATTATGACAATTTATGGTGTCACTATTTGGTGTTTTTGTGGAAAACGATGGTAATTAGAAAGTCGTATGGATCGATTAGTAGTGCAATCATTATGATGCATGGAAATATTGCAATTTAATAATTTATGTTTTCTCATTGGACCGTAGACTTCATAAGGTTTTCTTATTTAGGCTAGATTTCCTTTTTTTTCAATAAGATATTACTTGTTTTTTCATTTTGTCAACAGGAATTCTTCTAGGACTTGTTTCTTTGTTTCTATTACGGATTGGATTTCTCGTAAAACTAGTATAAATGGGTTTTTTCTGGAGAGGTGCAGCAATTGCTGTACCATGATATTATTCAAGAAGGCTTTTGTTGTAAAACCTAATTGTTCCAGCCTCAATCTACCCCTACGTAGCCCTAGATTGATGAAAAATAGCTGCCCTAAGTTCACATTAGAAATGATTTGATGCTTGATGCTTTTTAGAATGAAGCGTAGAATTATCTAATAAAACTGTTATTTGTTTTATTTAACATACTAACCGTAATAAGGATAGCATTTCAAAAGATGCAACAATGAATTGATGCATGCTTCAAAACCATGAACTTTTGTTTAGTGGAAGTCAGGTTTTAGAATTTTCACAAATAAATAGTATTAGAAAAGTACTTTGCTTTCATAGCAAATATGCCTACTTTATAAGCAACTATTAGCAAGCACAATTGGCGTAGAGTGAAATTGTTTGGTGAAGCTGTAAAATTTTTCTGGGCTATCACTGATGGGGAGAAAGCGCTTGTAGTTGTGGGTGTTAAAGAGTGTAATAACTGTTTGCTAGTCTGCAATTTCTTTGCTTTGAATCAAGATATATTATGGGATTGAAATGGCTTATTTTCTTGAGGCCTTTCTGAATGAGAGTAGTGTTGGCTATTATTATTGTGCAATAACAGGTTCTTCTCTATCATAAGATCTACGTAGTAAATGAGCAACATTCCTTGTTGTAGAGCTTTTCTTGTAACTTAAGGTTTCATATGTTATGCTGATTTAAAACAAAACTTGCAGACCTGGACAAGAAACTTTCATCTGGATGTTGTTACCTCAAGTCTATAACTATTTACCCAATAAAGTCATGTGGAGGTTTCTGTGTGGGAAGTTGGCCTTTGAGCAGTACTGGTAACATGTTTCATATCATAAGTTTCTTTTTGCCTAATATTTTTGTAGATTTCTTTTTAATTGATAATCAGTAGACCCCACATTTCTGCAAGATTTTTATTGGAATGTTATAGCTCTTATAATGCTTTATTTGATGTTATATTTAACATCAGATAGTAAATACTGAAACTGTCAATTTGAGCTGTAAGTTGGAGTCTTAACTTGTTAGCATTGATAGTGTTCAGCCCATAGTGAAGCAACCTAAGCCTCTTCAAACATGTGTGCGTAGGGGTAAGATGGGGAAGGGTACAATTGCCACTTAGGCAAGTTGTTAGTAGTTAGTTATGGAGCGAGATTGTGAGGACAACATATAGATGACTATAGGAGAGAGAGGGAATTATTATTGAAAATATACTGAATTGTATTGGCTTGGGAACTCTTCCCAGGAGAGGCTCTACTGCTGTAAACCTATTCTATACGTAAATAATACAATCTCTACATTCTCCCCTATCATAACTCATGGATACTTGTATCATTGGTTAAAATGTTACTTTGTTTCTGGATAGGCTTGCTACATGATCGGGAATGGCTTCTTCAAGATTTATCTGGTGATATTCTTACACAGAAAAAGGTAGCTTGACCTTGTTGCACTAGCTGTGTTCTCATGCAATATTATATATAATGTCAAGTTTAGCAGTACCTTGTATCAAGTCATCCCAATCATATATATGTCCAGATACATACCTGATTGGACATAAGAACTGTTATCCATTCCGATACCCGAGCAAGCATTTAGGTATTAAGTATTCATGTAACTAGTACTAATGTTCAAAAAATCTTAACAAATAGGAGCAGGCTTCATATTTCATTTCCTGCTTTGTTTATACTTCCTTTTCAACTTGTTTGAACTTTTCCCTGTATAAACTACATAACGTGCATCCCAACAGTCCATCTCCCGCTAGAGTACGAATGTTAAATAAAAATTATTGAAATGGAAACTCTACTCTTTACGTTTTGATTAACTTTGGACTGAGTCCTACAGAAATCACATTGACATTAGCTATGATTTAATTTTGACAGTTTTCCTGCTTTTCTTCATTTAGTTCTATTTTAAAGTAAAATATGCTTCTTATTTGTTTCATTGGAGGCAATACTATGTTGCTTAGTAATTATAGTACAATTTTTTGTAGATTACCTTATAGGAAGAAAGGTTCGAACCACAGCAGTCACATACTATGTGAGCTCAGAAGATGTTTGTCATGTTTGAATATGAAAGTTGCTATTTAGACCTTGTTGAACTGGATTAAAAAGAATAAACTGAACAGAAGATATGTATAAATTCCCATTGCAATTAGAAGTTCCAAGGTTAAAAGAGGGATGGAGGGGAAAGAGACAAACATCATTCCTAACTAAGTAGAATACTGTCAGAATAGTAAATGACCTGAAATATTATGCTTCATTCCAACTAACAAACGTTCCTTGAACAGTTGATGCAATTACATTGTTTACACTTTTGCTTATTGTTTTGTGGTTAACTCTAGAAATTTCCTATAGTCTTGATTGTTATTATCCCATGGAAATTCAAGTGTTGTTACGTCTGAATTTCTTTTCCAGGTTCCCGAAATGTGCTTAATCAGTACTTTTATTGACCTTGATCAAGGGATGATGTTTGTGGAGTCTCCTCGATGTAGTGGAAAATTGCAGATTAACCTACAAACAGGCTCATGCCTTGGCATGATGGAAGAAATTATAATGCATGGCCAGAGGTGTGTACTAGATGCATATCAGTTATTTGATTTTTTTATTCTAGAATCTACTTTATGAGGCCTTCCTATGTGTTTTACAGCTGGACATGGCTATTACAAGCAAGTTTAAGACTCTAGAAGTAAATTATAGTTGAACTTATAAAACCATTTGAAGTTGGTTCTTATTTTCTAACTGCACTGCCTCTAGAAAACTGTATGCAGCAAATTTTCATCTTATATAACCTTTCCATCATGTTCTTCAAGTTTAGGTTGCGTTCTTATCTTGAGGATTCCGACATTATGGACCTGATGGTTTTTTTATCGAATAACAGATATAAAGTATGTCCTTATGAAGCTGATGTCAACTTATGGTTTAGTAATGCTGTTGGCTGTGCTTGCACTTTGATACGTTCTAACTCCCATACATCTTGCTTGAGCAAGGATAGTATTACGGGATTGTGCAGAGATGTGGAGAGCAGATTGAATTTTTCCAATGAAGCTCAATTCTTGTTAATATCTGATAACAGTGTATCAGACCTCAACAGCAGACTAAAATCAAGTATGTTCTGCTGCACTAGCATATGTTGACTTAGCAAGCTCATAATTCTTACTCTGACCTTGAACCATGTCCATTTCCATGATTAACTGAACTTTAACTTATAGTAATATTTGTTTAGAAAATAAGTGAACTTATTGTTCCTGTTGGTAGTAAAGGATTGATCTTGTGCAAATGCATAGAATTGCATTATTTGCAAATAGAATATTCCGGCATATGGATGTGCTAGATATCATGAGTTTGTTTGCTAAGTAATGTAACCTTGTATTGTGTAGCATAAAATCTTCTTAATATGAACTATGAACTTCAATCTATGCGTTGTATTATTTTGGATAGAGATTAATATTCTGAACCATGTGAAAAACCTTGCTCTTGCAACTTTTTTTTCATTTTTTATGATAGTCACTTCTGTAACATTGTTCGTATCTAGTGAAACTAATGAATAGTGAAACTTAAGAGCATCTTTGCTGTTGATGACTTGAATTTGTTTGCATTCAATTTGTCAAATTTTTGTATTTTCTATGTGCATTCTTATGTCCTTCAACTGTTTCTCTTTAGAAGAATTGACAATTCTTTAAAAAATATGTGGATCCATTCTTCATGTCACGGAAATTTAAAACTAGATAGTGATTTCTGCCTTCATTACCACACTAGGTTAGAAACAACTGAATCCTATTGCATTGTGAATAAGACAATTCTGATCAATCGTGTTGCATTCTGTATCGGTTTGACATTATACTCTGAATCAAGTTAAGTGAATTCTAATTTAAATATTCACTAGTAATGCAAATGCATTTTGTTCTGTTCTGTTTCGTAACTGGCACCAAATACCTTGTAAAAATATTAAATTGTTGACAGTGTTTTGTAGTAGCATTTGGGGTATGAGCACGATATGAAGGCTTAGGGTGTGCCTTGATGCTTTCCATATAGGTGATCATTTATTTTCTTGCTACCACGTCTGCAAACATTTATCTTCTTGCTACCACATGTCTGCAAAACAAGAAACTTTGCTATCTGTACTCTTTGGTTTCGATTTGGCTTTAAGTCTTATATTCGGGCAATAACCATTATTGATTATGTCAGATGCTCAAAAGGGAACTCTGGCAACATCAGCTGAAGTCAACCCAATGAGATTTCGACCTAACCTTGTCATATCTGGGGCTGAACCTTATGTGGAAGATAAATGGAGAAGTTTCAAAATTGGGAATAATTATTTTATGGTAGGTTTTATGCGCTTTGAATTTGATTGGACTAGATTTCAGATTAAATACAAATGCAAAGGCTAAGCTGATTTCTTGCATGGACAGCTCATCCTGTTGCAATGATATAACTTTATGTTCACAATGTGTTTCTCTATATCAAAATTGTTCATTGACAATTTCCATTTGGATAATATTACATAGATGACATATGTGTGTTAGCTACATTGATCTGTGTAATAAATTCTGATGTTGGTTGCATCAAACAAGTAATTATCAGATTTTGTAAGTAAATTAATTCTCTAAAAAACGAGTAATTGTTCTGAGGTAACTTCTGGAGTTTGGACAAGTAATCTCACTGCTTCTTTATACCAGTCCTTAGGTGGATGCAACCGCTGCCAAATGATCAATCTTGTTCATCAAGATGGACAAGTACAGAGGTTAAAGGAACCTTTGAAAACTTTGTCATCGTATAGGAGACTGAAGGTGAGCTATGAAAATATACATTGAAACTAATTATAATTTGTTCTAGTGCTCGTGTAAACAGTTTTATCTGGAAACAGGGGAAGATTTTGTTTGGCATACTTTTGCGACTTGAGATTCGAGAAAACAGCAAGCTACAGAATGATGCATGGCTGCGTGTGGGTCAAGAAGTACATGCATATAGATGATAAAATCTAGTTATAGAGTCAGTACAGTAGTAGAAAAGTAGAGTTGTGATATAATCTAGTTGTAAAGACAATACAGCAGAAAAGTTGTTCTATCAAAAGAAGAATAGCATCACACGAGAGTTACGTCAGCCAGAAGAACTGATGTACAATAGGGCCGCTTTCCCTTTTCCATAGTTGGGGTGGTGGAACCTTTTTCTGAAAGCATTGATAAGAACTGAAGCAATTCAACTCTAAGGTGATTGAATGACTTGTCTTGATGATCAATGGTCTATTTGCATTGTGATGGATTCTACCGATATTCCTCTTTCCGAACAACACACACAAGTACAAATAATGAACAACACACGCAAGTACAAATAATGGACTGAAAATGTATGTATATACTTCTTTGGTCACAATTGACCTGAAAATAACAAAGATAAAGACACTAGAATTCGAGGTTCTAGCTCCTCAAGCCTTTTGGCTCAACACATACACACACACACTTACACTGTTTTATTTTGTCAGATAACTAATTCTTTTCACTTTAAACAACTTTACCCCTTTCCTAAAACTTGACAGAACTAGCCCTTAACTCTTTCTTATCAGTAAGAGCTCTCGTACCTTTGGACCTTCTCCTTTGATAAGTAAATTTAATTAGGTCATACGGCTTCCAAGTTGCTTCTTCATTCGGCAACCATTCCCAACAAATTAAAACCTTCTTAATTTTAGATTGCAACTTAGTTCTCACTCCCAAAACATCAGCTAGTTGGATGAATAACTCCAAATTAGGACAGAGATCCCTTGGCCAATTTGTCGTTTGTTGATGACCACGAGCTGCCTTCAACTGTGAAACATGACATACTGGATGTATCTTAGATTCTGGTGGTAAGGCAAGTTCATACGCCACTGGATCTCACCCTTTGTACCACTAAAAATGGCCTATAGAACTTAGAAGACAACTTTTCATTCACTCTTTTAGCCAAAGATTGTTGTCTATAAGGGGCTAACTTCAAATAAACACTATCTCCCACTGCAAACTCAATGACCCTCTTATGCACATCAGCCTTTGCCTTCATATATTGCTGAACTGTCACCAAATGGTTCTTCAACTCTTCTATTATGGCATCCATATCTTGCAGCATCTGTTCCACACTAGCCACCACAGTTTTCTAAGTTCTATATCTTAAAATTGGTGGTGGTTCTCTCCCATAAACTACCTTGAATGGTGAAGTCCCTAGGGAGGAGTGGAAAGAGGTATTATAGCAGTATTCTGCCTAATGTAACCATTTATACCATTGAAGAGGCTTATCTCGTCCTGTTAATGACCTCGGTTTGACTATCCGACTGAGGGTGGTAGGCTGAACTTCGGTTTAGTTGAGTCCCTGCTAGCCTAAACAACTCCTCCCAGAATTTACTCAAGAAGACCTTGTCCTTATTTGACACAAGAGATCTCGGAAGACCATGGAGTCGGAAAATCTCTTTGTGAAAAACGCTGCCACATATCCTGCCGTGTAAGGATGTTTTGAAGGAACAAGGTGAGCAAATTTGCTCAACCTATCCACTATCACTAGGATGGTGTCATAACCTCCAGATTTTGGTAACCCTTCTATAAAATCAAGGGATAAATCTTCCCAAATTTGAGTAGGAATTGGCAATGGTAACAGCAGTCCCGCAGGGGTTAAAGCTGCATATTTCTGCTGTTGACAAGTGGCATAATCGGCTTCATATTTTTCATCCCTTCCCAATAAATTTCTTTTGCCAAATTCTTGTAAGTTCTCAAGATTCCTCCATGACCTGTTAAATGAGACTCATGTGCTTCCCTTAAAAGAAGTGAAATATATTTAGAATTTCTACTAAGCACTAATCTTCTATCATACATTAATCTACCATGCACCAAGGCAAAGGATAGCTTACTGGTAGCATCTTTGGAGATTTCAGTCTTCAGATCCTTTAATTGACAATCCTCTTCTACCTCCTGTAAGATGTCAGTTATGTTAACCCCTTGAGAAATTCCCATGAGCTGATAGTCTACTAAATCCCCCCTCTTGATAAGGCATCAGTAATCATGTTGCTCTTTCCAGGTTTGTATTCAACCCTGAAATCATATCCCAGCAGCTTGGTAACCCACTTCTGTTGGTCTACCGCAATCAATCTCTGCTCTAGTAAATATTTGAGGCTCTGCTGGTCAGTTCTAATGATGAACTATTGCCCCAGCAAGTAGGGTCTCCACTTCTTAACCAAGAGGACTATTGCCATGAGATCCCTCTCATAGATTGATTTTCCATGGGCTCTAAGTGACAGTGATTGGCTGTAATATGCGATAGGCCTACAGCTTTGCATCAACACTGCTCCTAAACTGATACCAGAGGCGTCAGTCTCCAAAATGAATGGTTGCTAAAAATTAGGTAGAGCCAAAACTGGTAATGAACACGTAGCAGTCTTCAGTTGCTTGAATGTAATTTCAGCCTCTTCCGACCATTTGAACTTGGCCTTCTTCAATAATTGTGTCAACGGAGCAACAATCTTCCCATAGTCTCTCATGAACCTCCTGTAATACCCTGTCAGCCCCAAATATCCTCTCAACTCCTTAATGCTTTTAGGTTTATGCCAATCTCACATAGCTTGAATTTTGTTTGGATCTGTTGAGACCCCCTTCCTTGAGATAACATGTCCTAAGTATTCAAGCTCTGACTTAGCAAACACACACTTCATATTTGCATATAATTGATTCTCTCTCAATATCTCCAACACTTCTCTCAAATGATCTACACGGTCTTCTAAGGTCTTATTGTAAATCAATATATCATAAAATAATACTAGCACAAACTTTCTCAAAATCTTACTAATCACCCTATTCATCAAAGCTTGGAAGGTGGTAGGAGCATTAGTGAGCCCAAATGGCATCACTAAGAATTTATAGTGTCCATGGTGTGTCCTAAAAGCTATTTTTTCCACATCTCTTTGGTCCATTCTGATCTGATGGTATTCAAACTTTAAATCCAGCTTAGAAAACAACTTAGATCCATATAATTCATCTAATAATTCATCCATCATACGTATAGGGAATTTATCTAATACTGTAGCCCCATTTAAAGCCCTATAATCCACAACAAATGTTGGACGCTGAAACTTTTCTTAGAAAATTTCGGGCAGTACATGAGAAGTGTGGATATGTTCATGTTTTGCTTTGGTTATTTTGGTAGTGAGAGACTATGAAATGGGAAGAATTAGGGTGAAAGTGATGAAGAACACGTATATATATATATATAT
>JAOTAY010000004.1:20201893-20228886 GCA_025629805.1 Erythroxylum baracoense
TTTGCTCTTTTGAACTCACTATATGATTTGCTCTGTCTAGATTACTGTTTTGTGTCAGATGTCTAATGATGAGGAGATTCCTAAAGTTACCGACGACCAGAAAAGAAATGAAATTCAAGCTACCTGGTATAATGGCCTGCTCCACCAAACCTCTATATTTGGTGTGGCTTCTGGATATTGTATTTCAGCAGGCCTGCTCTCTATAATTAACAAGTGGGCTGTCATGAAATTCCCTTATCCCGGAGCACTAACTGCTTTGCAGTATTTCACTAGTGCTGCTGGAGTCTTTATTTGTGGCTGGTTAAAGTTTGTAGAGCATGATGCACTTGATCTTTTGACCATGTGGCGTTTCCTCCCTGCTGCCATCATGTTTTACCTTTCACTTTTTACCAATAGCGAGCTCTTACTTCATGCCAATGTTGACACTTTCGTTGTTTTTCGTTCAGTAGTCCCTTTCTTTGTTGCAATCGGAGAGACCTTGTTCTTACACAAACCATGGCCTTCATACAAAACATGGATCTCACTTGGAACCATCTTTGCTGGAAGTGTGCTGTATGTCCTGACTGATTACCAGTTTACCTTGACAGCTTATGCCTGGGCTTTAGCTTACTTGATAAGCATGACTGTAGATTTTGTGTACATTAAGCATGTTGTTATGACCATTGGTTTAAATACATGGGGGCTTGTGTTGTACAACAATCTTGAGGCCCTTCTACTCTTTCCCCTAGAATTGCTTATAATGGGAGAACTGAAGAAGATAAAACATGATATGATACAGGAGGCACATTGGTACTCTACTGAGGTGGTCCTTCCTGTTGGTTTGTCGTGCTTATTTGGCTTGGCCATATCCTTCTTTGGATTTTCATGTCGGAAGGCAATTTCTGCAACTGGTTATACAGTGCTTGGTGTAGTGAATAAGCTGTTGACAGTCCTAATCAATTTGGCTATTTGGGACAAGCATTCAACATTTATTGGGACCGTTGGACTTCTCATTTGTATGCTCGGTGGGATTATGTATCAGCAGTCTACAAGCAACAAGCCTAAAGCTGTGCCATCAGTAAAATCAGAACAGTCTCAAGAGGAACAACAGAAATTACTAGAAATGCAGAGTATTGAAAGCAACAACAATGAGAAGGAAGTCACTGAAGCACCTCAGAAGACATAAACATGTGTTAAAACAAAACCCCTTATTTCCAAATATTTTCTTTGGGTAAAGCAATTGGAAAGCAATTGATATTTCTGAGAAGATGAATGGCCTATTTCTATTAAAATGGTTCTGACTTCACCTTTCTCTGGTAATGACTTTCCTTGCTAAGTCTTATAAGGTTTTTACTTGGACTGGAAAAAAGGTTTTATGACACTGCTCTCCTCGGCTCCTTGAAAAATCTCCATATCTAAATGATCCCAGCAGTGATGCTTTCCATTTTGAAAGCTATTGCACGCCAAAAAGTGGAATTTCGGGACTAGGTCCTCGTTTTTGGGTTGTTAGTTTGATTGGACTACAATTCGTTAACTTAGTAAATAACACAAATTCTATTGGTAGTGGGATTCTATTCGAACGTGTTAGCCTCCTTCACATAAATTGTATTAGTGTTTGCCCAATGACATGTGATTATGCAATTCCTTGCTCCGGAAAAAAATTTCTTCTGCTGTAATGTTCATTAGTTCAGTGCAGCGGAAAAGCATGTAATGATCATTTTACAAGTTTGGCGCTATGATGTTTCACAGGATTTCTTTTCCTATGATGAGCCCTTTGACATTGTAATGATTGTGTGTGTTTGCTGCCAATTGCTAGTTGATTGATAAGCATAATAGCTGTCTTATTTGCATCCTTTTATATCTGATAATTTGGCCAATCGGAAAGTTTCAGGTACAGATTACAAAACTAGTAGTAAAGCCATAAACCGTCGATCTGGGCTGATGCGGACCCTGGAGTGAAAAAAATCAAATGACCTACTGGAGGCACGTGACATATGGTTGCATGAAAGTGCGCCCTGGAGTTTGTCATGCTTTGTCTTTTCTGCTTTCCCATTTCCTTTCTGTTAGATATTTTGTAATGTTAGCATATATATTATATTCAATGAGAAGAGACGAATTTACACTCCACTAATTGCTTCTCTCATTGTATTCTCTGAAAATTCCATAATCAGTACACTTAGCTCTCATTCGTTGCCCTGATTGCTCTGTATTAGTTGCTCTTATTGATTATCATATTGCTTGCATTCTCTGAATCTCTTCTTGCATTAATGGTATTTGAGCTTGAGATCCTCACGCTTGTCGGTTTCGGCTTTGCTTTCGAACGGTTGTGGTGAAAAAGAATCTATTCTTTTCTTTCCATTCAATCTGTTGTCTTGTATCTCCAATGGAGCTAGCTTCATCAATCTAAAGCTTGAGCATTCTCTTCATAATTGGGGGAACTCGACAGCAAAGTACTCCTCACGGTAAGGAGGAACTCATAGCCTTATTGAGGTCTGAATTTAATCAGACTACTGGTCAACTCTTTGCTAAACTCTATGGTTAGGTAGCTGAAATAAAGACGATAGTGATGGCCATAATACAGCGGTTGAGCATAAGAGATATGCCTAGAACACCTCATTCAATCTCACGTAACAATAAACTTGACCCTTCTGTTGGTTTTGATAACCTGCAAAGCAAACCTCTTTGACTCTGATGATCAAAAAGCCAATGGAGGTGGATTTAAAATCCTAAATAACCATGAAATTGGTACGAATTATGTGGTTTGATCTAGGGGAGGTTTTGGGTCAAATAACTTAATTGGGGCTAATAGTGGAGTGTTGACAACTTGTCCGTCTAAACTTGAGTTCCCAAAATTTGATGCAATTATAGTGAGGGAATGCTTGTATAATTGTGAAGAATTTTTTTCCACTAGATATTACACCTCCTGAATCCAAGGTTAGATTAGCTTCTATTCATTAAGAGGGAAGAGCACTTGAATGAAAAATAGATATGGCACATTTCCTAGGTAGCCAGAATATATTATTGACATTAGTGCCAGACTTGGACAATTATTTAAGGACCCTTTATCTGAATTGGTAAGCTTAAGGAAACAAAGGATTGTGCAGGAATTTTGGGACGAATTTGAGGCTATTTTAGCAAGTGTAACTAAGTCTCTTAGTGAAGCACTTACTCACCATCTTCTTATCAAAATTTAATCTTGCCTTCTACTGCTCATATAGCTAAACTCTATGAAGTTTCAATTGTGATAAGCTTACACTATGGGACCTCACTTAAAACATAAGAAGACCCAACTCTTTGTGTTAGAGGCTGATGAGGAAGCAGATAAAGGAGTGACAGAAGAAGAAATGAGGAATGTAATAGATGGTAAGGAGGTGGAAGAGACACCCATCATTACTATGTATTCCTTAATAAAGACCCCTAGGTTCAAAATTATGAGAGTTATTGGCATATGCAATAAAAGACCTATACACATCCTCATTGAAAACAATAATAATCATAATTTCTTGGATAAACAGGCAATCATCAAGTTAGGGTGTAAGCTCTCTAGAACAAACCCTTTGCCTATATCAGTAGTAGATGGCACTACATTGTTTGTCCATTTTAGCTAAATGTAAGGGGCTTAAATACCAACTACAGAGCAACATCTTCACAGGGGACTTTAAGTTGCTACCATTAGGATATTGTAATATGGTCTTAGGGACTCAGTGGCTCCTCACTCTAGGTAAAATAATTTGGGATTTCAAGGAGTTAACCATAGAGTTCGACTTTGAGGGAAAATGCAGGTCATAAGAGGCTCCACTAAAACTTTTATCAAAGCTATCAAGGGGAAGCAAATATTAAATAAAAAAAAACCTTAAGTGATAATCCATAACTCTCATTGATGTACCTAAAAGAGCTGGACAAAGATCAATAAAAAGAGGAGGTGGTTACAATATGTACTCTACAAGTACCTGCCAGTTTAGACACCCACAGGTTATTAAATCTCTAATAAAAGAGTGTGGAAGCCTGTTGAAGGAAAAAATGGTTGAACCTTTTAATCCTGGATTTGATCATCAGATACTTTTGATGTCAGGGTCCCAACTTATGAATAAAAGGCTATACAGGTATTCAGCTTATAAAAAATTTGTTATAAAAAAATTGGTACAAGAAATGATTGGCAAAGGAATTATCCAACCTAGCTTAAGTGCCTACTTAGCCTATGTGGTGTTGGTTGGAAAGAAAGATGGGAGTTGGAGACTTTATGGACTACAGGGACTTAAAAAAACAAACAGTTAAAAAATTCCATTAATAGATGAGCTGGGAGGATCATCAGTCTTTTCTATATTGGATCTCGAGTTTGGAAATCACCAACTCAGGATGGCCCCTTTTGACATCTATAAGATAGTGTTTAAAGCACAATCAAGGCACTATGAGCATTTGGTGATTGCCTTTGGGCTAACAAGTGCACCCTCTTCTTTCCAATATCTTATAAATGACATCTTTAAGCCATTCCTTTGAATATTTTTTGGAAAGAGATTTAAAAAAAAAACTAGGAAAACGCCAACGGCTCTTGTCTTATTTGGCAAATAAAAAGAAAATACGTTATAAAGAATTAACTACCGAGCTGGGTATTTGGGAGTCAAAAATTCGTTAATTTAAAGAGTCTTTTCTTTTTGTTTTGAATTATCCATAGCTCTACGTGTGAGTCATTAAAACATAAGTTTTTACCTTTTTTTTTCAACTTAGAACGATAAAATAAAAAAGATCAAAATGAGTTTAATAGGATATCTTCATTTTTTTTATTCACCATTTGGGTTGATGAATGTAATTAGATGGTTATATGAGTGAAAGAAAAGAACTTCTAAATGTGCAGTAAAAAAATGGACATCCTACTCTATAGCCCTGATCTACAGTCATATGTTGTTCATTTGAAGCAAGTATTTGAATTGCTTAAGCTTTGTTCCTTGTATTTGAAGAAATCCAAGTGTGCTTTTGCAATAGATAAGGTTGAATACTTGGAGTCACTTTATGAGCAAAGTTGGAGTTTCTACTAACCTAATATTGATGGTAAAATCTATCTACTTGTTTTACGCTCAAAAACTGTAAGTGAAGGGGTTGTGACTTGTAGTAAAAAGAGTAGATATTGATCCCACATGGATTGATGCGTAGACACCGCTTAATTTAGAAACAACTTTGTTTGAGAAACTAAATTATGAAATGCAAATAATCTGAAAACTTAAATTAAAATAAAAGACTAATGTAAACAATGGACAATACCGAAATTGCAGAAAATCTGAATTCAAGAATCTAGATACTATAGATTACTTTTTTTCCTATTTTGTCTCCCTCATATTTTATTGATTGAATTATGTCTTACCCTAGATTTTCGAATGTACTAATTACCCTCTCTCAAGGTATAACTATTTATCCCTAATTGAATTAACGGAAATCAATTGAACGATCTCTCAACTTACCCAATGACTCTACCGATTCAATTAGTTATCAAACTATCCTATGCGTGATCAATTGACTAGTAAAGATCTCTCTTATAACTATTCAATTAATGTGATGATTGCTAGTCTATAGGTCGCCAACTCTCATTGTACAATCCTACACAATTTCATCTCACTCACTCTCTCGACTTATTGCAAGATGACAATTAAAAGCAACAATCAACAATGACAATCGCATTCAATTCAATAAAATAGGAGTTCAACATAATAGTTCCAAAAGCAATCCTTAAAATAAAATCAGCCTAATATGGTCTCCATAATATCATCAACATTTAAATAATCCATTTTTACAAAGAATAGAAGAGATTAAAATGACAGAAAATTGAATAGAAAGACTCCTTCTCTTCTTTGCCAAAATCTAGAATTTTGGAGTTGATGTGCTATTTTGCCCAACCTTGATGATGATCCTTGTCTTCAATCCTTCCTCAATGCTCCAAACATGTGTTCTTCACTCAAGGATGGTGTTTCCACAGGTGCGTATCGTCTCTCTTAACGATGGAGGCTTAATTCTCTTTTTGTAGTCTAAAAATCCTAAGTTTAATGAAGCCTCACAGATTGCCTCGGATTGTAATTCCCACGTTCGTGGGAATTTGCGTGATTCCCACAAGTGTGGGAATTTGTCACAGACTCATCTCTCATTTTCTTCTGTAATTCCCACTTGACGTGGGAATTTACATGATTCCTATGAACGTGGGAATTTGTCACAGATGCACTCCTCATTTCTTCTCTTCTTTGATCTTTAGTTCACCCTCCAAGTTACTCCTTCCTTCTTCCTACATAAAAATAGCCACTTTTTGCCCTCAGTTAACATCAAACACACAAGAACAACAATGAAAATCAAACTTACCGAAAACATACAAAATGAATCCTAAAATAGAATAATAATCAACAATTATACTAGAAAACACATGCCAATTACCTATAAAAATATATCCTAATGCACACCTATCATATAGTATTCTAGGGTTTTAACCCCTAACATGGAATAACGGGATGTTACAAATCTCCCCCTTAAGAAATTTCGTTATCAAAATTCTTACTTGATTGTTCGAACAGGTGGGGATATTGTCTCGTCATACGCTCCTCTGCTTCTGAAGTTGCTTCTTCACTTGGTGATTCTTCCAAAGGACTTTCACCAATGGAATTACTCGGTTTCTCAACTGTTTTGTTTGATATCCCACTATCTTGATATGCTCCTTAATATAACTCATATTACTAACTATTTTAATCTCCCGAATCAGTAACACATGCATTGGATCAGATCGATATTTTTGAGCATACTCACATAAAATACAATGTGTATTTGAGACATCTCATTCTGTAAGGCCAATTTGTTTGCCAATGGTCCAATCCTCTCTAAGATCTCATAATGACTAATGTATCTAAGGCTCAACTTACCCTTTTTACTGAACCTCAACACTCCTCGCCAAGGCGATACTCTAAAAAACACTTTTTCTCCCACAATATACTCTATATCCTTTTGGTGTTGATCTACATAACTCTTCTATCTATCTTGAGCTGCTTTAATTCTACTTCGGATCAGTTTCACTTTATCTACAGTAACTTGTATCAGTTCTAGGCCTTATATCATTCTCAATCCCTCTTTATCCTAATATAGAGGCGATCGACATTTTCTGCCATACAATGCCTCATACGGTGCCATTCTGATACTACTACGATAATGGTTATTATATGCAAATTTGATCAGAGCTATATACTGATCCCTTGTTCCTTGAAACTCCAATACACATGCTCTGAGCATATCCTCAATAGTCTTAATTGTCCTCTCACTCTGTCCATCTATCTAAGGATGAAATATAATACTGAAGTTCAACTTTGTACCCATAGCTGACTGTAAGCTTTTCTATAATCTCGAAGTAAATCTGAGATCTCTGTCCGATACAATGGACACCGGAACCCCATGCAGTCTAACTATCTCATTTAGATATCTCTAAACCAACTGATCTAGCAAGTTATTCTGTCTCATTGGTAAGAAATGGGCTGACTTAGTCAATCAGTCTACCACAACCACCCATATAACATCATTTTTCCTTGGAGTCTTTGGTAATCCCATTATGAAATCCACGGTATTTTATTCCCATTTCCACTTCGAAATAGGTAACGAATGAAGCTTCCCAACTAGAGCCTGATGCTCAGCTTTAATCTACTGGTATGTTAAGCACTTAGCTACATAATCAGCCACTTACTTCTTCATCCCTGGCCACCAAAAATGCTACTTCAGCGTATTATACATCTTTGTGGTACTAGGATACATAGAATAAGTTGCTACATATGCCTCCTCCAAAATCTCCTTTCTCAAATTATCAATATCAGGCACATATAACCTCTGCTTTAACCACAATGTTTCATCTCTCAGCTTAAACTCAGAATCTGGGTTCATTTTTAGCTTCTCTATAAGTTTGACCATTTTGGGATCTTTACTCTGTACCTTTTTGATTTTGTCATGCAACATTAGCCTTAGTCTTAGTGTGGCAATCAATGCCTCATTCTGCTCTAAATTCAACTCCACATTTAGAGCTCTTAATTAAATTAAGCTTGGTAACTTCGATAACTGAATCTGAGCTATATTGCTATTTGATTTTCTACTCAGTGCATCTGCCACCACATTAGCTTTTCCCGGATGATACTCAATTGTACAGTCATAATCTTTCAATAGTTCTATCCATTTCCTCTGTCTTATATTTAACTCCTTTTGACTTAACAGATACCTCAAGCTCTTATGATCAGTATAAATCTGGAATGTCTCCCTATATAAGTAGTGTCTCTATATCATTAGAGCAAAAAAAACTGCAGCAAGCTCTAAATCATCTACTGGACAATTACTCTCATGAGGCCTTAATTGTCTCGATGCATAGGCTATTACCTTGCCATATTGCATCAATATAGATCCCAATCTTTGATGTGAAGCATCACTGTATACTACATATCCTCCAATTCTCGATAGAATAGTCAACACCGGTGCCGTAGTCAACCAATGTTTCAGTTCCTCAAAACTTCTCTGACATCCTTCATTCCATCTGAAAACCACATTCTTCCTCAAAAGTTTAGTAGAGGGCCTGAGATCAATGAGAACCCCTCGACGAACCTCCGATAATATTCAAGTAATTCTAGAAAACTCCGAATCTTAGACACATTTTTTGGAGCCTCCCACTTCATTACTACCTCTATGCTTTTAAATCTACTTGTTTGCCTGGCCCAGTTACTATGTGACCTAGAAACACTACTTGATTCAATCAAAACTCACATTTACTAAATTTAGCATACAGCTGTTTCTCCCTCATAATCTGTAATATTACCCTTAGATGTTCAGCATGCTCTTCTCTACTCTTTGAATACACCAAAATGTCATCTATGAACACAATTACAAAACAATCCAAGTAGGGCTAAAACACCTTATTCATCAATGCCATAAATGCAATTAGGGCATTAGTCAACTCGAATGGCATTACTAAAAATTCATAATGCCCATACCTGCTTATAAAAGCGTTTTTCGATACATCAGCCTCTGCTATCTTTAACTGATAGTACCCTGATCTCAAATCCAACTTCGTGAACAGTTAAGCTCCCTGTAACTGATCAAGAAAATCATCAATTCTAGGCAACAGGTAATTGTTTTTCATTATTACCCGATTCAGTTGCCTATAATCAATACATATTCTCAATGTTCCATCTTTCTTCTTCTCAAATAAGACTGGAGCTCCCCATGGTGATACACTGGGTCTAATGAAACACTTTTCCAATAACTCTTGCAACTGAGCCTTCAATTCGTTTAGTTTCATAGGTTCCATCCTATATGGAGGAATAGATATAGGTGTTGCACCTGGAACTAAGTCCATCGTAAACTCTGTTTCCTTATTTAAAGGTAAACTAGATAATTCTGCGGGAGACACATCTAGGAATTTCCTAATAATAGGAATGTCTTGCACATTCTTCTCAGTTCGAGTGCCGATGACGTGGGCTAGATAAGCCTCACATCCACCTCTGATCAATTTCAATGCACTCAAGAATGAGATCAGTCAAGTTGGCAATGTTTGACTAATACCTCGGAATATTTCTCTCGGCTGATTAGGAGATTCTAGTATTACCTCCTTAGTATAGCAGTTCATAATAGCCCTATGAGTAGTGAGCCAATCCATGCCTAGAATAACATCTCTTTAACTATAGTACAATTAAATATGCCTCCAATTTTTCCTGATCAATTCGGATCAAACACCTCTTACAAACTTCTCCTATTATTGTAGTACTACCTATTAGTGTACTCACCTCTAGTCCATTTTTCAACAGTTCTCTATCACAATGCAGCCTAGATGCCAGATGCGGTGTAATAAAAGAATGCTTAGATCCAAGATCTAGTAATGCAAAAGCCTCATAAGTAAAAATAAGGAATATACCCGTAACAACATCTGGAGAATTTTGAGCCTCCTATCCGGTCATTAGATACACTCAGGCTTGAGATTGTGGTTAGTTGCTCCGTACCTCAATTTTTTGATAGTAGGACTCCCATAGCTCATTCTGCCTCTACCACAACCTCTCTGTCCAGACACACTAGCTCGGTTTTGATGGACAGTAGTTTCAGTTACTCCTCATCCTCTCCTTCTAAACGGTGCTCTAAATACAACAGAACAATCTCATATCTGATGCTCAAATGAGCCGCATCGAAGGCAAGCTCCAAATAGTTTCCAGCATTTACCACCATGCTTCTTCCCACAGTGCCCACAATTTGGCAACTGGCCCGATACTGCACCTCTTCCACTACTTGACTGTTTGAAACTACCCCTTTGTATGAACCCCGACTGTTTTGATCTAGTCGGTGGTCGAGAAAATCTGTTCTGGAACTTGCTAAACCTTCTGCCAGAACCACTCTGAGACTCACTGGGCCTCTTCAATCTAGACTCTGATCTATATTCTGTTTGATTGTCACTTAACAATTACTCGATTTGGATCGAGTCAGCCCATAGTTTTGTAAAACTACCCAGATTAGAAATGGCTAACCTCATCCGAATCTCCATATTCAGCCCTTCTTCGAATCTCCTACATTTATCTTCCTCAGTAGGAATCCAGGCAGTAGCATAACCCATTAGCTCATTAAACTTAATCCCATACTTTGCCATCGATAAACTGCCCTACTTTAAATCCAGAAATTTGTTCATCTTTCTGTCTAGGTAGATTTTGGGCATGTAATTCTCTTTAAAGACTCTAAAAAGGTCTTTCCACCTCAAGCTACAAGGCCTGGTGGTATTGCCCAGAACAGTTTTCCACCATCGATAGACTAGGCCTTGCAGTAAGGAAACTACATAGTTGAACTTCTCTTCCAACTCGTAGTCCATCTGATCAAAGGCTCTCTCCATCCTCTCTAGCCATCCCTCGGCCTCTGCAGGGTCTGTACTTTTGTAGAAGTCCACAGCCCCCTGCTTTCACAGTTTATCATACCTTCTTTCCCTTTTCTATGGAATTCTTAGAGGCATTCTCTCAGGTAGAGATATTGAAGACTCCCTACTGGCTCCTACTGACTCTAGGTCATTTATGTTAGCTGACCTTCCAACTTGATCACCTATGGCGGATGACCTATAATAAACAATAACTTCAAGTACTATCCGCATTTCTCACAATATTTCATGCCTAACGTTCCTATATATTCTTATGGATGCCAACCATGCTCTGATACCAACCACTAAAGCACCCCACTCCTATCAGACATTTGTGCTCGTAGGTCCATTAGACATTCGAGCACAAGCCCGATGGAAGCGACGTACTAACTATATCACTTTCACTTAACTCATGGCATCATAAATTAAAAACATAATTATCATAATTTCTAAACCCAAATTTCCTCATCTCATTTCATAAACTATGATATACAGTGTAGCATTACTTAAAACATCCATGTATATACAAGATCAACGTCCTATCAGAGTCTACAGCTTTGTCTACAAAACATACTACATAAATGAGGAATTATACAAAAAGTTTATCTAATTCCTTCAGTCCCAGCTGATCGACCTTTGAGCCATGTCTTCTATCTAAAACCAATACTAGATCTCTTCTAAACTATCTTACAAGCTATATCGTCTCTCTCAAACCTGAAAAGTCAATGTTATATTTTTGATGAGTTTTGCAAACTCGGTGATTAGTAAGTTAACCATCCTTGATGGTTCACTCAGATCATATAACAAAACAATTCATACAATCACATAATTAAAGTAAATCACTTGTTATTATAGAAATCAAGTAATATGTAAGAGTACACAAGAAGGGGGGTTGAATTGTGATAAATTGTCTAAGATTGAAATCTTTAAAAAACTTCTTGATTTTCTTGAAAGATTCAAACAATTTACAAAACAACGCACTTAATTTGTTTGAGTAATGCAACAGCAGAAATAGTATCTATTATTCTAACAACATGAAATTAAAGAGATAAGGGTTAGAGAATATGACACCGCGATTTATACTGGTTCACCCTTAACCTTAGGGTTACGTCCAGTCCTCAGAGTATATATGAGATTTCACTATCTCTTTCAACTTTTACAAGTATTATTTCACACTTCCAGAGCCTCTTTAGGTCTCTTTTACAAAGTATTCTTTATCTGCTATCTTAACCTCTTCAGGCTGTAGCCTTCCCTTTCACTGAAAAGATTTTGAGTTTTATAAACTCACGTTACAAGTCGACTTGATCTCTCTTCTTTCTTTTTTTCACTCAAGCTATTTTTTTAACAGTATCGTAAGTAAAGAATTGAGAGTTAAAGGTTCAAAGTTGTAAAGTCGTGTCTTGTGTATATTGTATACCGCATATATTTGTTTATGACTATAAGTGATATTTATAGTTAAAATATCCAATGGTCTTCTTGAAAACTGCTTGTAGAATCTTGAGAGATCAGTTGTTAGTTGAGTCCTATAACCAACTCCAACTAACTAACTGACTGACGTTGTAAGTTGTTCTTCAATTATAATGTCTTGATTTGTTTTGTATAATTCATTTGATGACTTCGCTTCATCTGATGACTTCGCTTCGTCTGATGACTTCCCTTCGTCTAATGACTTCATGATTTCTGCATCTTATATTTATCTGCACACTTAACAAACTCATCAAAATAGTTCACACACTCTTTTATTATTATTATTATTTGACTTTCATCAAAATCAATAGGAGTGATGTCTCCTTGACTTGACAATCTCCCCCTTTTTGATGATAACAAATAATCATAATATTAGAAGATAAACAAGAGGATATATAGATGAATAATTTTCAGACAAAATTTAATTATTTAAACGAATAATGCAAGATATACAATGTATTAAAAAATAAGCTAAAATAAGATCTCCAAAATAAAATCTCCTCCTTCTCCTTTACTTTCTATTATTCTCCCCTATTTGTTATTAGTCAAAAAGAATCATTTCAAATGCTTCAATATCTAATAGAACATATGTTTAATATCAGTGCGGATCGTCTTAAGGTCTTCTTCTATAGCCACATGTAGAAGTGCTACTTCCTTATGAAGATCACCCATTGAGTCACTTAGTTCATCAACCTTAATATCAATTTCTTAAACATGTTTAGCTAAGGCTTCATGCTCCTCCTTCTGCTTTTGACTAGCTTCAGTCCTTGTGATAAAATTCTTCAAGCATGCCAAATTATCGGTAGAATCTTGTAGCTTTTCACTTTGTGGATGAAGATACTCAGAGAGAGGATTTTCTGATTGAATCATCTAATTCAATAATTTCAATAGAGGGTAATTGAAAAAATTTTGTCTATGGGGGAATGTCAAGATCATCAGGGTAGGGTAGTTTCAAAATGGGTTTTCCTAGAAGGTGTAGGATATCTTTCATAGAAGAAATGAAAGCTATGGGTTTAAAGTGAACAAGTAAGTGCACAAAGGTTTCTAAATAGAAATTGATACCTTCAATTGTAATCCTTTTGTATCTTCCTTCTGATATTTTCCTAACTACCTTGAGATTTTCATCTACAATTGATGTGCCAAAGTTGCTTCCTGATGGTCTTGAAATGTGATGAGAAATATAGATGCCTATAAGTTAAGCTGTACGACATGCATCGTCTATATACTTTATTGCCACTCGAATTTCTTCTTCCGTGAGATCATCTTGTTGCTTCTTCGGGAATTTATTCTTCTTACCTTTATCTTTGTTGTCTACCAGTGTTGGACATCTAGTTTGTACATCTGATACAATCTTTATCATTATTCTGCTTGTTACTGGATAAATTATGTAAGGATTTTTAGTCATCTTCAATGGATATGGTTCTGCCTTTTCATCTCGCAGAATACCATACAATCTTATATCTTCAGGGCTAAAAAGATGTATTGTCTGATCGTTTATAGTTACAGGTTTAACTTGAACCTTAACTTTCTGTTTAGGAAATTCTCTAATGATAATCGAACCTCTGTTTCGATCAGGTATTGATTCTTCTATAATCTTCATCTTCAAATCTTCTTTCTTTATTTGTTAAGGAAGATTGTAGATTAGTTGCTGCTTTTCAACCTTTCTTTTCTGAATCATCTTCGTCTTTCTTTGTTCTTCTGCTAATTTGGAAGAGAGTTGTTGAGACTTCTTCTGCTCAAATACTATCTTCCTTTTTATCTCTGTCTCTCCAGACGGTTGTTCTGATTGAGTCTGAGGGATAGAGACAATTGCTTTACCAGGCTGTTGTTGTTGTTCTGTTACACTTTCAGAAACTTGACCAAGAGTCAGAATTTTTTGGTTCTTCTGCAATTTTGGTGACTTTCTAAACATATCAGGTTTTCCTAATTGAAGTGTCTCAACCTTCCTCTTTAAAGGCACTTTGTGAGTTGGTTGTTGAACCTTTACACTTTCCTTCCTTTCAGGAATCATCTTAGTTGGAATTAACTTATAAGACAATAGTTCAACTTTTGTCAGCTCAGTTGAGATTCTTCTGGTTAATTGAGGTTTTGCTTGTATACCAGAGGAAACATCTTCTTTTCTGCTTCTTCTGATTGAAAGCTCCCCCTTAGAATGTGTTTTTGATACGACATCTTTTTCCGATTCAGCTTCAGTCTTAATCCCCATTCTGCGAATAGTAGAGGTATTGATAACACTCTTAATATTCAGATTTACTCTGTTTCCTCTATCAAATAGGATTCTAGATTCTTTGAATAATCTCGACAACAACATACCATAAGGTAACAAACCACTCTTTAGATGATACTCCTCCTGAGTTCTCATCATGTAAGTCAGAATCAAGAACGGAAGATTAATAGGTTTGTATGTGAGCAGATAAAATAGACATTGTTCATACTCGTCGTCACAAAATCCTTCAATCCCATTCTTGGTAAAATACAGTGAATAAGAATTGAATGAAGAACCCTAACCTTCGAAATTAGGTTTGAAGACTTCTTGGCTCCTGGATAACTTGATCCATATAGTTTTTGATTGATGTTATCTTCATTTAAATGACTTTGAGCAATCCACTTTGTATTGTTGAACATCTTTGCTCCTTCATTTGGATATTTAGTAACCCTCACAATAGAATCATGTGACACAATCACCGAAAATATGTCTACCACAGATACCAAGTTGTTATCTACCACCTTTGCATTTTTCCAGAACTCATATAATTCATTTGGATACACCAATTCTTATATATTGAAAAGTTTTTCCCATCCAGCTGCTTTAATGCTTTTGAAGACGAAGCTTCTATTTTTCTGTATTTTCTGATTCTTCTGACCAGCCTTCAATGCAATAGATTTGTACCTTCTGGGTTTATCTTCTGCATCAAGCTCTACTTCATGGATTTTCAGTGAACCAAGCAATGCATCTAGCTTAAGCTTGCTTAAATCCTTGGCCTCTTGTATTGCTGTTACTTTGGGTCTCCATCTTTTTGGAAGACTTTTGAGGATCTTTCTGACATGATCTTGACTATCGTAGATTCTCCTAAGAGCTTTAAGTCCATTAATGATTGTTTGAAATCGCCAAAACATTTGATCAATAGACTCATCATTCTTCATCTTGAACAACTCATACTGATGAACAAGAATACCAATCTTGGATTCTTTCACTTAGTTTGTGCCTTCATGTGCTATGACAAATGTGTCCCACAATTCCTTTGCAGATTCGCATCCATGAACCTCATTATATTCACTTCTGCTTAACGCACAACTTAAAAAGAACTTGGCCTTTGAATTTAATTGAACACTTTCTGATCAACTGACCATTCGTCACGAGAAATGCTTTTCCCTTTGTAGTCTGTTGGAATATATGGATCACTTTCAATGATATCCCAAAGATTAATGTAAGTGGATTCTATGAAGAGCCACATTCTGTGCTTCCAATAATGATAATCTTCACCATTGAATGCAGGAGGTCATATGACTGAGGCACCTTCAGCTATAAAAACATGTTATTCAGCCATGGATCTTTGTCCTCACTTTGTAACAGTGTATCTTGAAAACTTCGCTCTGATATCAACTGAAGTAAATCACTTGTTATTATAGAAATCATGTAATATGTAAGAATACACAGGAAGGGGGGTTAAATTGTGATAAATCGTCTAAAATTGAAATCTTTAAAAAACTTCTTGATTTTATTAAAAGATTAAGACAATTTACGAAACAACACACTTAATTCGTTTGAGTAATGCAACATTGAAAATAGTATCTATTCTTCTAACAACATGAAATTAAAGAGATAAGGGTTAGAGAATATGACACCATGATTTATACTGGTTCACCCTTAACCTTAGGGTTACGTCCAGTCCTCAGAGTATATATGAGATTTCACACTCTCTTTCAACTTTTACAAGTATTATTTCACACTTCCAGAGCCTCTTTAGGTCTTTTTCATAAAATATTCTTTATCTGCTATCTTAGCCTCTTCAGGCTGTCGCCTTTCTTTTCACTGAAAAGATTTTGAGTTTTCTAAACTCACGTTACAGGTCAACTTGACCTCTCTTCTTTCTTCTTTTCACTCAAGCTATTTTTTTTTACAATATTGTAAGTAAAGAATTGAGAGTTGAAGGTTCAGAGTTGTAAGGTTGTGTCTTGTGTATTTTGTATATTGTGTATTGTATATGTTCTGTTTATGACTATAAGTGATATTTATAGTCTAAATCTCCAACGGTCTTTTTAAAAACTGCTTGTAGAATCTTCAGAGATAAGTTGTTAGTTGAGTCCTATAACCAACTCCAACTAGCTAACTAACTGACATTGTAAGTTGTTCTTCAATAACATCTTGATTTGTTTTGTATAGTTCGTCTAATGACTTCGCTTTGTCTGATGACTTCGCTTCGTCTAATGACTTCATTTGAATATCATCTTGACTTGATGATTTGTGCCTCTTACATTTATCTACACACTCAACAAACTCATCAAAACAGTTCACACACTATTATATTATTATTATTATTATTATTATTATTTGACTTTCATCAAAATCAATAAAAGGAGTAAAGTCTCCTTGACTTAACATTCATCACATTTAAAACACAATCCCCTATCCCTTTTGTCTTGCCATTCAGAAGCTGATAACCTCTTAAACCCAGTATCCCTACCACTCTTCTCACTTCTGTCTCCCTCTCTGAGAGTCTCTTTTCCCACGAAACTCCCTTTTATCTCACTTATCCTGCCTGTGCTACCTTATATACTATACTTAAAATTCCTTAACTCCCTATTCTTCTCCTCTATCCCCACAGCAGTTTTAATTATTTCAATCAACCCTCTGGGCTTAAGCAAATTTAATTCATACCAAATTTGGGGTTGTAACTCCTTAATAAAAGTATATTTCATTACCTTCGGTGTCAGATCTCTGCAGGAAGCAGCCAGGGTCTAAAATCGTTTCCTATATTCAAGAACTGTAACCTCTTCTTTGATAGATAGGAACCTTTGACATACATTGCCTTCGTGGAGTGGATGAAAATGCCTGAGTATCATACTCTTCATCTCTCCAATCCAACACTGGGCCAATATCTTCAATGGTTATATACCATGACAATGCTTCTTCGTCAAAGCTCAGCGCAGCTAACTCCAGTTTCTCCTCTTCTGTGTACCTCCTGATGGAAGAAAATCGCTCCTCAAGGTTAATCCAAGTATCTGGGTCTTGTCCCTTGAAAATCGACATCTCAATCCTGTGTGGCTTGCAATCGCGCCTCCAATCTGGTGGTCGAGTTTCGTCATCTGGGTATCCCCTTATCCAACGTTCATCTTAGCGATTCATTTCTTCTCCCCAATATCATCCTCTATCTTCCGACTTGATTCGTACCTCTTCGTCACATCGCTCATTCCTTCGCCCATGTTCTTCCTCTTGCCTTCCTCCCCTTTTGATTAGCTCCCCTTCTAGATCCCCAATTTCTCGAGATTGTTCCCCAAATCAATTTTAGAAATCGGGTCATTCCTGTCCCATAAATGGCGCCCTTCAAATCTCTGTTGAACATTTGGATCAAACCCGGCCCATTTATCTTCTCCTTTATCATGGCCCATTCCTTTCCATGCGAATGCATCCTCTTTGGTCACATCTCTTCGACCTCTCATCATTCCAGTGCCCGATGACTCACCTTCGAGTGTCTTCACCAGATTTGGGGTGTTGGATTTGATCGAACCTGAAAAGTTGTAATAGCTTGCATTAACTGATCAAACTGCCTACTGAACTCTTCCTTTAGCTCACCCTTCACCCCTTCAAGCTTTTGATTCATCTCCACTCTTAGAGAATCACGCTCTGTTTGCAACCCCACTTTGATTTCTTCTAATTCTTTTTCCATTACGTCGAGCCTGGTATCTTGTTTCTTACTCACCATGCCCAAATCTTTGCTCTGATACCAAATGATGGATTCTATTGATATTCCTCTTTCCGAACAATAGAAACAAGTACAAACAATGGACTGAAAATGTATGTATATACTTCTTGGTCACAATTGACCTGAAAATAACAAAGATAAGACACTAGAATTTGAGGTTCTAGCTCCTCCAGCCTTTTGGCTCAAATCACGTATTACAACAATACATGACGTTCCCCCTACACACATACACACCCACACTTTTTTATTCCCCTAGTCAGATAACTAACTCTTTTCTCACTTTATACAAGTTTGCCCCTTTCCTAAAACTTGACAGAACTCTTACTCTTTCTTATCAGTAATAGCCCTCGTACCTTCTCCTTTGATAAGTAAATTTAATTTCTGGACTATGGGTCGTAACACATTGTTAGAGTAGTTTCTGAGCTGCTTAATATATGTTTTTGTGCATTTTCATGTATCCCAAGTATTCATTTTAATCATAAGAGAAACTAGTAATTTGTGATGGAGAAAAAAAGTATAAAATTAATAAAAGAGCACACGAGAACTCAGTTCTGAATTCAATATGTTATTTCAGGATAATTGTAACATTAATTTCTACATGGGTCATAAAAAGTAAACAACAATTTTATAAAAAATGAACTGTTACTAATGATTTTTATATTTTGAGTGTCTTCTCTCTTTAGTGAATTTGGAAAGGTTCTTCAAATCTAAAGTGTCCTCGAGGACACCATTTGTATGCACCAAAATTTCAATTTCTTATCATTTCTAGCTACTCTTATGCTAACTTAAGTCCTATTGTAAACTTCTTATTCTTTCTCATATATGGGTTAATAATTATATAGTGTCTTTGTATTTAGAACATATTTTCTTCCTTTTCCTTTGTCATGATTTTTAGAATCCCAATCCACACACACAAAAATTGAGATTGTCCTCACTAGCACATTCATGAGAGGCCTTAAGAGGTAGATGTTACTCTTATGAGTCATAAAGTGTACGTTTGCTATTCCTTAATCAGTGGCCTTTAGAGGCTTTCTTTTTTTTGGTTATAGAAATACATGTTTTCACTCTTTTTCATTCTACCTAAGTGTTAGGTATTTTAACTTGAGAAGGGCTGGAATTTACACTTGATTTTTTCTACAAATTTTTTGTTGAATCATTTAGTATCTTGGTTTCTTATGCTCATGGTAAATTGCGTTAGTGATCTTTTAAAAATTGTCTTTACCTTCTCCTTTGAAGTGTTTTCTTGTTGAGGGACTTCCTTCTTTTACAATTACTTCATGGATTTTCTTACGAGAAGTATAATATTGTTCCGTCACTGTTATTTATGGTGGTCTCCTCTTTATGTTAAATTTCATCCTTGGTGGCTTAAAAGTCTATAGTTTAATTCTTACTTATTCCTTATGTTGTATGTGAGGAGAAAACCCACCAATTCTTCAAGTGGCAATATTTTCTAATCCTTCTTGTTGAATTTTGATTATTAAAATAGCAACTTCAAGCATTAATATCTTTCGGATTGAGTGTACACATTTCATGTAGAAATAGTTTATATTGACGAATGCTATATTCTTGCCATATTTTCAGGCACCTTAGGTGTAAGTATCGTGAATAAACAAGGTGGCAATAAATAATAATGATGAGTCGAGTGATTCCTGCAAGAAGGATATTAAAATATCGATCTTTTAATAAACTCATGTATTATTTACATAATTCACTTTATTTAAGCAATAGAAAACAAAAACTAAATTCGTTAAACAGTTACAATTCTTGAAGTTGATATAAGATATTAGTCCCTAATGACACTCAAGAGGGGTGGAGAATTAGGCGTCATAAAATTCAACAAAATTTCAATTAATATATTTAGTTTCTAACAATCAATACAATATTCTTAACATTAACAATAGAAAAAAGAGTGTAAATTAGTTTATACTGGTTTGACAAACAACTCTTTCCTATATCTACTAGGTCACACTGTCTACCTTTTTCCTACGCACAACTTGTTGCAGCTCACACAACCTCCGTCACACTGTTGCAACGTTCGCATCCTGTCGAACTGTCATCCACTACCTTTGTCAGTTTGTCCTCTACTGTCGTCCTCTGCGATCCCAGTCAACCATGTGTTGTACTCATATGTTTTGAGTCATGTGTGTTGTCCTATTATCTGTGTTGAATGAAATATCAATGTTGATATTGAATGAAATTTTATGTTCTTTGTTTCTAGGATTTGTGAGGTGAAAATTGTGTTGTGTTGTGTGTGCTTTGGCTATTGAGTGAATTGATGTGATATTATGTTATTTTATCTCATTTCAAGAAAAAAAGTACTGTGTTGTCTCATTATTTGATGTTTTTTTGGCTCAACTTTAACAATGATTAAAATTAGAGAATCAAAGATTGTTAGAGATTGACTGATAGAGAATGAAAGTCACAATGAAGAATTAATGAATGAAAATTAAAATTAATGACAAAATTACAGTGAAGAGGGGCAGAATATTGATAATAATTCTTGGATATTTAAATGTTTTGAATTAATTATTTTATGTACAAATTGGGATTGTCACAAATTTGTTGTCATCAATGGGTTATATATTATAGATTGAATTGTGTAATCATATGAAATGGGTTAGTTTATGGTTGAATTATGTGATTACACAAAATGAGTTATGGTTGAATTGTGTAATCACACAAAGTAAGTTATACTGAGTTATGCATCACAAAAAGTAGGTTATACTTAAGAGTTGTTAGTTTATGGTTGAATTGTGTAATCATAAAAAGTTATGAGTTTATGGTTGAATTATAATCACATAAAAATGAGTTATAGTTGTGAATTTATAGTTGAATTATGTAACTTATGAGTTTATGGTTGAATTATAATCATAAAAAATGAGATATAGTTATGACTTTATGGTTTAATTATGTAATAACACAAAAGGGTTATATTTATGATTTTATGGTTGAATTATATATCCAAATAAAATGTGTTATAATTATGAGAGTACAATAATCAATGGATTTTGTTATGTTTGGGTTAAGAAACATCATAATTAATGTACATACTACTATGATGTTTAGGTTATGTAACATAAGAATTTCTTGGATGGAATGCTCTTAAGCCTAAAATTTTCTTAAAGAATCGTTTATATAAGTTCATGAAGTTCACTTACATTTCAATGTCATATGATAGTTGAGAAGCTATTGTTGCTCCATTTCTTTCGATTATTTTACACAAATTTATTTTGATATAAAGTTATTAATTTAATTTGACATATGTATTTATTTATTTTTATAGATAAATGGATGAAAGTTCGAGTACTCCTGATAATTCAGCCACTTCAAAAAAATTTAATGATCAAGCTTGGGGTCATACTATATTGGTTTCTGGAATGAAGAATCATTCAATTTGTTTGTATTGCAACAAGCATTTGTATTGCAATAAGCATTTCCAGGATACAAAGCTCCTTCACTTGATGACTACAAAGGTAAAATTTTGAGTAGCTATGTTTATGAAATAAATATGACTACAAAGGTAAAATTTTGAGTAGCTATGTTTATGAAATAAATAGTTATTTGGATGAAAGAAGAACAACTTGGATAAATTATAAGTGTTCAATCATATGAGATGGTTAGATAAAATAGAAAATATGAACCTACTATCAAAATTTTGGTTTATTTTGCTAAAGGGATAATGTTTTTGAAGTCTATGGATACATCTAACTCTTTTAGAAGTGTTGACACTTTGTTTTAGATATTTGTTGAAGTTTTGAATGAAGTTGGGCTAGAAAACATTGTTACTAACAATGATTCTATTTATAAAGTAGTTGGAAAAAGATTGCAATGTATGTATAATTCTTTTTATTGGACTTTTGTGCTACATATTGCATTAATCTGAAGTTAGAAAATATAAGAAATGCTAGATTCTTTCTAATTATTAATGAAACTATACATAAAGAAAAAAAATGATGAAGTTCATCTATAATCATGCATGGGCCCTAAATTTGACTAGGAAGGATTTCACTTATAGTAGGAATTTAATTTGTTCTGCTATTACACTTTTGTTACTAATTTGTTAGCACTAGTGTTTACTATAATGAAGAAGGAGTGAGGCAAATGTTTATAAGTGATAAATGAGTTACGTCTCAATATGCTAGTCTAATGCTGGATTAGAGGTTTCTAGAATTATACTTGAAGATCATAAATATTAGTTCAATGTAAAATTTTCATTTGGGTTTATGAGCCTTTGGTGAGAGTATTTTGTTTGGGTAATAGTAATTAAAATGAAAGAACGAGTTGTTTTTATGATTTCGTAAAGAGGATTAAGGAAGCAATCAAGGAAAATGTGAAAATAGGTAATTTTCATATACAAATTATTTCGCAATCATCAATGAGAGATGAGAAAGGTAATTTTACTACCTTTTGTTTGTAGTTGGGGCATTTTCAAATTGTAGTATCTACTTTAGACCAAGTTTTATAAGGAAATCTATAGTTAATAGGAGAATGCAATTAACTATTACATTAATTGTTGCCTGTGAGATGATGTAAGATCTCTTAAGCTCACAAATGAAGGTCTATAAGGATGCTTTTGGTAATTTTGGGAGTCAAAGAGACAAACTTAATCCAATAATACTTTTTTTCACTTTTGTTACTTGTTAGAAATTAGTCATCACTTTGTTTTGTTTATATGGTCACTTTTATTGTCTTATAATTTCTTAGGGGTACCAATTCAAAAGTCGTGTTCCATAATTAAAATGACTTGTAATTCCATTTTTGAGTCAATGTATGAGTGTAACAGGGTCTGAACATATCGATCTTTTGGTGGAATGGGTTTATGAGGAAATAAGTTTGATAGATGAGATTGACTTCGAAGATAATCTTAGATGAGAAAGTATTGACGTATCATTTGATGCAATTGAATGATGGGGATGATGAGGCTCCTTTTAATTATTAGGATTTTATACCAAGAATTGAGGTCAATGCAATTTAACAAAATATTCGATTGAATAAAGTTCTAGGTTTTTCTTTTTCTTTTCTTTTCTTTTAATTTCATTTGTATTTAATGCATATGTTAAATTTTGTATATGCAATATAAATTAAAAAATTGTAGTCGTAAATGTTTTTATTTCAAATTTCACTTCTACTTGGTTTTGTTCATCTGCACAAACTCTTATTGTAATACTTATAAAGTCATTGAAGTTTATTATTCTTTCTATTTGATATTTTAATGTAATTATTCTTTATTATATGATGAAATTATAACATTTTAATTATTATTCTTTCTATTTGATGTTTTAATGTAATTATTCTTTATTATATGATGAAATTATAACATTTTAATTACTTTGCATTATCTTTGATTTTAATTTTGCATGATGATTAAATGATCTTTTTCTTATATTAATTGTGGTTATTGTTTATCTGTGAAATATATGAAAAGCAATATTAATAGAAATAAATAGATAGTTGTTATTTCAAATTTATATTATTATGATTTTTGGAGATATGGTTGATATAAAATTAAAAATTATATAGTACAATGTATTTAGAGACTATTTTGCAATTTTAAAAAAATTTAAGGACTAATTTGTAATTTTTAAAAATTATACAAAACAGTACCTGGTATTGATCAATATTGATATCGTACTTTACTAGAACCAAATCTAGTGTTGGGACCAAAATGATATTCATAACATTACTCTTAAGACTTTTTTTAAAGTGTCACAGTATTTCTTTTTTCAAGATGAAGAATTACCTTTGTACATTCTTCTTGAAAAATAGGAGCCCTTTTACAATCTTGTTCCAATGTGAAGATAAATCTCAATCCACTTATATAAATCCTAAGTATAATAATATATTTCCCCAGATAAATCTTACAAGTCAAAATAAGTCACTTTATCACTTAGTAAATCCAAAGAGGCCCACTCACATAAATAAGAGACAATGATGCCTAAACGATTGAAAAACACATAGAAATATGTGTAAAATACATTACCAATGAGAAAACACTATTTGTGGACCCATACTCACCATTGGAACCAAGAACTAGTTACAACATCTATATGCTTTAAATTGCTCTACATTAGTGGGAGAAATAATATGATTTTCATGTAAATCATAGGAAGCATAATTACAAGACTAAGAAGAGTTGATATCAAAATACTCATCCTCATAGGTTGAGGGATTGGGGATGTCTCTTGAGTCCTCCAAATCCTAGATGGTGTATGAGTAGCTCTACCTCGAGCGAGTGTCTTTTCCATAGGATTAAGATTCCCTCTAGTTTTTACCATAAGAGTAAGGGAAAGGCACAAGATAAAGAGTTAGGAAGGTAAGAGAGAAGAGTAAAAAAATAAAATAAGGGCTAAGGATGTACAGTCATTTGTAAATGAAACACTTTCATAAATTCCATTCAACCAACTTCAGTTTTCAACCATTGCAACAAGGAATGAGTAATCTCAAAGGAAAAAAATTGTAGAAAAAATTTATGGTAGGATAATGCAAAAGAACCATAAATATTCAAAGATTGGTTAAAAATCAAAATTTTTAAAAATGCAAAATGTGATTAAAAAATTGAACGTATTTATGAAAAATTATAAGCACATAATCAAGGTTAAGAAGAGTTTTGAATAAATATAACTTAGTATTATGCCCCAACGCAAAATATAATTCTTAGACTCCTAATTGAAATAACTCAACTGAATTGTGAATGAAAAAGTTTCAATATAATTAAATGTAAGAATAACTAAAAATCCTTAATTGAATTGGGAACTCATCAATTTCATAAAAGGATTTGACTACGTACAAAAATTCCTAAATTTCAATTAAGTAAAACGACAAAAGCTTTAATTCAGAAAAAATAGGTACAATCAGTTCATAGTTGAAAAATCTTTAGATAGTTTTAAATTTACTAATAAGAACCCAATTTCAAAAAAATACTTGAGAATATGAAAAATCCATAATTTTAAAAACCTAATTCACTTAAAAATTCAATTCAGTTTAAATTATAAACAATCTCGTAAAATTAAGAGCACAAATAATTGTAAAAGCATGTAGATAACATCAATTAATTATCAATTTAAAGAAAAAAGAAAGGATTCAAAAAGTCCCCAAATCAAGGAATTAAGAAATCTCCTAAGAATTATTGATTAAATTGGAGTTATATGACAATGGAGCTTAGGAATGGAGATGTATTTGAGCTTGTTGGTGCTGAGGAAAGTGTTGAAATCTCAATGGAGAAGGAAGAGTTTTATCTGAGCTTTATGGGAGAGAGTTCAATCTTGTAGACAACAATGGTTAAAAAGAAGTGATGAGTAGGAAAAAGGGAGATACAAGAAGGGTTTTGAGTGCTAGGTAATGTAGTTAAAGAGTGTTGAGCATGTTTTAATCTTATAAAACCCTCAATATATTGCAAGTGCACGAGTTATGAATGTAACATCCCATCACCAATGGGAAGGGCAAAATAGTCATTTGGAATAGTGTATAAGTGCTTAGGATTGTCTTGACATGTTATGCATACACATATCAGTGAATAGTGAATTTTGCACATGTAAATGACTATACATGCATTCATGACATTTCCCAGTATATTTGTTAAGAAATGTGATTGTTATAAAAAATATGATTAGTTTGTATGAAAAATTGTGTTGGAGAGGGTCTTTTTGGTTTTCCCGATTTTTAGTGAATTTTAGAAAATTTTTTGGAAATTTTCGGGGTAATTTCTGGACTAGGAAAAATGCCAAATGGCAGAATAATGGTTTACCGGTAGCAAAAATGACTATCCAATGGCACTGGAAATTTAGATACATGAATTTAGGAATTATTAATTTGAGCCATTGGAAATTAGGGGAAAAATTGGAGTGAAAATTGGAATTGTATTGGAAAGAACCTAAGTGAGGAGTTTAGAGTATGACATGTAGCAAGTGACACATGTCACTTGCCTAACATGCCACCATATATGTTAATTAATAACAATCATCTATCCTTTTTTTTGGACTTCCACGACACTTCTTCTTGTCTTCTTCTTGTTAAGGTGTTTAGTGATTTTAAATGAGAATTCTCCATCATTCTCGTAGCCTTCTCCTTCCTTGTTTTTCTTGAATTTGTGATAATCTTTTCCACTCTCTTTCACCTTGGTTTCTCTTCTTTTGGTTCATTAAAAATCCTAACCTAAATCTCACCCCCTCAAGATGATGATGGTCATGCATGGTAGGGAAAGTTAGAGAGTTGGTGAGATTTTGAAGGATTGAAGAAGTGAGAGCTTAAGTAGGTGAGAATTGCATTTCATATCATGTATTGTTAGTTAAAAGACTTAATTGTGATGTTATGTGAATTAATTTCATGAGAATTATGTTTTACTTGTATGGGTATGAATTTCTTGCCTTAATTGATGATTGATGAGGTAGAAAGTGATAAATGTAATTTAGAGATATTTAGAAGTCTTGGATGTTGATTAAGGTTGTAGATGAGTGTAGAAAAGAATACATGATTGAGTATAGTTTGCTGCTACTTTTGGGGATACATATTCAAGTGGGGATCTCGCTCTGATTGTGGTTGATATATTGACTCAATTGGATGCTTATTGGTGTAGAATTAGTATGGAAGTGATAGAAGTTGAGTGAGGTTGAAAAGCCGGAAATTGGATTTGTATATGTTTCCATATTTTTGCCATAACTTTTTATGTAGTTGTGCTATTGAGATGCTTTTTAGCTTGAATTAAACTTGAGGAGTTTGGCTACATTTCTTGTGAAGGAAGTACTGTT
>JAOTAY010000004.1:20255431-20272057 GCA_025629805.1 Erythroxylum baracoense
GCCATGTATCTTCTCCAGATAACATAAACGCATAGATAGGAATACATTCACAAAATAATAACAAATCAAGGAGCCATGTATCTTCTCCAGATAACATAAACGCATAGATAGGAATACATTCACAAAATAATAACAAATCAAGGAGCCATATATCTTCTCCAGATAACATAAACGCATAGATTATCAAATAAAGTTGTTCAAAAAGATATCAAAAAACGAAATGGATATCTTGGATCCTAAACTTAATACAATGGTCCAGGCATTCAACTAAGCCTACAGTAAACACCTTTTAATCCTACAAGTCAATAGCCTCAAAGTGTAACCAGCGAAGATAACCCTATTGAAACTCTATAAAAGAGTCCAATACAAAAATCAAATTGAATCTTAAGACATAGCGAAGGATACGTACCGGAAGTCTGACAAGAGAGGAAAGGAACCGGGCCTTGAGAATTGGACGGCGGAGATGAGGTATCAGGAAGATGAGATTGAGAAGGGGGGGCTTGGATCCGACCCGTAATGAAGGCTAAACGATCGCCACTTCTATCAAGGATCCTTTTCCTTCTAGATTCTCTGCTGTTGGTCGCCATCTCCAAATTGTCTTGCAAAATGTTTCTGTTAACCTGACCGTTTAGGTGCTGTGAGTCTTCTCTTTCAGCTCGGATTCATTTTTCTTCTTCTCCTTCTTTTCTCTGTGCTATTTGCGATGCCTGCAATTTTCACTAACTGCGAAGACTTTGTTCACTAAAATGTAAAATCAAGGACCATATACGACAGGTCTTTGTTAAGCAAATTTTATATTTTGTTAAATCTCGTTCGCGAAGTTATATAGATTTAAATTTTACGTAAATATATAAATAAAATTTAATAAAATAAAAAAAGTAAGTGGAACGGAGGAAAAAAATAGATAGATTTAACATTTAGGTAATTTTTTTAATAATTATTTGATTATTAAATAATATACATATTTATTATATTATGTATTCTACTGGAAATAATAAAATTTTAGTTTAAAATACTTTATTTCTTAGATATTTAAATAGTAAATTTATAAACTTTAAACTTAATTTCTTTTAAGATATAAGAATAATATCTTTTAAAATTATTACAAACTTTAGTTAGAGACATTGTTATAATAATTGTATTTTATCATTTAATGCAAAATATTTAAAAGAAAAGAGAGGTACCTTAATTTGCCCGTTACTCATTCACAATACCTTATTAAAATGCCTAAGAACAATTGCAGTACCTTTTCATATTATTTTATTGGTAATTTTAACGAAAATATACATTTCCTATAAAAAAATATAATATCATTTATCATTTAAGAAACATTGCACATTACTTACAATAAAAAAATATTAATTATTATTTAAGCAAGTTGTAATCTTTTTAATTTGACACATTACACATTAATTATAGCAAAAAAATATTAATTACCATTTATTGCAGTAATATGAGTAGCAATCTTTTTAACCTAAAATAAGTAAAAGTATAACCAACACAAAAAATATTAATTTTATAACAAAATTTAAGAGTTGTGTACATAAAAGCTATTATTTTCTAGTCGCACCTAATAGGTTGAATTGAACGTTTGTAAATTTTATTTTTTCAAAAAAATATATAATTTATTAAAAAGGATATATTAATCAATTAATGGCGTTATTAGATTAGTGAAAACAACTTTAACAATACCGAACTACAATTTTTTTGAGCAAGTAGTTTAGTAAGCTTGAATGTCCAATCTTAACTTTAATACCAATTTATTTCAAAATTGAAACTTATGATATCCCTTTTTACCCTGTACCTCCTCTTTTTTCTTCTATCAATCTATTTTCTAGGTAAAATGAAATCAATGGAAGAACTTTTAGTCCTTTTCTCTTATTGCAGCATAAAAAATAAGTGGTAAGATTATTCTCTATGACCTTAACTTCAATTCATCAATAACTTCATGATATATTAATGACTTCAGGTATCTCCTTCAACACGAAAAAGATCAAATGCTATAATAATTTATTGCCAATTGAAAATCCTTCCAGAGTTATCAGCCTACACCTTCTATTTCCATTCTAATGTCTTCCAGTAGTTACTTAAGTTTCAATCAAATTAATCTTCAAAACAAATCTTAAAAGACCAACCCATTATAGAACAACTCTCAAACCTTCCAATAATGACAAAGGAGATGAATGCATTAAATAGATGGTGGAATGTGCTTTAGGAGGAAATAAGGTTGCTATAAAGGTCTCCTTAGTTACTTCCCTAACTTTCATTAAACTGAATCCAAACACCCCAGAAGAAGAAGAGAAGCACCAAATAAAACTTCACCGTAAAAGGAAGACACTACTAAAATCCTGTCATTAGTTTCCTGAAACTCCTTGTTTGTTTACCCATTTGAGCAAAGTGTTTGTTTTTCTTAGAGCTTTTGTTATATTAGACTTAGTTTTGATTAGTTTTCTCAAGATAGTTTTTCTTTAAACTTCCTAAAGACCTCTCCCGTCAACTTGTTCTTACATATCATTTTAGTTTTTCTTTAGACCCATTTGTGTTTTCTTTTAATTTTTATTACTTACAAAAAATCCCTAGATGTCCAGTCACTATACCAAAAATATTTGTAATTGCTTGTGCGTAATCAAGTTATAATATAATGATGTTATGATAATATTAATATGCAATCACAAAATAAGGGAGTCCAATCAAACTAGAAAAAATAGTATAATGAGAATAAGAAAGAGAGTGTAAATTGATTTATATGGCTCGAAAATAGTGCTTATCTATGTACTTTCTAAAGCGCAATTAAGATTTCATTGTCATATTTTATGCACATTATAAAGTTCAAGGTTATTGAAATCGCCTCTCCTTACAATGATTCTTTTCCATCTTTTTTCTACAATCCTTTTACCTAACTATAGGAGATTCCTCCCGTAAGTTGGTCTCTACTCCAACTAGTCTTTATTCTTTGGTTCCTTCACCTCTTGTCCTAGTCTTTTACCATCTTATTCATTATCATACATGTGGTCTTCCTCATGCATGGCTTTCCTTAGTTGTTTTGTTTGTCAAGAATCCTCTTAAGTAAATCATGAGCTATTTTAACCTTGCACTCCTCTTAACTACGTTTCTTGTTCCACCATTTGATTATGGCCTTCCTTCCTTGCTCCTTTCCTTCTTTCCTAGTCCTAAGCTTTTATTTATTTTTTCCCTTTCCTTGTTGCCTTTTACGTCTTCATAGAAACAAATCTTTGCTCTTCCCTATTTGATTGGTTTTGCTCTCTGCTTTAGAGTTTTTGCACTTTTTACTTCTTTTGGAAGGTTTCACTTATTCCTTCCACTTTTAAGCTTAATGTCAAAAACCTTGAGCCTAGAAGCTAGAGCTTTCCACCTTTAAGAGCTTTGTTTAATGGCATTACTCCCACCAACCCTGTTTGAAACTTTTTTTAACCTAACAAGAAAACTTTGAAAGAGCATGAAAACCTACCCTCGTTAAAAAGTCAATATCCCATCTAGAAAACCTAAAGACAAGTCTTTGGGGATAGCTCACAATTTGTCAAACTCCTATATTATCCTCCAGTTGTTTCTACAAAGAGGAAGACAATAATGTTTCCAAACACCAACATTCTCAAAGAAGGTGTGGCAAAAAGGGAGAGGTACCTGATTAGATTCTTCTGGGACACCAGACTAGCTTATCAAGCCATCAATGTTTGGGCTAAGTATCAATTGAGCAATTTTGGCTATAGGAAGTGCTCTTGAGTGAAGAAAGTTCCTCTTCATATTTTCCTCTTCACACTTAGCTTAAAAGGTCTTTAAAAATGGATCTTGGAATTTCATCACAAATATAATTCTATTACAGGGATGGAAAACTTAAGTGAAGCTAATGGATCTAAGGAAAAAGTGGATTCCAATATAGAAGAATATAAATAACATGCCTCTCAAATACTAGATGAAAAATGGCTAATCCATCTTGCAAGCTTTGTGAGTAGGCCCTTATGCCTTGATGAAGCTACAACTTTGATGAAAAGAGTCAGCTATGCTAGAGTTTGCCTATTAATATACTATAATGTACAATTCCTATACACCATTCCACTAATGAGGGGCTTGATGAGGCCAATAACCTATTTCAAGATAGCATATTAGTAACCTACAACTATAGACCAAAACTAGCAAATCACAATTAGATTTGGAAGCCAATTGGAAAACACTTTTAAACTAGGAGTTACAATGAGTTAATCTAACTAGATGGAGAAAACAATGGGACTGCATATAATGATACACAAGAAGAGCCCAACAAGCAAAACAATAATTCATAAGAAGGAGAAGCAAAAGGGATCAGTAGTGAGATAATAAGGAGTAAAGTACAAAAGAGATAAACAAAACTATGAGGCAAGAGGAATGAATTAAGCAAATCCAAGAATCAACGCATCTAGTAATAAGAAATAAAAATTAAGTCAGAAAAGGCCAATCTCATAAAAAATTATGGTTAAGGTTCCTATAAGCATACAATAATGCTCAATAACAACAATAACAAAAACCTAGTAAAAGTCCTACTAAGCGCAGGGTCTGAGGAGGTCCAAAAGTATGCAGCTTTACCTTAGTTGGTAGATATATTGTTTTTGATAGACCCATTTAAAAGCATACACACACACACACACACACACACACACACACACACACACACACAGAGTAAGGTTAAAAAAAACACATTATTACGAGAAAATGTTTAGGCTACATAAGGGAATGCTTAGATTAAATGACTAAAGGGGAAGAACTGCACATAAAATGATAAGACTAAATACAAGATATAAGATCGGAGGAAAAAGTTTAAAAGAGCTATAACAAAACTCTTTGTGTGAGACCCTCTACGCATATCCTACTACGCCAAAGTTTTCTATTGAGGTTCATGTCCTCGATAAATTCCAACTGAGCCATATGATTCTTATTTACCTCCCCTTAGTTCTTTTTAAGCCTTCCTTTTTTCCTCTTATAGTCCCTAAGTACAATCCTCTCTCATCTTCTTACTGGAGCGTCAAGATGTCTCCTCTTAACTTATATGAATTATTTAAGTCTTGTCTCTCTTAATTTTTTATTAATAGTAGTCTTCTTTAACTTATCTAATACCATTACATTCCTGACCTTATCTCTTTTATTCAGGTTACACATCTAACAGAACATCTTTATCACTACCATTATTAACTTATGACGATGCGCATATTTAACCGGTTAACCTTTTACCCCATAGAGCATTGTCGATCTAATCGCTACATGATAGAATTTACCTTTAAGCTTGTGTGGTTTGTTCTTTCCATATAAAACTTTTGATGCACTTCTCTATTTAAGCTACCCTAATTTGATACAGTGAATAATGTCCTCATTAATCTCTCTATTGCTTTGGATAACATATCTTAGTTACTCAAAACAATCTTTTTGTGGTATAACTTCTGATCTAGTCTTTAACTTCACATTTGAAGCCACCCTATAGCTTGAAAAGTTGCATTCTAAGTACTCAGTCTTAGTCATGCTCAATTAAAAACCTTCAACTCTTATCCCTCCAAAGTTTTAGCTTGATATTGACACCTTCTTTTGTATCATCCACTATCTTGGAATGCTAGAGGGCTATATAGCCTTGGAAAGAAAAATATGATTTTTGAAAACAATAGAGGGAAAAAACCATTTCTTATTAGTCTAATGGAAATAAGAATAAAAGAAAATAATTGCAAGAAATTGAGTTGCTTCATAAAGAATTGGCTAGTCATATCTGACCACTCTTGCCATTATAATGGTTGAAGTATATTTAGTCATGATATAAAGGAAGAGGAGATCCATCTTGTCCACATTAAAGAGAAGCTGATATATATACAAGCTACAACGAAGAATCATAAAGTGCATTTTAATGTTGCTTCTGTATATGCCTTAAAACTTAACTTTTAGAGATCATCTCTATGAAGCAGAATCAACGAGATAGGGGAGACCATAAATAATCCTTGGTTAATCACTGGAGACTTCAATTGCTTGATTAACTAAATGGAAGCTGAAGGAAATGTCAAATTGAGGTACTATATGGAGGAGTTATTGGGATGTTGTAGGGATATACAAGTTATGGACCTAAGAATGGAGGGATTATTTTACACATGGAACAAAAATCATGTATGGAGGTATTTCATGAGGAAAATTTAGATAGGGGATGTTGTTGGAGAAATTCCTTGAGATTAAGGCAGTCTTCAACAATAATCTATTATCTAACCATACCCCTATGCCAGAGCTAAATTTGAAGAAGCATTGATTAGGGCAAACCCTTATAAGAAGGAGCAAGTAGTTTACATGTGCTAGAAAGCTACAAGAAATAAAAATGAACTAAAAAGATGAACTGCAATAAAATTACATATTCACAATTGGCAACCAAGAAAGCAAAAAACAACTTAGAATAGATTTAAGGAGCTCTATATGATAACCCTCAATGTAAGGAACTATAAGAAAAGGAAAAATAGGCTTGCAACACTATAACAACTTAGTAGAAATTCCTTAAACAAAGATCCAGGGTATTATGGTTGAAACATAGGGATAGAAACACATAATTCTTTAATAGATCCATAAATAAAAAGAGAAATAACAAAAAAATCACATCTAAAATAAAAAACAATATATAGGGATTTACTTAGCTCTAAAGAAGAAATACAACAGGAAGTGCTTAAGTTTTTTGCCAACGCCCTAGGCTTAAACACTAATACTACTTCAACTGTCAATAGTATCATCCATTATGGAAGATCAAGTGCTTATGCACATGATAGAATCTCTAGTTAAACCTTTTAAGGCACTAAAGGTGGCAGAATCCTATTCTCCCTGAACCCAACAAAGCATGAGACTTGATGGCTTCAATGTGATTTTTTTTCCAAAAAACTTGAAGTCATATATAGACAATGGTGGTGGAAGCAATGTTTGAATTCTTCAAGGAAGGAAAGATGTTAAAAGAGCTTAACAAAACTTACATAACACTCATTACAAAGGTACAATCTCCAAACTCCCTAAACTAATATCACCCAATTTCATGTTTTAACATAATATACAAAGTGATAGGCAAAATACTAGTTAATGGACTGAAACTAGCGTGTGATTCAACCAATTGATCCATCCCAATGAGCTTACATCTAAGGAAGATAAATAGGTGATAATATATTGTTGGTAAAAGAGATTCTTAATAATTAGGGAAGGAAAAGATCTCATAGGAATTATAAAGATCTCATAGGAATTATATTAAGGTTGATTTATAAAAGGCTTAGTACTCCTTATATTGTAGTTTTTTTCATTAAAATTTTGTATGCCCTAAACTTCCTTAGTCTGTACATCCAATGGATCACACAATGCATCATAACCATATCATATGGAATCCTTATCAATGGAGAACTAAAAAGGTTTATTAGAAAAGCTAATGGCCTTAGACATGAAGACCTTTTTCTCCTTATTTATTTAACCTAGCTATGAAGGTGTTGGTGAGAATAATAAAGGGCATGATCAACAGAGATCACCACTTCAAATTTCACTCCAAATATAAAGTTTTAAGAATTTTAAGTCTATCATTTGCTAATGACTTAATTCTATTCTCAAAAGTTGATCATAGCTTAACAAGCTTGTTACTAACCTATTATATTGCTTATCTGGACTAGTTATAAATAAACAACAAACCCCATTGATCATTTTATCCAGTGCAAAAAAAAATTCATATTTACTAACTTAAATCTCAAGCATTAAACCATCTAAGCGTCCAATAACCTATCTAAGAGTGCTTATTATTATAAGAAGGAACTCCTAAAATGATCTTAAGCCATTATTGGAGAAGATAAAGCAAAAAATTTCTAGCTTGAGCTCATAAATTTTTTCTACTGTAAGCATACTATAACTCATAAAATCTATTCTTAACAATCTATATATGTATTGGAGCTTACACATATGGCTCCAAAAAACATTAGCTATGTTGAGGAGGTTTTTATGGAAAAGAAATGCAGGGGAAAATTCATTGCAAAAATAAATTTGAGTGAAAGGGGCTTAGAATCCTCCCTGTCATGACTATGAATCAAACTATAATGATAAAAGAGAGTGTGGAGGCTTCTAAATGACATGAAATCTCTATGGGTGAGTTAGATTCATGCTAAATACAAAAAGCTAACAATTCTTAATAATGAATCCAAATTCTAAGTTTTCTTAGATCATGACTCTATTATTCATGCTCAAGTAGAGGTTTGGTGATGAATTTATACACTAGGTTGAGAATGGAACAAAAATACTTTTCTGGCATGATAATTAATGCAGGCTGGGACCATTGAAGGATGTTTAAGACCTCTAATCTATAACATATGTGATTCTTGGGAATGCAATAGTGTATAATGCTATTAACTGTCATAGGAATAAGTTGTCAAACTTTAATTATGGTCAATGCATACTTATTCAACTAATTCCAAACATGGAGGATGAGATTACATGAAGAACAATAAGGGTGTGTTCACAACCTATCTTGTAACCAATTATCAAAAGAAATAACCATCAAGGTCCCATATCATAAGTTACTATGGTTTAACCAGACATGTTCAAGAGCTCATTAGAAATATGGTTGAAAATGAAAGAAAGGTTGAGCATTCTATCTCAATTAAAGAAATAGTTAAAAGCTTTAAAGGTGTGTGTGTGTGTGTTATGTAATCAAATGAAGAAACAATAGAGAATTTATTCTTCACCTCTTGCTACTTATCACAAATATGGTCATTTATCAAGTGATAATGTAATCCCCAAATTCCTTATCTAACATGGACAAACATAATTCACTAATGCTATAGGAACTAATGCAAAAAGAAATGGAATGGACAATCATCAAGATGGCCTTATTAGGACACTTTACAATAACTAGCTGGAAAGGAACAAATGGATATTCATGTTGGAAGTATATTTTCAGTTTTATTACTTTATTTGTTTCCTTATTTACTCAATAGTTTATTCCCTAAAATAGCACTTCCTTTTTTGGTCCCTATTTTTATGGGATCTTATTTACTTCTTTCTAGGCAATAATCAAGGGATGGAATAGCAGAACAATTGCTTATCTTACCTATAAGTATTTTTGTCATTTATGAGAAGTAATATACAGAAATTATCCTCAAATTTGTTATGGTATGGTATCAGAGCTGTGAACATAAAGGAGGATGGTTTCATTTGGGACGATAGGAGTGTGAAATGTCTAATCAGGGGAAAATTCTGCCACTAGCTCGACAGGCAACACTCCATAAAGATAGATCCTAGAAACACCGAACACCATTATTGGCAGAGGAAACTCGTCCCCTTCCCATAACAACATTTACATGTAGTTGTCGATGGTAACCAACCATCGGCTGAATGGGAATAACTATTTACAGTGGTCCCACAGTATGCTTATATTAGTAAGAGGGAGAGGGAAGGAGAAATATCTCATAGCTTAGCCACCAGCTGTGTCTGACTTAAAATATGAGGTGTGGATGACCGAAAACAACCAGGTAATGAGTTGGTTGGTTAATTCCATAACACTCGAAGTTGGTGAGTAGTTTGTACTTGCAACCTCTACAAAAGAGATATGGGAGAATGCCAAAATGACATATGCCACTATAGAACATACTGCTACTTTGTTTTATATCAAAGGAATTCTGAGGGAAACTAAACAAGGTAAGAAATCAGTCACTAGTTATTACACCACGCTAGTAGAATTGTGACAACAACTAGACCTCTATGACCCACACCAATGGGCTTACAGTGAAGATATGGCGTGCTATAAGAAAATTGTGGAAAGAGAACAAGTGTATGAATTTCTGTTAGGACTAAACTCTATTTATGAGGAGGTTCGTGGAAGAATCATGGCAACTCAACCACTACCAACCATTATGAAGGCAGTTAATTTGGTGAAATGTGAAGAGAGTAGAAAGCTGCTAATGCAAGGCACTCCAACCAATAAAAATCCCTCTGAATCTTCTGTTATGGCTGTAAAACGAATAAATGGGCCAGAATTTAAGAGAAAACAAGGTAAGCCTTGGTGTGACTATTGTAAAAATGGTGGACATACTAAGGACATATGCTCGAAGATTTATGGGAAACCTCCAAATCAAAAAAACAGATCAAAGGCTGAGAACAAAAGCTACATAGCTACTGGTGGTGACAAGACCAACGGAGATAAAATACCAGTAAGCAAAGAAGAAGTTGAATTGCTAAGAAAAATTCTTAGTAAGTATGATATAAAGGCTGAAAAGGTTGTATCCACAAGTAACAAGGTCCAAACAGGTAATACTGGTACTGTTTTAGGGGTTCAAACCCCAAATTGTGGTCTTTGGATTGTTGATTCAGGGGCTAATGATCATATGACTTGTGATAAGTCATTGCTTGTTGATGTACATCCTTGTCCTATTCATAGGACTGTCATGGTAGCTAATGGACAGGTTTTAAAAGTTTAGGGGATTGGGTCTGTTATAATTGTTGATAAATTGATCTTAAGTGGTGTTCTTTATGTGCCTGGCTTGGATTGTAACATGTAATCTGTTATCTGTGAAAAGGATTACTAAAGGACATAATTGCACAGCTAAATTTGGTGCTGATGGTTGTGTTTTCCAGGAATTGGAGTCGGGGAAGAGGATTGGCAGTGCTAGTGAGTTTGATGGATTATATTATATCTGCAACTCAAGAAGGAATAAAGCTTATGCTCTTTTATCTTCTAATTAAGAAATTGTACTTGCTCATGTTCTTTTATCTTCTAATTAAGAAATTGCACTTTGGCACTATAGGTTAGGCCATCGTATTTTATCATACATGAAGCATTTGTATCCTACTTTTTTCAATAAAAAGGAAATTTCTTTTCAGTGTGAATTCTGTCAACTCTCTAAACACACCAGAAATTGTTATACACCCCGAGCCTATAAACCCACTAGCCTTTTTCCAGCATTCATAGTGATGTCTGGGACCATCAAGGGTCAAGGGACCATCAAGGGTCAAAATAACAAACAATGTTAAATGGTTTGCAATCTTTATAGCCGATGATACAAGATTGACTTGGGTATATCTTTTGAAAGAAAAAGCAGACGTTTTTCAGGTATTTAAGGAATTTTATTCCTTTATACTAAACCAATTTCACACAAAAATCTAGATTTTACGAAGTGATAACCATAAAGAATATCTAAGTCAATCCTTTGGTTAATTTTTTACCAACAATGGTATTATACATCAGACCTCATGCACCAATACACCGTAACAAAATGGTTTTTCAGAAAGAAAAAACAGACATTTGCTTGAGGTTGCTATATCTATTATGCTCACAACAAATGTTCCAAGTCATTCTTGGGGGGATGCTATTCTCACTTCTGCTTATTTAATAAATAGAATGCCATCAAAAGTTTTGGGGTTTCGTACACCTTTACAAAAATTGCTTCAGATTTATCCCTCAGTTCCCTTTGTTAATACTCTACCTCAAAAATTTTTTGGTTGTGTTGCCTTTGTGCATAATTATCATTGTGGCAAACTTGAACCTAGGGCCCATAAGTGTATTTTCTTAGGTTATTCTTGTACTCGAAAAGGTTACAAGTGTTTTTCTCCTATTCTAAAGCGTTATTTTGTTACTTTGGATGTGACGTTCTTTGAAACGGAAGCCTATTATCCAAAAATACCTATTCAGGGGGAGAGAAATGAGAGTGAATGGTTCTTTTCGAGAAGTGATGGCTCACCGGACACACTACACCAAGAAATTTTGCCTTATACACCTAGCCATGACTCAACCAGACCTATAAAGGACTCTGATTCTCCGAAAAAACAACTAGTGGATTCTAGAAGCAGTGTAGAGGCTAAGTATAGAGCACTAGCATTGGGAATTTGTGAAGGAATATGGATTACAAGACTCTTGGCAGAACGTTAGGTCAAAATAGAGCCTCAGATGAGGGTGTGGTGTAACAACCTAGCAACTATTAGGATTGCGAAGAATCCTATCTATCATGATAGGACTAAACATATGAAGATAGATCGTCATTTCATAAAGGAGAAAGTAGATTCTGGTTTGATTGATGTAGCTCACATTCCCACTAGCAAACAAATTGTAGATATTTTCACAAAAGCACTTACTAGAGTCAGGTTTGAAGAGTTAAGTAGCAAGCTGAGAATGATCAACATCTATTCACCAGCTTGAGGGGGAGTGTTGGAAGAATATTTTCAGTTTTATTACTTTATTTGTTTCCTTATTTACTCAATAATTTATTCCCTAAAATAATGTTTCCATTTCTGGTCCCTATTTTCATGAGATCTTATTTGTTTCTTTCTAAGCAATAATCAAGGGATTGAATAGCAGAATAATTGCTTATCTTCCCTATAAGTATTTATGTCATTTATGAGAAATAATATACAGAAATTATCCTCAAATTTGTTCAAGAAGAAATGAAGAGCAGAGAAGAGGAGAGGAGAGAAGAATCTAAAAGGAGTAGAAAAAGAGAAATACATAGAAAAGAGAAGTAAAATACTTAATTCATATTTTCTTACTTATGAAAACAGTTACAGGGACTCGTGATAGTCCTTTTAAATTCAAATACAGTAGTAACTTCTATACGTAATTTCTAGATTCTTAGGGTACCCATTTGAATACTTTTGAATGCTTATCAAATAATTAATTGGTATGATTTCTTAAACGAATGTCATGGTCATTGTGGTATTGTGAACTTTAAGGTTACAGATATCGTAGGCCTCAATTATTTTATCAATTGGTGTAGTTGTAGTTAATTTTGGCAATTCCATTAAACTTTAGCTGGTAGGTAAATTGCTGGAAGGTAGGGACATGAGTCGAATTGTTATATGTGGGTACATTTTTACATTTTGTAGTTGAGAAGTTGTAACCAATGTAGAGAAGTAAGCCTTGCCCTCCATTCTCTTTTATCCTTTCTATTTAAAATCTCTAAACAACAGTTAACTAATAGAAACTAAGAGCTAAGTGTTGCAAAATTATGTATATCGATTGATTGTATTTGATTAAGTTTCTTATTACATTAGAATATTCCATAAATTATGGAATTAGAATCTTATAAATTATGGGATTAGATATTGTAATAGAATCATTAGTTCCTATTTAAAAGTATTAGAATTTTGTATATAAGCTATGTCTGCTGCAAAATATGCAAAAAATATAGTTCCTATTAAAACTTTGACATGGTATCAGATCCGAGTCAAGCTCCTTGGATCAAGTTGTTTCCAGCCTTCATTGCTGCAAACATATCTTTGGTTTTTCTCTTTTCGTTTAGTCTTTGTTGCTGCACCCTATTTCCTTCCTTCAATTTCAGCCTTCATTGTTGTCTCCTCCCTGTTTTATCTCTTTCATCTTAGCCTTCTTTGCTGATTATTATGCTCTAAATCAGAGCATTTCTTCCAGCCTTTATTGTTGGAATTGTCTAAGGATTAACTTTTTTGTAAAGTGAAGAAAATGTCAAAAGTTGAAGAAGCAAGCAATATCACTACTACACAGTTGGAAGAGGCTGCTCAATTCGAACAGCTAAGAGAATCAGCATCACAAAAGCTGTGTAGTCTTAACCAAGAAGTGATTGAGAGAGTGAGATCTTATAAACAGCCATGAAAAACTCTGGTACTTGTTATTTGGTGTATTCAAGAAAGTTTCCATTTTCATTTGGATTAAATGCCTCAAATACAAACTTTACCGACTCTTGGGTCATAGACTCAGGAGCTATAGACCATGTTACCCGTTTATCCAAATGTTTCTTCATGTCCAGGTCGTAGAAAAATAGCCACAGCCAATAGATCTTTAACAACTGTAGCAAGTGTAGGGGATCTCAAAATAAGTCCATCAATAACTCTAAGAAATGTTCTTTATGTTACTAGACTATCAACCAATGTTTTTTCCATACAAAAACTCAACCAAGATTTATGTTGTAATACGATTTTTTATTGTAGTTATTGTGTATTTCAGGACAAGGATTTGGGGAGGATGATTGGACTTGCAAGAGAACAGGATGACAGTTAGTTGAACATACTTAAGGGCAGATTATCCCATTCTTTCATATCAGATTCTGTTGCATCCATTAAAGAAAACATTTTGCTACAACATTATCGGTTAGGCATTCCTTCATTTTGAATTATTAAGATTATGTTTTCCTCTTTTTTTGCAAATATTGATGCTAAAAATTTTCATTATGAGGTATGTGAGTTTGCTAAACACAAGCATGTGTCTTTTTCGATTAATCAAACGAGCTATATTCCTTTCTATCTTATTTATAGTGATATTTGGGGTCTTATATATGGCTTTTAGTACTTCTAGGACAAAATGGTTTGTTTCTTTCATTGATGATTGTACTCGTGTTATATTTTTCTACTTAAACGTAATTATGATGTTAGTAGCTACTCTCCCCCATGATCAAAAATCAATTTGGGACCAATATCAAAAAGTTTTGGAAAGATATGTCTGGATTATTTCAATCAAGTTCTTACCCGATACTATCAAAAAGATAGGTTAGTTCATGAGTAATCTTGTGTGTATACTCCATAACAAAATAGGGTAGCAGAAAGGATACGTAGTCATCTCCTTGAAAAAATACGAGCCTTATTACTTCATAAGAATATATCTTAAGGCATTTTAGGGGAAAGCAATACTTACAGCCACTCGTCTTATAAATAGGTTGCCTTCAAGATTCTTGGGTCTCAAAAGTCCTATGGAGGCTCTTTCAACGTTTTACCTGAATCTGAACACCACCAACAATCTTGTTCCTAGAATTGTTGGGTGTGGTTCATGTTCATAATAGAGGGAAATTGGATCCTAGGGCTTTGAAATGTGTCTTTGTGGGCTATTCTTTGACTCAGAAAGGGTAATTACCCCCCTCCATCAAAGCAGTTCTATGTCTCAATAGATGTCACGTGTAATGAACAAGATTCTTATTTCGATATTCCTTGCCTTCAAGGGGAGATTTCAATTAGGGAAAAGAAGAAAAGTTTTTTGCTTTATCTGATTCCTGTGTCCAATTCTATACCACTAATTGTACCTTATTGTTCATACTATCCATATCATATCTAGGGCAACCATCTGACCCTATGCTTGAATAATCCATATTTGAACTCATTCCTGAAGCACCAAGTGAACCACAAGAAAAATCTAATTCTACCCTTAAAGATGTGAGATTTGGCAAAGGCAAGGTGTTCATAGAAAAGAAGACACAAGTCTAAGAGTCCAACATAGATTCTTAACTTGAGTTAATGTTGATGGTAACCTATCTACTTGTTTTACGCTCAAAAATCGCAAGTGAACGAGTCGTGATTTATACTAAAAAGAGCGGATATCAATCCCATAGGGATTGATACCTAAACACCGCTTAATTTAGACATAATTTGTTTGAGAAACTAAATTCTGAAATGCAAATAATCTGAAAAGTAAAATTAAAATTAAAAGACTAATGTACTGAAATTGCAGAAAATCTGAATTCAAGAATCTAAATACTATAGATTACTTTTTTTCTTATTTTGTCTCCCTCCTATTTTATCGATTGAATTATGTCTCACCCTAGATTTCCTAATGTACTAATTACCTTCTCTCAAGGTGTAACTATTTATCCTTAATCGAATTAACGAGAATCAATTGGACGATCTCTCAACCTATTCAATGACTCTACTGATTCAATTAGTTATCAAACTATCCTATGGATGATCAATTGACTAGTCGAGATCTCTCTTCTAACTATTCAATTAATGTGATGATTGCTAGTTTATAGGTCGCCAACTCTCGTTGTACAATTCTACACGAATTTCATCTCACTCACTCTCTCGATTTGTTGCAAGATGACAATTAAAAACAACAATCAACAAAGACAATTGCATTCAATCCAATAAAATAGGAGTTCAACATAACAGTTTCCAAAGCAATCCTTAAAATAAAATCAGCCTAACAAGGTCTCCATAACATCATCAACATTCAAATAATCCATTTTTACAAAGAATAGAAGAGATTAATGTAACATCCCATAATCCCATAATCAGGGTTAGGACCCTATGATTCTTTTCATTAGAGATTATTGAGAATTTAGAAGTACATTTTATGCACTATATGGCATACACATACACGTGAATAATGTTGACACTCATTAAAATAATTGTACATGCATCACTGATATTTTCCAGGGATAATGGATTTATAAAAGTGATTTTTTTTATGAATTGTACGTTTTTATCTATTGAAAATTGAATTGGTGTGTATAAGCATTGATGTAGAATTTTTGGAGAATTTTAGAAAATTTTCTAAAATTTGAGGTATTTTTGGACTAGGAAAAATGTCAAGTGGCAGGATAATTGATAAATGGTAGTAAAAATAAGAGTCAATTGGCACTGGAAAATTTTGATAAATGAAATTTTGATTTAATGATAAATGTCATTGAAATTTGGGAGACAATTGGATTAGAAATTGGAGTTAAATGGACTAGTTATTAAAAAGGGTCCAAATGGGACCATAGGAAAGTGACAAGTGGCAGTGACAAGTGTCACTACCACTCCCCACATCATATATGATTTTTATTATTGAAAGACAAGTCTTTTGATGTCTTTCACTTGTTATCTTCCCACTCCTTCGTAAATGCTTCTCTTCTTCATCTTCTTTATTTCTTCTTCTCCATTCACGATTTT
>JAOTAY010000004.1:20272157-20290486 GCA_025629805.1 Erythroxylum baracoense
TTCTCTTTTTATAGTCCAAAAATCCTAAGTTTAATGAAGCCTCGCAGATTACCTCGGATTGTAATTCCCACGCTTGTGGGAATGGGAATTGACATGATTCCCACGAGTATATGAATTCGTCATAAACGCATCTCTCATTTTCTTGTATAATTCCCACGTGCATCTGTGACAAATTCACGTGGGAATTTGCATGATTGTCACCAGCGTCGGAATTTGTCACAGATGCACTCCTCATTTCTTCTCCTCTTTGATCTTTAGTTTACCCTCCAAGTTGCTCCTTCCTTCTTCCTACCTAAAAATAGTTAATTCTTGCCCTCAATTAACATCAAACACGCAAGAATAACAATGAAAACCAAACTTAACGAAAACATACAAAATGAATCCTAAAATAGAACAATAATCAACAATTATACTAGAAAATACATGCTAATTACCTATAAAAACATATCCTAATGAACACCTATTAGGTAACAGTTTGTAATCCTGCACTGCAAAATGAAACTGAAGTTCATATGAATAATGATCAACAAGACTTTCTTATTACTGTTAGAAAAGCATCTAGATATTGTACAAAATAACCATTATACCCTCTTACACATTTCTTATTGTTTAAAAATTTTTCGCGCTTTCACAAAAATGCATCTAGATAGTGTACAAAATGACCATTATACCCTCTTACACATTTCTTATCGTTTAAAAATTTTTGGCTATCTCACAGAGCCTGAATACCATTATTATCTTTACCAACTTATCTGAGGATTTTTTCAATTAAAAATAGAAATAAGCGATGAATGTAGAGATGGAGGCATTGGAAAAGAACAAAACCTGGGAATTAGTGAAGTTACTTGTAGGAAAGAGAGGAGTGGGTGTTGGTGAAATATAGAGCCAATAGGTCAGTCGAGAGATACAAAGTGCGACTAGTAGCAAAAGGCTATAGTCAGACTTATGAGATTGATTATTTAGAGAATTTTGCGCTTGTTGCGAAGATGAATATGGTTAAGAGTATTGTCACCATTAGCAGCTAATTATGGTTGGGAACTACAACAATTTGATTTCAAGAATGCATTTTTACATGGAGATCTTGAAGAAGAAATTTACATGAAAGTTCCACTAGGTTGTAGGAAAATTTTGGCTGCTCATACAGTGTGTAAGTCGAAGAAGGCACAGTATGGCCTTAAGCAATTGCCTTGAACACGATTTAGAAGATTGGCAAGAGTTATGTTGGCTATAGGATACGAACGAAGTCAAGGAGATCATAAATTGTTTACCAAACACTCTCATTCAAGGGAAGTTATAGCTCTTCTAAATGTTGATAAAATAATAGTGATGGGAAATGATGATAAAGAGAAATAGTTGTTGAGTCAAGGATTAGCTAGGGAATTTGAGATTAAGGTATTGAAAAGGTTAAAATATTTCCTTGGAATTGAAGCTACACATTCTAGACAAGGAATTTTTATCTTGCAACGAAAGCATGTTACAGATCTTCTCAAGGAAATAAAGACAACATGCTAACCTGTAAGCACTCCTAATGATTCGAATCTTAAGCTTAGAAAAGTAGAGGAGAATCATGTAGTAGATAGAGAGATGTATTAGCATCTAGTAGGAAGACTAATTTATTTGTTAGCATCTAGGGAAGGGTATTTTGTTTAAAAGAAATGGAGGTTTGGTTCTTGAGGTATATAGTGATGTTGATTATGCTAGATCTAGCGTGGAGAGAAGATTAACTTCAGGATATTGCATTTTTCTTGGTGAGAACCTTGTAACTTGGAGAAGCAAAAAACAAGTTGTAGTGGCTCAATCAAGTGCAGAGGCTAAGTTTAGGGCGATGGCCCCAAGGTGTGTGTGAATTACTCCGGTTGAAGATTATTCTTGAAGAATTGAAGATTAAGTGGGACGGTCCTATAAGACTATATTGTGACTAACAAATTTGCAATCAGCATAGCTCCCAACCCAGTTCAATATGATCAAAGGAGGTACATTGAAATCGATAAACACTTTATCAAGGAAAAGATAGAAAGTGGATTAACTTGTACACCTTATGTGTCTAATCATGGTCAGTTGGCTGACATTCTCGGTTTGAGCAGCTCAATTTTTCAGCTATTGTGTCCAAGCTGAGAATGGAGAATACCTATTCACCAAATGGAGGCAGAGTGTGGCAGAATCATGTGTATTAATTGATTTTCTGATTACATTAGAATATCTCATAAATCATGAGATTAAAGGGTATCCCATAAATTATGAGATTAGATATTGTATTAGAATCATTTGTTCATTTATATGTATTAGAATTTTGTATATAAGCTATGTTTGTTGCAAACATTAAAAGTATGCAAAAAATACAGTTCCTGTTCAAATTTTGACACTAAGTATGCGATATGTACTTTTGTTTCTTCTTTCAATTGAGTTTATTTATTTTTTGTTCACTTAAAACTCTTGAACATGCCTTTAACAGATCCGAATTCAATCAAGATGTAGGAAACGCAGCTTTACTTGAGAAAAGTTGCCTTTACTTTCGGATGTACTATGTTATTAACCTTTTAAATGGTGCTCTTTCTGTAAAGAAGCAAATTTAAGCGTTAATTCTTATATGCTTGTTAAGGCATCAGAATCACAGGTAATATGATATAGGAAAGTTGGGATTAGAAAGGCAGAGGGAAAAAATGCATTAAAATGGGTATGATCTCTGTCAGCATATCCAAAGTTATGAGCGGAAAACAGGTTGTTTAATTGTTGAATTACAATGTTAAAGAGGAATGAAGATGTGACGTGACTCTACATCTTGGTATGTGGATAATGAAATTTTGATTAGGGCTTCCTGAATTTGGGGTTGGAAATGGATTAGGACAAAGAATGCCATTTTGTATTGCGGTGTTTTTTAAGCACATTTCAATGTGTAGACCCCAGAGTTTGATCTTGTGCTGAAATTGATTCTCATTGTTACGACTTCATGAAATGTGAGCAACAGTTGATCAAAGTGCAGTTGTTTAAGAAATATTTATGTGGACTGATTTCATCATTATTTTGGTGTATCATTTCTACATGTTCTTCAGTTTTCAGTCTCCTGATGCTTTGCACTGGCTACTGAATGAGCAGGTATTTCTTGGCCAAGGAAGAAGATAAATGTGTGTACGCAATTGAAGCAATCTAGCTACTCTGACATTTAGACTCAAATTGGGCTATCAAACTAGTGCGAAAGCATTGATAATAATGGATTTGCACGTGCCCTTCTATTAATGGAAAGAAAAGAAGTTGAAATAGAATCTTAGATACAATACTAGCTAGCAATTCTTAACAGACTTGAGGGGACACTTCTTTTTCCGTTGAAGAAGTAGGATATATAAAAGTTTTCTCCTTGGCTTTCAAGTCTATGGCAGAACTTCAACAACTTATATAACGAACTCGTGACCTCCTATGCACTGTTGAACTCCGTCTCCAATCCTCCTTTGGTCTGTGTTACTAATAATAATATAAGTATGCAACCAATCTATGAACTCAACTGGACAAATTTACCTTAGCAAATACGTACTTCCTTAAGAACCAAGTAAATCAGTACATTCTCTAGTTTAATTTTTAGTATCGACAGGTAGTTAGTTACGCACAACATTTCTCTACAAGAAATATTAAGTACCCGACATCCTCTTGACACTTGAAATCTTAAAGATTTCGGTAGAAGAAGAATCATATAAGTATTTATGGAGTTGCTGCTTCCTTAGCCAACTTGCCGCATCGTCATCTCTCCACCAATACATGAAAGTCGCAACTCCTCTTCCTCGCTACTTGTCGACTGCTAAACGGCTGCTATGTTCCTCGCCAATCTATGAGGAGTTCACAACTCATACAGAAGAATTGTGTGCTAGGCTTTTGGACCGATACCCACATATCGAAACGCTTAAAAAGCTGCATTGCAAGATTTTACTTGACCCAAGTCTGCGCCCAAGCACTTCTCTTGCCATCAAGTTAATGATATGCTATTCTGCTTGTGGAGAACCCAGCTTTACACGCCACGTGTTTGATGAAATTATCCAAAGGAATGTTGTGATCTTTAACGTAATGATTAGAAGTTACGTCAACAACCGTTTATACCCAAATGCTCTACTTGTTTACAAAACCATGTTAAGCCAAGGAGTTAACCCTGATCACTATACATACCCTTGCATCTTAAAAGCTTGTTCTGGGTCTACCAGTCTGTGGCTCGGTATGCAAATTCATGGAGCTCTTGCTAGAGTTGGGCTTTGCTCTCATCTATTCACTGGAAACGCCCTAGTTGCTACGTACGGCAAGTGTAAACGTTTGGTGGAGGCTCGGCAAGTTCTTGATGAGATGCCACGAAAAGATTTGGTTTCTTGGAACTCAATGGTTGCTGCATACGCACAAAATAAATGTTTTAATGAAGCTTTGGAGCTTTGTAGAAAAATGGAAGCTCTGAAATTACAACCTGATGCTTCTACAATGGCTAGCCTCTTGCCGGCAGTGACGAATACCTCCTCTGAGAATATTCTGTATATTAAGGGTTTGTTCGTCGAGCTCCGCAAAAAAGATTTGATTTCCTGGAATGTGATGATAACAGTATATGTGAAGAATGCCATGCCTAACGAGGCAGTCGAATTGTATAAACAAATGGAAGTCGATGGAGTTGAACCAAATGCTGTTACAATTACGAGCATTCTTCCAGCTTGTGGGGATCTTTCAGCCGTGTTGCTAGGAAGGCGAATACATGATTATGTTAAAAGGAAGAAGCTTCAACCGAATTTACTCTTGGAGAATGCACTAATCGATATGTATGCAAGGTGTGGATGCTTAGCGGATGCCAGAGCGGTGTTTGATCAGATGCTATCTAGGGATGTCATTTCATGGACTTGTATCATATCTGCCTATGGTATGAGCGGCCAAGGAGACAATGCTGTGGCACTTTTTGCTGAAATGCGAAGTTCTGGCTTGAGTCCAGATCATATTGCTTTTGTTTCTGTCTTAGCTGCTTGCAGCCATGCAGGATTATTGGATGAGGGACGATTCTACTTTAGCTTGATGTCCGACTATGACATAGTTCCGAGCTTAGAACACTGTGCTTGCATGGTAGATCTACTAGGACGTGCCGGGCGATTAGATGAGGCAATCCGTTTTATCGGAAAGATGCCTATGGAGCCTAATGAAAGGATCTGGGGTGCTTTGCTGAGTGGTTGTAGGGTTCATTCTAGCATGGACATTGGACTTGTGGCTGCTGATTATCTGTTCCAATTGGCTCCAGAACACTCAGGTTACTATGTCCTGTTGTCTAACATTTATGCCAAGGCTGGAAGATGGCAAGATGTTACTAACGTGAGATCAATCATGAAGGAAAAGGGGATAAAAAAAGTTCCTGGTATCAGCAATGTTGAACTCAATCATCGTGTTCACACCTTTCTCGCAGGTGATAGGTCACATCCGCAATCAAGAGAGATCTACAAAGAATTAGAGGTCCTGGTTGGAAAAATGAAAGAGTTTGGATATACGCCTCAGACTGATTCTGCCCTTCATGATGTAGAAGAGGAGGATAAGGAATGCCATTTGGCAGTCCATAGTGAGAAGCTCGCAATTGTTTTTGCTATTCTGAATACCAAACCCAATATTCCAATCAGAATAACGAAGAATCTTCGTGTTTGTGGAGATTGCCATATTTCTGCCAAGATTATCTCAAAGATTTCCCAGCGTGAAATTGTTATTAGGGACGTACACCGCTTTCACCATTTTCATGATGGGATTTGTTCTTGTGGGGATTACTGGTAACAGTTGCAGATTCTAAGTAATTTCTAGATTGCATTTTCCCCCTGCTGTCAGAAGATAAATTGAACGTGTCTTGGGGCAATTGCAGGGTGAGATTCTGAATCCCTTCACAGTAACTCTTATTTTGCATGAATCGAAATTTTGTTATTAATTATTTAATAAATTAGTGAATATTGATTATATTAAATATTATTCTATTCTTTTATTTTCGTAATATAACAATCACTAAAATTTAAAATAATAAAAAATTACAAAGTGAGAGATATGTTTTAAAAAAAGAGTTGCTTCTCTTTTCTCTTCTAGTTCTCTCTCTTTCCTAGGAATTTTTAGAGTTATTTTAGTTGTGTCTCTTAGGCTTTAAGTCTTTGTTATCTTGTTTTTCTTTCGTTTGTTCTTCGTGTTCTTTGAGTTTGGTCCATTTACGTGTTTTGTTTTGTTCATACATTTAGTCTATTTATGTGTTTTATCTTATTAATGTACTTAACTTTGTTCTGACTTTTTCTTTTTAGATTCTTCTACCCTTTTTCTCTTCTCGTTATTTTTTAATTGTTTTTTTAAATTTTGGTCTTCTAAAATCTTCCTTAGCTTGCTTTCTTTTTTTCATTTCTTTAATGATTTTTCTTATCATTTGGCCTCTCTTTCTTTCTTTCTGTCTTCCCTTGATGTTTCTTGCTAATGATTCTTTTTTATCTTCTTTATTTTTTCTCTAATCTCTTTTGGACCTCTCTTTTCTTAAGTATCAACCTTTTTTCTTTTTTTTTATAGCTTCTAACTCCTCCAATTACCTCATAATTCCTTCCTCCCTGTTCCAAAACTCCATCCTCCTCTTATCTCTCCTATCATCATCCAAGCAACTGCTCACCCTGACCCCTTCAAAGATGCAAACATCAAATCTATAGCTTTTAAACTCTTAACCCCTTATAAACATTCTTCTTTAACCTTATCCAAAACCATAACCCAATCCCAACTTTTACCTTTTGAGTTTTTAGTGGTTTCTTCCATATTCAAACACCTCTCTTACACTTCTTAATCACTTTCTTCCATTTTTAGATATTTCACTATACCACTCTCCTCTTCCTTCATTGACTCAATCTCCTCCAGACTCCTCTCTAGTGTTCCCCCTTTTAGGGAGAAGCATACTGGGAACTTTGTCCTTAGTGACTTCACCTTTTCAGAGGGAACAATCCCACTAGGATTCTTCCCTCGATCCTTTAAAGAGAAATAAATAGCTGTCTTTCGTTTCTTAGAGATAGTAGCACGAAGAGTCTTGAAATTTATAAATTTTCTCATAAAATTTTTCTTTAACAAAAGAATAGTTTATTTGGTTGTCTATAAAATTGTAAATACTAAATGGAGCTAATACAGATTGTAAGAAGTGTTAGTCTCAAATAGTGATGTCTCTCGCTTCAAATTTTTCTCCTTTGAAGGCCTCAAACAAGCCCTAAACACCCTCGGCACATTAGTGGAATGCTAATTTTAATCTAAAAGTGACAATAAGGGTTTTCACTCAACTTAGAAGAAATCAATAGAGTCCCAATCTAGGTAAAGTTTCATTATCTTTTTGGAGTATTAAGTACCAAAAAACAAACTTATCCAGCAAACTCAATTAGAAAACTATTATGCTAGATACAATGATAGCCATGATGCAAAGAGTTGGTTTCACTTGAGATTGCATTAAAGTGGAATTAGGAAAAATCCTCCTAGATTTTTGCATATTGGTCCTAGAGACCTTATGACTAAAAAATGGAAGGTGAAGCAACATGGATACTTACAGACAAGAAATTCAAAACACGATCTTACAAGGAATTGATTTTTGCATTAAATATACCCCTATCAACAAGGATTTGCCAAGGACATCTCTAAGAAGCTTTGGATCTTCTAGCTCCAGCCCTAGCCCCTGATCAGGCACTAAACCCTTGAACTTAACAGGACACCAATCAAGCATTGGTAAGGGTAACTCCTTACCCTCTTAGAAGCTCTCCTAGTAAGGGTGACTCCTCTCTATCTCTTTTCATTTATATACCATGCATTTCGAATAATTCAATATGTAATAACACCTTTGATCCTTGTAATGCATCAAACTCTAACCTAGAATTTTATGGTACTTTTAGATTTTAACTCTCTAGATAAAGGCAAGAGTAAAAATTGAAAGATATATACAATAAAATCAAGTAACCATAGCAGCCCAACTCCCTAGTAATTTCAATTTTTACTTGGAATGTGTAGAAGACTTAATTAGCCCTCCAGATGGTTAAATATGAAGAATCTGCTTAAATTCTTAAAGCACTCTTTTGTTGATCTAATAAGGACCAGAGAACATAACTATTTCAACAAAATTTTCTCCAACATTTTTGGTAATTGGCCCATTATGAATAATGTCTCCCAAACTTACGATTGTCACATCTTGCTTATTCTAAAACTTAATTCCTTTAGCAATTCAGTTATCCACTCCTTATATTAGTTCAGTTACTCACTCCTCATATAAGTTCATCCATATAAAAGATGTTAAATAAGCTAAAAGCACTTAATAAGGATAGTTGAAAACATTAATAATATGTTCAATCTTCATAGATCTCAACTTTCTACCGTTCAATCAAAACTTCTCTTTGACCCTTCCAATGAAACCCTCAAAGAGGAATAAAACTCAAGTTTTTCTCAAATATTTCTTGAATTAGGAGTCTTTTTACAAGCAATCTTCAAGAATTAATTGGCTTAAAATTTTTTAATAATAATAGAAATTTTTGTGGACACTTTCATAGGAAAATATAGTCCTTGATTGGAGATTGCTTAACATTAGCAATTCAAAATGTTTTTAAAGCAAACTGTTGAAGGAAACAATTCCACCTTTATAACCTTTATACCTAAACTCTAAAATTCCTCAAACTTTACATACTTTAGACCCATTTTATATTGTAATGTAATATATAAAGTGACTATAAAACTTCTTGCCAATTTATTGAAACCTACTCTAAACCAAATCATTAGCTAAAATCAATATAATTTTTTATAAAAGGGAGGAGAATAGAAGACATCATCTTATTAGCTTAAGAAATTTTAAGAGATTATCATAAAAATTATGGTCATAATCGATACATTCTCAAAGTCGGCCTGAAAAAAGCTTTTGTCATCATACAAATTGCATATTGCCATTAACTTCTGAAAAACAACAGAATAACCTAGCTTATGACTAGAAGCAATATTCAAGGCATAGTTACATATCAACCTTGCATTCTCCCTAACTGATAAGTGTGTACTTCCTTCATTTATGCTTCATACATTCTATAATGCAGTTACTTCATTGTTTAATACTTACCTCTTCGCATTTGTTGACGCCTATAACCATTCTCTAATTCTTCTTTTAGTTATGTAGTCATCTACTCCTTACCCTTCTCTTTCTCCTAAAAACTTCTATTGTTTTTATCATACCAAAAAATATAGATGGTGTTGCTCAAGGTAATTGCAAAGAGTCTTGTGTGAGGAAGTGAGAACCTGAATATAATGTTCCATGTCATTATGTCTTCCAAACTACTCATATGCACCTATGATTACTCTAGCCTATGGCATAACTCTACATCTCTTTAATTAACACACAAGTAAAAACTAAATGGTGCACTGTTTTTGATTTTTGTTTACAGAATATGTAGAATAGGTTTATCTACTCTCCTAACTTTGGTTTTAGTGGGTAATTTGTTTATAGGACTAGCCATAGTATGAAGCTAGCTTTAGGACCAAACATACTAGTTTCACACTATCTTCTGTCAATTTACTTCTTTTATTAGAGTTTTGAATAGATTCAGACAAACCATACAGATGAATATTAGTTATATTTTTGTAAATTTTTTCCTATGATGGTTATATAATTAATCCTTAGACATGGAAATACTAAAGTATATTATGTGGGAATGAATTATTATATTTTAATACTACTTATGATTTACTTTATATAGGGTAGCTTAATAGTTAGTATTTAGATATACCGTGAATTATTGTTTAGTAAGTCAATAAAGGATTTATCACTCTACAATAATTAGGAAAATGTTATATTTTTCTTAATTAATAGTGATTTGAGGAATTCTCTAATAAAAGTGAATTTACATTTGAATTTTTTCAAATATCAATTATAAATTAATTACTTATTAACAAGAACGAATATAATTAGATTTAAAGAGTAGCTATCAGTTTTATACTATATGTCTAATTAAAACATTGGATGACGAAATGATTAAACTATACAACATAATCATATATATATATTAGGTTAAATCATTTTGACATTCTTAATATTTGCATGATTATAATATTTTGCTAAACATCAATCTTGATCTATGATTACAAATTTTTAAATTAGAAAATTAAAGTCAAACTAAATGTATGATTATAAATTGTTTAATTAGAAAATTAAAGATAAATTAAAAAGACTTTAAATTTATCTAAATCTAATTATAATTTATAATCATTGTCAATGCATTAGGAACTTAATGACTGACACATAAAAGAGTAGTTAAAAACTAAATTTAAACTTAAATTAAGTTGAACTTAATTGTAATGTTCGAGAAATTTAAAGAATCAAATATGATACTTTAATTTTATTAAAATTAAAATATATTTATAATTAGAGTTAGACTTTAATTATAATTCGAATATTTAATTTTAATAAGAAAGAAACTCTATTATCTCTCTATAAATAAAAGGAAGGAACACAATAGTTAATACTCTTACCAGTTAGTCTCAAATGTTGAGTTCTTCTTTATGGATACTATTGGAGGGTAGACACATGCATACCTTGTGATTGACATCTTAAAAATATATTTTTTTTGCAAAAATCTGAATCAAGTACGATTCAATTACTTATGTAAAATTTATATTTTTCCAGTTATTCAATTAATGATTTTTAATAAAAAATTATGAAATTTTATTTTTTTGCTTCAACCATGACTGGATCATAGTTAGTTTTTTAACAACAGTATCAGAGCCTCTTTTAACTGTTTAACTTGATTAAAGTTGTTTAATTGTTATTAATTTGATAATATTAAGACCTAAAAACTTGTTTTTAATGAATTTCTTAATATAGCTTAGGGCATAATTAATATTGTTTAATTTTTTAGGAATTACAAGTTGAAAGACGCATGCCTTCCCTATTTATTTTTGTACAACAACATCATTTTAGTAAAAAATTCACTAAACATAGAGTTTGGGGATTCCCTACAACATTTTAGTAAAAATTTCACCAAACATGGAGTTTGGGGATTTCCTATTTATATTTTGTTTTCTTGAAAATTCAATACGTATGCCTCCCAGATGTTTTCTTTGTTTCTATAATATTTTTTAATATATTTTTGGATTCCCTTGTCTTTTTTTTTTGAAACTTGGATTATTTTTCCTCATGTATTAATTCTTTGTAAAAAAATTCAGTGCTTGAAAACCATAATCTATACAAGAACCAAGGTTGAATTTCTATATGCCCCCTAATATAGGTTTTTGGAATACCTGGATTAAGGTTTACGAGAATGGGTTGAAATATGCGTTTTGATTTTTATGGGTTTGTTATACGTGAATAGATTGATGGAAGAGGCTTCCCACTACCATTGAAAGATGATTCTTTCACCATCGACGCCACTAGCAAAGATGAAATTCACTTTGGAAGAGTAATCACATAGAGAAGACGAGCTTGGGAGAAGCACCAGCTAGAGGAGTATTGGTGGTGCTAGTGCTGATGGCAAAGAAAATAGAGGGTAGTGAGCGTTTGAAAACCCTAATAAGAGAAAATGATAGAAAAGGGGATCGCGTCTGACTTGTCAAATGTGTCTAGCATATGCCAAATCATGAAATTAACTTTATGAGAAACTTAACTACAATACTAACATCATTTGTAGGTAAATCCTAAGCTTCAACCCATTTGGACACATAATCCACAATAACTAGGATATATTTATTTCCATTAGAAATAGGAAATGGAGACATAAAATCAAAGCCTCAAATATCAAACACTTCATAAATTAAAGTATAATTTTAAGGAATTTCATCTAAGTGAGAAATATAACATATTTGTTGGCAATTATCACACGATTATACATACCTTTGGGCATCTTTAAATAGTGTGGGCCAATTAAAACTTGACTCAAAAAGTTTCTCAGCAGTCCTATTTGTTAGCTAGACCAATATATCAGTGCTCTAAAATCTTCCTTCCTTTTAATTGTGGAACACATATTCTGACATTCTAATCTACATAAATGTTAAACAAATAGGGATCCTCCCAAAGATCATGCTTCAAATCATAATAGAATTTCTTCTTTTGTTGATAAGAAAGCTCTTTAGGAAGAATCCACCAGTTAAATAATTTGCACGTTAGCAAACTATGAAATTTTAGGCTCATTTACGTCTTTAAGATTCTAAAGCCACTCTTCTAGTTATGCATCATTAATATCATCTTCTCCTAGCTTCTCCAAATTTGCTATCTCAAAATGTTATAGATGGTTTGCTGTTACGTTTTTAGTTCCCTTTTTATCCTTGTTCTCCAAATCAATTTCTTGTAACAGCAAAATCTATCTAATCATTCTTGGTTTAGCATCCAATTTATTCAACAAATATCATAATATAGAATAGTCAGTGTAAATCAAAATTTCTGACAAGATTAAAAATTATCAAATGCAAAAATTATTACTAGCAACTCTTTTTTTATGGTTGTGTAATTCTCTTGAGCATCCATTAAAGCCTTACTAGCGTAGTACATGGGTTGAAAATGTTTGTCCTTCATTTGTCCAAGAATTGCACCTACTGTAAAATCAAATCAAACATTAGTTCAAAATGATGATTCCACTGTGAAGCAACCATAATTAGAGCATTAGTTAAATTTTCTTTAATCTGACCGAATGCATTTAAACACTTTTAGAGTACAAATTAAAGGCATATCTTCCTTAAGCAACTTGGTTAAAGGCCTAGTAATTTTAGAAAAGTTATCATTGAACCTTTTATAAGAACAAATGTCACTTTTCCCAGTACAAAAGAATCACCATAAAGTAGAAAAGTCATCCGTAAATATCTTCATGATGTCTTTTAATAAATGATAAATATCCATCATGCACCTCTTAATTTTAGCAAGTTGCATTGAAAAACCCAAAGGCCATCCTCTTATAAAAAAATTTACTATATGGATATGTGGATGTCGTTTTATTTTGGTTCTTTAAGGCTACGGGAAATTGAAAATAACCTGAAAAACTATCCAAAGCAATAATACATATAGTCGACTAGTTGCTTAAGCATTCGATCGATAAAAGGAAGGGAAAAATGATCTTTCTGATTGTTGTCGTTTAACTTTCTATAATCTATGCATACTTTGCACCCAGTGACGGTCATCATTGAAATCAACTCTTTCTTCTTGTTGGGTACCACTATCATCCCTCCTTTCTTTAGAACAATCTATTTAGGGATTATATAAGACTTATCAAAAATAGGATAAATAACACATGCATCAAGTTTAATTACCTTAACTTTGACAACTTCCCTTATATTTGGATTAAACCTTTTTTGGGGTTACACAACTAGGTTGAAATTATTCTCTATCAAAATCTTACATGTGCAAAAAGAATCCTATAATAACCAAAATCTTCTAAGTTATCACCCTTTTATGCTCTCTAAGTACTTTCAATAACTTTTCTTTTTGGTCTACCTTTAAATTTAATATAATTACCAATAGCTTGAGTCCTTTTCCATGAAAGCATACTTAAATAATCCTGCAACTTTTTTAATTCCAAAATTAGTGGGTCTTCAATAGATGGTCGCTTTTCTCTGTACTCATGTCAATCTCCTATAACTCTTCTTTCCATACCATGGATTTGTTATCCTTAACATAGGCTATTTGTTTAACTCTCATGGGGTCTTTTTTTTCTCCTTCTCACCTTGAACAAGTCACAACTCCAATAAGTTGTCATGGACAATTTCTTGCGCAAAAACTGAAACTACAACATGTATCATCTTATTTGTGAGAATTTGGCATAACATCTGATATTTTAAATGTTACCTCTTCATCCCTAACCCTTTACACCAATTTACCATCACTAGCATTAATCATAGCTCTAAATGTAGGTAAAAAGGGTTAGCCTAAAATCAAAATACTTCAATATCCTCATCTAAATCTAATATCACAAAATTAACTGGAAAATAAACTTATCGATATGAACCAACGCATCTTTAATAATTCCTTTAGGTTATTTAACTGACATTTGAGCTAATTGAATGCTTATTCTAGTTGGCTTAGTCCTAACCCCAATTTCTTAAATAATTTTGACAACGCGTGCTAAGTGCACTGTAAAATTTACCTGACTATACATACTAAAATTTGTAGTTATGGTAAGTCGGGGTTGAATCCACAAGGAATGTTTGATTAATTTTTGTAATGGAATTAATTAATGCAAGGACAATATAAAAGGGGAGTTTTGGATTTTTAGCAATTTAGAAAATAAAATAAAAGTAAACTATTGAAAACAAATTAAAACAAGCAATCGAAGATGATTGAAGTGCCGAGTACGAGTAAGGACCAGTTTTAGGGTCAATCTTGACCTAAACACGATTAAGCTTATTCTATCATCGTAACATCTTTAAACCTCTCTTTGGACTATTAATCTGAGACTAATAAAACACTATACTAGTCCTGGTTTTCCCTTAAGCTGTGTTTAATTAAGATATGATCGTTAATTAAACCTAACTACCGAATAACTTAGGATACGATCTCTAGATTCAATTTGGCAGCATCATTACGAAATGGAAAACGACCAATATAGGCAGTAACTTCACATGTTCGGGTTATCTAACCTAAGTTATCTTGTTCCTAACAATTCACGATCATTAGATGCTACTAACAAATATCAAATGTAACAATTACAGATTACATTCAATATTATAGTAATAGGTTCGAAACAGAACAATCAAAATAACGTATTAAGATTATCTATCCAAAACGCAACTTAATCAACACAAACAAGACAATAATCTGAAAAGAGATTACAACGTTAAAAGAATGAAATAACTTAATCGTGACTTGGATTTGATATCTCCGTTGAATCAGTGTCAGGAAGTTAACCTTCCATTTCCATCTTTAAATACTCATTGTTAGGCATCCTCTCCATCGCCACTATCGGTGTTGAGGAATGAATAAAAACCTAAAGAGAAAATGAGAGAAAACTATTAGTTAGGTTATATCCCCCCATCGTTTTCTGCTATCACTCTCTTTCCCATGTGTAGTCAAATTTAGGTTTAAAACTGAGTGACACCTGGCCAGGACACCTGTCTTTCTCACATGAATTCTCGGATGTGAAAATTCATGGCAGTGCAAGGTCATTGCATTGCTGTACAAGCCTCTCATGGCCATGAGTGGCCCTCTCATGGTCGTGCATGGACCTCTCATGTTCTGAGAGAGGTTGCATGGGCATGAGAAATTTCTCACGCATATGCAATCCAATGTCTGGTCGTGAGACTTCTCCTTTATTTGTTATTCATTTGACCTTCTCTCTTGCCTCTTCTTCTTTATGCTCTATGAGTCAATAGAATATGGAAATTGAGAAGACGAATTCAATGACATGCTTTCGGGTCACTTTAGCTTCTTTAATTCCAAAAAGTACCTAAGATCAAATATAAGCTAAAGTGAGTATCCTAAGAATTTTTAAGGTATCAATCACTAAGTGTAGTATATCAAATGAATCAACATTTAAACATATATCAAGTTCCCCCACACTTAGCTTTTGACCGTCCTCAAGCAAATCGCCAAAATCAAAATCACAAATTGAAACTTTTACTCATTTTCCATATTTTCTAGGAGTAGATAATCATAAGTAAAGATGACTGACTTCCAAAACGTATAGCAATAACTCAACATTCAAAGCTTCTACTCTTGATCAATCAACATTCATCACCCTTAGAAATTGAGAAATCTAGAGATAGACTTGGATAAAAGGTGTTTAAACAAGATATTTCTACGGGTACGCTCAACCACTATTCATAATCACAACAGTCTATAACTTTGGATATCATTTCATTTCTACACCATTGAAAGTCATATGCATAATCATGAATCAAAGGACTTTTCTATGGTTGTAATAGGAGTAAGGATAAGGTGAGATGTATTTTGGGTAATTTAGCATAAAATTCATCAAGCTAGGGAAGCAAAAGTAACACTCAATAAAATATCAAACGCACAAGTTGACATTAATTTAAAACTGGGTATTGTCAACCATGAAGAATGCAACAAATATGTTTCACAACTCAATTCAGCTCTCACACCATAAGCCACATGAACATAACACAAAAAGTGTTCCATCCAAATCAACAACCATCTTCATATGCAATACATTTAAACACCCAATCAATACAACTTAAGGAGGATAAACTATTAATTAACAACTTTTCACAACAATTGTATTTCCCCTTTGTACTTTTATTCAAGCTCACTTTTTTCTGTTTCTTTCCTTTTCTTTTTTTTTTCAAATATAGAGGTGATAGAAGCTACACCAACAAAGGATTCATAACATGACATTTTAACAAATAGAATCGACCCATTTGTATACATACCCCCACATTTAGGCTTTTATATAATCACAGTCATCAAGAATTAGCAAATGCTCCACTAGTTTTAAGGCTTGGTTAGGGCAATTGGTTAGGTGCATGTAATGTGGTTTATGCAAAAGAAAAGGCTAATAAAGCTTAAAAGGGGTTAGCAAAGGAAAATTCACATAAATGGGTAGGCTATTTGGCTAATGTAGCTCGTAATCAACAAAGAATGTCTAATCATTTTCATAAAAATGCACATGATAAAAAGGTGGTTTCAAATAAAAAATCAACACAAAGTAAGGATGTATATATCATAAAGGTCACATATAACAAAAGATAGTGAGATTGATCTGCATGTGTCAGTTTGATATTACTTAAAACCTCACAGATTTTTGTCTATCACTAGTCACTGATCTTATAAGAATAATGCAAATTAACCAATTACATGATCAAAAGTATATGCTAAGGTTGCCATGAATTTTCTGGTCAATTCACACTATAATTATGACTATCTAGTCTTAAAAGCAATAGAAAACAAGATTTTTATATTTTGTTTATTTGATTTTAAAAGCTGCCTAAGAAGTCACATAAGCAATAATTAAGCTAAAAAACATGCATAAAAACTAAGATCCTTACTGACATACTTAAAATTTACATTGTCTCCAATGTAACATCAAATGCAAGAAATGGAGCATTTAACAAAAATAGCAATTGAGAAAATATAAAGAAATAGAAATTGAAATTGACTTCCCTTAAGTTGCCTTCCAAGCAGCACCTTTGTTTATCGACCTCCAATTGCGTTCATCAAGTGACACAAGTCACACACTCCAACATCAACACCTCTGAATCCTTCGTTTGGAAGCCTTTATAATGACTTTAATCGATGACCGTTCACTCTAAATGTTTGGTCAGTTTGAGACTCCGTTCTTAGCCGATGATCTCTCCCAGCCATATATTATTCCACTAATTTAGGAATAGATTAATATTTTGTAATGAATCCTTGTAAATCATTTTCCATAATTCCGATTGTAATCTCCCTATTTAAAGGGTCTTGTAAATCAACAGAGATCATCAAGAATTCAAACCATAATTACTTTCATGGTATCAGAGCTTCGGTTCTGAAGCTTGTCTTTCTCGTCCCTTTTCTTCTTTATTTTTTTTTAGCTTCTGCCATCGGCCACCATGACCCAAACTGACGAACAACAATCGTCCTCCAACCCCAAGCCATCCCACACCCTTCACCCTGCCTACTCTGTCACTAACATCCAATCTAAAATCAGAACCCTCGATGGCACCACGGTAACATACTCCTCATGGGTAAAATTATTTAAGTTTCAATCAATAGCATACCGTGTTCTCGATCACATCGATGACACCAAACCCCCAGACTCAACAGATCCGACATACATGGCCTGGAAAGAACTGGACGCCTTGGTCTCTCAATGGATTTACAGTACCGTGTCCGATGACCTGCTCACCCGAATCCTTGACACTGAAGCTACGGCTCGAACCACATGGTTGAAACTTGAAAAAATTTTCCTTAGCAACAAGAAAGCAAAAGCAGCAGCCCTTGAAACCAAGTTTGTTAATCTCACCCTCACAGCTTGCAGTTCAGTTGACGATTATTGCAAGAAATTGAAAGATCTTGCCGACCAATTGACCGATGTCGATCAACCAGTCACGGAATCGCGACTGGTTTTACAACTAGTTCGAGGCCTCCCACAGGAATTTGACACCACTGCGTCCCTGATAAACTCCCAGACTGCAGATTGGGATCTTGCAAGAACCATGTTGAATGACGAAGTAATCCGCCAGGCTGCACGACAGCAACAGCCCACCTCTGTCCTCGTCACTCCAGCAGCTCAGACCAACCAATCCCAGCCAGCCACATCTCAACAGCCTCCTGCTCCTCAATCGTACAACAGCAACCAGCCCAACTGTTAGCCCCAAAAATTTTTTTTAAAGAATAAGCATGATTAGATTAAATTAATTAAGTTAGATTAGCATAAATTAAGGAATCATTAATTAAC
>JAOTAY010000004.1:20290586-20301129 GCA_025629805.1 Erythroxylum baracoense
CCGAATTGTTGTAACTTTTTGTAATAACTATGTTTCAAGCTGGTTTCAGTTTTTGGAACAAATTTGTATTAAGTTCAATGTACTATCATGTATGTTTGCCTGAACTATTTTATGGAAGTTTACGAACGCTTTGATTTGTTTGTACTAATTTGTATGGCGTTTGTATATCCTTCGAGGGGGTATGTGGGTATTACACACCAACTAAAAACACCAAAATATACCTCTAAATCTCACTTCCATCTTTATAATTTCATTCCTTCATAATAAAAGTAAGAAGAGATAAAGGTGAAGAGAAAATTCCAAACTTTTACCTTGATTTTCACCGAAGATTGACTTGATTTCTTACATGAAAAATGATGGATGAAGATAGTGAAATGGAGAGGAGAAAAACCTGAACTTAGAACCTCCAAAATGTCATGCATCTCCCCTCTCCATATCCCTATTCCAAAACTTTCAAGACTCACACATATGCTTATTTCCTATTGGACACACATGCTTTATTATTATTGGTCACACATGCCTTAATCCAATTGGTCCACATGTTAACTTTAAAAAATTGCGTATTGGTCTTTTTTCTTCCTTTACTTCTCACATTAGCCTACAATCTTATTAATTCATTTCAGTCCCCTATGTCTTAATTTTCTATCGTAATAAATTTCATGCGATTTGGTTAATTATTCCGAGAGTTATACCAAAATACTACAGGTTGTTCGAAAATAGGGACAACAACTATAACTCAACTTCAAGCCAGAATTAAAAAACCTTAAAGGCATAATAAAATTTCGGTTCCTTCATGAAATTTTTAGATGTCTCTATTTTAATCTCCAATTGGAATTATCTAGTTTGGAGGTCTATAGGTCATGATATGGTCAAATTATAGAAATCCGTTTAGTGAAACTTATCCATTCAGCGAGGTATACATCCTAAACAGCTAACTTTGGTCTTATCATGCAAGAGCAACATAAAAATACATCTAATTTAACCAAAAAAATTCTATAAGCAAATGAGATACTTTTTTTACCATTTCTCCTCACATCACATTCATGAATGCAATCAAGATATCTATATATATTTCACATTTAAATATTTATGTCCATGTTAAAATGAACAAATTACCCATTAATCCAGGTCTTTTACATTAAGTACCATAATGTCTCTTACTAAGATACACTTAATTCATTATGTTCACTTCTTAATACACCTAGATATGCTATAATACTTTTAGGGTATATGTTGGGGGATTACAATATACGTCTTTGAACAATGTTGGTGGCCAGTAGAAGCTGCTCTCCAGAACTTTACACATTTTTTCACTCCAAAATGTCCTCCGCAGTATAGGAATGGTTGAAGGCTAAGATTGATGATCAATGAAGGGAAGGGAAAGTGATCTTGATGAGTGGCAAAATTTAACTTTCGATAATAAATACATACTTGCCACCTAGCTTGCACTCAAGTGTGAACTAACTCACCTTTCTGATTTGTCACAATGGTGATTCCAGATTTCTTGGGAACCACCTAAACAAGACTTACCCACTTACTATAAGAGATCGGGTAAATTACCCCAATATCGAGAAGCTTCAACAACTCCTTCTTCACAGCTTCCATCATTGGAGGATTTAGCCTATGTTGAGCTTGCCTTGTTGATTTTGCATCCTCCTCCAACAAGATGTGGTTCATGCATATAAAAGGGCTTATTCTTTGGGTATCTACGATAGTCCATTCGATGGCCTTCTTATACCCTCTTAGCATTTGAATCAACCTCTCCTCTTGATTTGAAGTCAACTCTGCTGAAATGATAACTTAGAGAGTTTGCTTATCTCTTAAATAGACATACTTTAGATGTGCAAGGAGTGATTTCAATTCCAATTTTAGTGCCTGAATATTAGAAGGTAATAACTTCTGGTGAGATTCAAATAGTTTTATAAAAGCCAAATCAAACCTTTTTGGAAAGTTTTCCGATGATTCTTAAGCAGTTGTCATTTCCATAAGCTCTTCTCCCATCTCAACATTAGTGCTAACTTCTACTTCCACATCCTCTATTAAAACCGTTTCTAAATGATCCTTCCAACTTATTTTATACATTTCTTGTACCAAAGGATTAATTATATCAATAGAAAAATCAAAATTATTAATAGAAGGATGTTTCATGGAATCAAAAATATTGAAATGAATCACTTTCCCATCAAATTCCATTGTGAGGGTGCCTTCACGAGCATTTATATTAGTTTGAACCGTATTAAGAAACGATCTCCCCAATAAGATAGGTATTGGATTACAAAAGTGTCATCATTCGTATCCACAACATAGAAATCTTCAGTAAACACTAACTTATTCATCTGCACTAAAATATCCTCAACCTCACAATTAGGATAAATATTAGTGCGGTCAGCCAGTTGTATGATTACACTCATTTCTTTCAATAGACCCAAATTCAAAGAAGCATAAATCGAACAAGGCATCACATTAATATAAGCACCTAAATCCAATTTTGCTTTATTGATCATAGTATTATCAATTTTGCAAAGAATGGTAAACACACCTAGATCTTGACATTTTGGAGACATCTTCTTTCTAAATACCACAGACACATTCTCACCCATCATTACTTTTTCATCACCCTGTAATTTCCTTTTATGTATAGTTCTTTTAGGAATTTAGTGTAACTTGGTACTTGCTTAATTTCTTTCAGGAATTTGGCGTAACTTGGTACTAGTTTAATTGCCTTGAGTAAAGGTATGTTGATTTTCACTTTCTGGAAAGTCTCCAATATCTATTTATCCTTCTCCTCTTTGTTCAATCTTGTCAATCTACTCAGAAAAGGTGGCAGATTAGCGTTAATATTATTAGGACTTTATAAATTTACCTTTGTACTCGATGTCAAAATTTCCTCCTTTCCCAATTTCTTCTCAATCTCTTCCTCGATAGCAATTCTTGGTGGAGTTCTCTTAGGACCCTTAATCTCCTTTCCACTCCTTAGGTTTATAACACCGACTTTCTTTGGGTTTATCTTGGGTTGAGAGGGAAACTTCCCTCTACATTGTCATTCTAAAATGTTTAGCCTCACTACCATTTGACCTAGTTGATTTCCATGTTTTGTTGACTTGCTTTTGTCTCCTGCTCAAGTTGTTGCATATTTTGATTAAGCTACAGTGTACTTTGTTGAAGCTGCTGCATACCTTGACTAATCTGCTGGACAGTCTGACTATGCTGAAGATTGTTAGTAGTAGAGGTTTTGATAAAGTCGTCAAGAGATGTACCTGAACTAGAAGAGGAGGCTCCCTGTGCACCTGTGGCCTTGTTTGAAATCCTTGTGCTCCTTGCGATCAACTCTGGAAGTAATTATGATATATTTTCCCTCTATAACTCAAGTTAGGGTGATCCCTTTAACTTGAGTTATACATTTGCAAGTACGAGTTGTATTGGTTCTTGAAGTTCCCTCCTGTAACATTCACGTACTCCATATTTCCTTCTTATAATGTCGGGCACTAATAAGTTGGATGGCTTGTGTTTGAACACATCCCAAAAACTTTCACTTGTGCATGTCTAGCTGTAATGTTTCTAACAAAAGATGTTAGTTCGTTTAAATGATGTTTGATGGATGAATTACTTACCTTGTTTGCTCGTCTAACATCATTGTGAGTTTCAAATTATTTTGTGTTCACGGCTATCCACTCAAGTAGGATCTTGACATCAATGGGAGTTTTCTCACAAAGTACCCCACCACTCGCTACATTAACCAAATTCCTCTCCATTGGTAGCAGTCCTTCATAAAAATATTGGATGAGAAGTTACTTCGTTATGTAGTGATGCAGACAACTGGCACATAACTTCTTAAACGACTCTCAGTACTTGTATAGAGATTCCCATTATGTTGTTTGATAGCATATATCTCCTTCCGAATACTTGCTGTCTTTGAGGTTTGAAAATATTTGTCTAAGAATAGCCTTCATCTCTAACCATGTATTTACGCTTCCAGCTGGTAAGTCAAATAGACAATCTTTTACTGCATTCTTGAGTGAGAACAGGAAGACCCCTCAACATGATCTGCTTGTCGGTCACTTCGTGACACTTCATGCTAAAAAATACCACATCGAGCTCTCTAAGATGCTTATGTGCATCCTTACATATAAGACCATGAAAGTTAGGCAATACATGGATTAATCAATGGTTTTAACTCAAAGGTGACATGTTCAGTAAAATTCAGAAATGTTATGCAGAATGGTCTTTGAGTTAAATTGGGTGTAACTAACTCCCTCAAAGTTCTCGAATTTTCCATCATCTCTTCAGATTCCAAATTCATATTCTTTTACCAGAGTTGATCTTGCTTCCTTATGCAATCTCCACAATATTCTCTCGATCTCCGGATCAAGTTGGTCAATTTCTCTACGAGGAGATTTGGTCACTATCATACACCAATACTAATAAACGATTAAAAATTAACAAGTAACAAAAAGAACGATTATAAACAAATGTGTCCATAAAACACCAATTAAAATCAAAAAGGAGAATTGAACTACCGCACTCCTTTGTAACGGAGTCAAAATTTGACTGCGCGTGTTGAGTGCATTGCAAAATTTACCTGACTCTGTACACTAAAATTTGTAGTTATGGTGAGTCAGGATCGAATCCATAGGAAATATTTTGTCAATTTCCGTAATGGAATTAATTAATGCAAGGATAATATGAAAAGGGGGTTTTGGTTTTTAGCAATTTAGAAAATAAAATAAAAGTAAACTATTGAAAACAAATTAAAACAAGCAATCGAAAATGATTAAAGTCTCGAGTATGACTAAGATTCAGTTCTAGGGTCAATCTTAGCTTAAACATGATCAAGCATATCCCATCATCCTAACATCTTTACACCTCTTTTCGGGCTATTGATCTGAGACTAGCAGAACACTATACTAATCCTAATTTTCCCTTAGGTTGTTTTTAATTAAGATATGATCGTTAGTTAAACCTAACTACCAAATAACTTAGGATACAATATTTAGATTTAATTTGGCAGTAGCATTATGAAATTGAAAACGACCAATATACACAGTACCTCACACGTCTGGGTTATTAACCTAAGTTATGTTGTTTTTAATGATTCACGATCATTAGATTCTACTATCAAACATTAAATGTAACAATTAATTGATTACATTGAACATTATAGCAATAGGTTGGAAATAGAATAATCAAAATAACATATTAAGATTATCTATCTAAAACCCAACTCAATCAACACAAACAACACAACAATTTGAAAAGAGATTACAACGTTAAAAAAATGAAATAGCTTAATCATGACTTGGATTTGATATCTCTATTGAATTGACATCGAGAAGATAGCCTTCCATCTCCTTCGTCAGGGTCTCACCGTCAGCCATATGCTCCATCGCCACTGTCGGTGTTGAAGAATGAAGAAAAACCCTAAGAGAAAATGAGAGAAAACTATCGGCTCGGTTATATCCCTCAAATCGCTTTCTGCCGTCACTCTCTTTTCCTTATGTAGTAAAATTTAGGTTTAAAACCGAGTGAAACTTGGCTAGGACACTTGGCTTTCTCACGTTCGTGTAAGGTCATTGCACAGTTATGCAAGCCTCTCACGGTCGTGAGAGATGTTGTCTCTTACGCCCTTGTAATCCAATGTTTGGCCGTGAGACTTCTCCTTTCTTTGTTATTCATTTGACATTCTCTCTTAACTCTTCTTCTTTCAATCCTCTTCTTCTTCATGCTTCGTGAATCAATAGAATATGGAAATTGAGAAGATGCTTCAATGATATGCTTTCGGGTTAACTTAACTTCTTTACTTCCAAAAAGTATCTAAGACCAAATATAAACTAAAGTGAGTATCCTAAGTATTTCTATGACATCAATCACTAAATGTAGTATATCAAATGATCCACATTTAAACACATATCAAAATTTGTAGGGCATCAAATTAATACTTGCTCCTAAATTAGCAAGCTACCAATTAATAGGGAATAGTAAAAGTCTTTGGATCTTTTAGCTTTTTGGAAATCTTGTTTTGGAAAATGATATAATACGTCTTTCTTAATGTCACAGTAGATAGCTCCTCTAATTTTCCCTTATTTGAGAGAAACTCTATTAAAAATATAGCGTACTTAGGCATTTGTCAAAACCTAAACAAAAGGTAAGTTAATATGGTGTTGTTTGAAAAGTTAAAAAACTTATCAACTTGCTCATCCATGTTATTCTTCTTCGACTTTGCTAGGCATAGATTTGTAGGTTTAAACCCTTTAACAAGTTAAGGTTGCTTACCATCTTTCTCCTCCTTCTCACCTTGTTTCGTTTCCACTCTTAAGTCCTTGCCACTTATAAGGGAAACTACCTTTTCATGCTCCTTAATATTTGTTTTGGTATTCATAAATAAGCTTCCTTGACATCTCTCAAAAACCAATTCAACAAGTTATCTAATATAATTCTCCGAGTTATGAATAGAAGTCTCTTAAACGAAGCCTCATTAGCCTGAAAATGAGCTTCAAATGTTTGATTAAATTTTGTCTTAAGATTGTTGGATTGAAAACAAAAATATGCTTGGTTTGGCTAAACAGTAGATTTCAAAGCTTTTTCCGAAATTAAAACACAGTGGAAGCGTAAATACCAAATCAACATGCTTTTTAATCCACACATGATACGACATAAGGAAAATAAAATAAGAACAAGATCGAAATATTGTCGACTCCTTACTAAAGCTTCGACTCCTCGTTGCTGTGTCCTCAACCAATCTGATCTACCACTTGTTCTCCTTGGACAACTTGGTTAACAAGATCCTTTGGTGGGAAACGAGCAGAAAAGTAAATCGCAAACTTTTGCTATATTCGGCTAGATCAAAGAAGAACCATGAGACCTCATTTTCTTTGCTATTGCCGATAGTCTTTTGTGCTTGGAGAGAGAGAGTGGGACTAAAAACATATCACGCACATTTAGCATCAAACATGCTAAAAAATTGTGTCATTCCAAGTCCAACACTTGGATGTTAGCTTTCATCAAAAAACTGCACAGCTCATGTTCATTTAAAAGCCAACCATTAAACCTTTTAATAAAGAGTAACGTTATTGGTTTGCTTTGGAAGTAAGTAGAAAGAGTAATAACAAAGCACCACTCCATTTCATTCTTTAATCAAAAGAATGCCAGAAAGTGATATACGTTTCTCATTTTTCAAAAGGAAGACCCCCACTACAATCCTTGAGCATTATCTATAATCATAACATGTTCATTTAGTGACCAAAGTCATTGATGTAGATAGCATTACCGAATCCTACAATTCGATTTTGTTTCTTCTTTTTTAATAAAGATTTTAATTCGATTAATCTAATTAATTAAATCAAAATTTAGCCTAATGTTAAAAGTTCCTTTGGGCTTATAATTAACAATTAATTAGTGTAAGCCCAACATTTAATTATAGGCTTAAGATCTAATTTAATTAACTCTTAATTAAGTTGTTTTGGTCTTATTGGCGCGAAACCAATTTGTCCATTTCTCTCAAAACTGTCTCATTTTCTTTTCGATCGATAACCTGCATTTATTTTTCTTGCTTTCCTTGATAACCTTCCCAGAAGCCAAGCGGAGAATCTAGTTGGACTTAAATAATTCAACCTCCAATGAGCTCGGAATTAATTTAATCTCATTAGAATTAATTCTAACTTATTAACTAAGTGATTCCACTAAAAAAAATTGGCTGAACTATTAAATTACTTAAAGTTATGAGAAAATATATTTCAATTTATTAATACGATATTCAATCACAAACTCTATTATGAACCATATTATAGCCATCCGCACAATAAACGGTAAAATTACTGTTTGGCCCTTATGTTGGTTTTTTCTTCTAAATCTCCCGTTTCACTCTATACGGTGATTAACACACAAGATCTAATCTTGGTATTAAGACTTGATGGGTAGCTAGTCCATTAAACTACTGGTGCTAGTTTAATCACCAATCTCTGTAAAACATCTTAAAGTGATGATATGGCTACAAACTCTTTATTTGAGTGAATGTTCCTTGATGCATGTTTCAATTAATAATTCTAACTTGTGGACACTAGATTGATATCTTGTAAAAATCTATTCCGATCATATCAAGAATTATAACGAAATGCACATGAGTTCATCTCTTATCAAGATTGTGGTTCGTAATAAACGAATGCTAAGGTGTATGTTTTAAGATTAAAGTAACGACTTACTTTATTCTTTAAAAATATAAGCGATTCTAGATTCATTTAATAGTGTCATTACCAATAGTCAAATACTATCATGATTTGAAACTCATTATTTCATTGAAGTAAACTCTTTTACTTATACGGAGGTAAATTGTAACACTACAGTCTAAACCATACATCTTCATGTATATGTATATTACTTGCAAAGGAACCTTGATACCTTATGACTAGTTATATTATGCTCATACAAATAAAACTAAACTCTTTTGTTTTATTAATGATAAATATTTTCATTACAATATTGTAACTGGAAGAAAATTAAGTTATATATAAATACACTTGCTTTCCAGGGCACTACATTTACATAACCCTAACAATCTCCCACTTACCCTAAAGTAAGTTTGACATATCCCTCATTCCATTCCTTCTAGGTGACCTTCGAAGCTCTTCTATGATAGCGCCTTCGTGAATGGATTAGAAAGGTCTTGATCTGTGGGAATCCTTACCACATCCACCTCACCACGTTGTATGATCTCCTTTATGAGATGATACTTTCTCTCAATGTGTTTGGCGGCTTTGTGATTCCGAGGCTCTTTAAAATTAGCCACTACCTCACTATTATCATAATAAATTGTAATGACAATTTTCCACCTCAGGAACTACCTCCAAATCCTTTAAGAACTTGCAGAGCCAGACTGCTTCCTTTTTTGCTTCACAAGCGGCAATATACTTAGCCTCTATAGTCAAATCAGCAACACAAGATTGCTTGACACTCCTCCAGACTATGGCTCCACCTTCCAAAGTAAATATAGAGCCAGAAGTTGATTTCTTTGAATCAAAATCTGATTAGAATTTCGAATCTGTAAATCCTGTCAGAATAAGGTCACTTCCAGAGTAAATAGGCATTAAGTTCTTTGGCTTACAAAGAGACTTCAGTATGCACTTGATTGTAGTCCAATGCTTCATTCCTAGATTGGACTGGAATATATTTACCAGTTCCACTACGTAACAGATATCTGGTCTAGTGCAAAGCATAACGTACATTAAACTTCCAATTGCTGAAGTATACGGAATGTTGCGCATGCGTTTAACCTCCTCTTGGATCTTAGGTGCTTGCTCCTTTGAAAGTTTGATTTCATGTCTAATAGGTGTGAAGCCCCTTTTGGAATCCTGCATGGCAAACTTATTAAGTATGTTCTCAATGTAGGTCAGTTGAGACAAGGTTATCTGCTTGTTCTTACGATCCCTTATGAGCTTGATCCAAGGAACATAGTTAGCCTCTCCCAAGTCCTTCACTGAGAACTGTTTGTTTAGCCATTCCATGACTGTAGATAACATTCTTACATCATTCCCAATGAGCAGAATGTCATCGACATACAAAATTAGGAAAGTAACCTTGCCTTTTTGTATCCCTTTATAGACACAAGGCTCATCTAGGTTTTGTATGAACCCATAGGTTTTGATATTCTTATCAAACCTAATGTTCCAAGACCTAGATGCTTGTTTAAGTGCACAAATGGACCTTTGCAACTTGCATACCTTATGCTCATTACCTGGCTTAACGAATCCTTCTATTTAGGCCATATAAATGGTCTTCTCAAGATCCCCATTAGGAAATGTGGTCTTGACGTCCATTTTTCATATTTCATAATTGAAATAGGCTGCTATGGCCAAAAGAATTCTGATGAACTTAAGCATGGCAACCAGAGAAAATGTCTCCTCATAGTCTATACCTTTCTTTTGAGTATAGCCCTTAGCTACCAATCTAGCTTTAAAGGTCTCCACATTTCCATCAAATCCTCTTTTCCTTTTAAAGATCCATTTACACCCTATGGCCTTTACACCTGGTCGTAGATCTACAAGGATCTAGACTTCGTTGGCGTACATGGAATCTATTTCCGATTCCATTGCCTTAAGCCACTTTTCTGTATCAATGTCATTAATAACCTGTGTATAAGTAATGGGATCCGTTACTTCTTGGTTTGAGATGACAATTATGCCTTCTCTTATACCTAGATATCTGTCTGGATGTCTCACAACCCTCCCACTACGTCTAGGTACTACTTGATGTTCAGACTGCTCTTGTGATTCAACTTTTGAATCCATTTCGACATTGATCGGTGTGTGGTTAAGTCTTTGGATCACTCCCTTGGAAATTGAATGAAAAATTTAATTCCAAGGATTGTAATATAGAGTGCAACCCCCGGATCATCTCACTTAATTGGAACCTAGAGCAAATGATCTAAGCTAGCCTAATTGTCATGAAATGCAAACAAAATTAGTTAAGAGTGGATATTTGGATTGTTTTGATTAAACTAAATGAATTGAACTAAATGAAAGAAAAGTGTATAAAAAGGGTGTTTTTGGATTTT
>JAOTAY010000004.1:20315241-20338025 GCA_025629805.1 Erythroxylum baracoense
GATTCTTCCACCCGGGGTTATATGTGTTAGATTAGGTGTTATTACGCCCTTCTCGTCTAAATTGCACCCCTATATAATTCACTTGCTCATGGTTATCCTCTCTCATCAGGTAGCAGCCCACAGTGTCATGATCTACTTGACCATATAACTCACATTTTGCTTGCATGGCCTTAATTGGATTGGAAGATGATACCTTGATATTGTTAAGTTGTCGCGTCAGATTATTGATCTTAGCTTACATCTCTATCATCTGATCGACCGCGACAACTCCCTTCTACTCTCTAAAGGTAATAGGTTGCCTACTTCTCTCACTCGCCCATAAACAGATATTACTCACCATCTCTTCAATTAACTCCTCTACTTCATTGACTGTCTTACGCATTAAAAATCCTCCTGATGTTGCATTGATCATGCCTTTGGTGGGTGGGTTTACTCTGTTGTGGAATGTCTACAGGAGGAATTCCTTCGGTAGATTGTGGTGTGGGCGTCTCCTCTGCAGGTCTTTATAATGCTCCCACGCTTCATAAATTGACTCTCCGTCACCTTGCTGGAAATTGGTAATTTCCTTTATGATCTTTGTGGTCTTCGTTAAAGGGATGTACTTATCCAAAAAAGCGCGCACAAGTTGCTTCCATGTTGTGATGCTAGCGGGGTTCAGTGAGTGGCACCAAGCCTTCGCTCTGTCCCTAAGTGTAAAAGGGAACAACCTAATCCTAATAGCATCCTCCGACGTCTGGTGATACCAAAATGTATGACAGAGCTCAAGGAAATTAACGATGTGTGCATTCGAATCTTAATTCGCCAGTTTATAAAATTGGATATTCTGCTGAAGCATATTCAAGAGGGCTGACTGGATTTCGAATGAGAATAATTGAGCAGGTGGTCTAGCCACTCCTTGGTTCGCTAGGTTAAACCCTGGTCTCATAAAATCCATGAAGGTCCTCTATTATTGCCTCATAGGGTTAACTTCCTGATCCATATTTCTTTGAAATTTCTCGGCCATTTGTGATTTCTTGATCTCTTCTTCTTCCTCTCGTCGAGCTTTCCTCAAGGTTCGTTCTAATCACGCTAGGTTAAACCCTCTCAGTTTGTTGCCGAATTATTAAGAACAGAATTGGAATCACAATCAACTAAATAGAAAACACAATGGAATAAATTTTATTAATCTCAAAAGTTAAAATTTGAAGGTGAGTATAAACGTAAACTCAACATTCAACACAACGAATCTCAACACCTATTTCAATTTTATACATAAATAAAATTGAAATAAATGGAAATATTGTCAGGAATGGAATCTTGGAAGTGGCAATAGCGGGAAACCATTTGTTCCAGGAAGTACTTCACATTTATCACGTCTTCGTATCTCTCTTCCTTCGTCTCCTTCCTCAATCTCTTGATCTCTCTCTAGTTTTATCTTGGATTTGACAGAATCTCACTCTTTTGTATGACTCTCTAAGCTCTCTTTAAATCCCAGTGGCTGTCACATCAGGTTATATTTATTCTAATGATCAAAGTCAGGGTCGAAATGGTCTATAAAATCTCACAAAAATTGAGTTTTTCTGTTAGCTAGATACAGGGCATGATCGTGGCCCTGCCTGCCATGATCTTGGTCTACTGTGTAAGATCGTGGCCTAGATGTTGCTGGCTGTTCCTTCTCTGTCACGATCGTAGCCTATTGTGCACGATCGTGGCTTATGGTTTTGGGCTGAAACTCTTCGAATCTTCGCTGTGCTTCCCCTTTTACGCTGAAATACTAACAAACGTATCATGACTCAAAAATATAACATTTAAGCGCAAAGACTTAATCTAACCTATAAAAACACTAAAACACACAAACTAACATAATTACACCTTAAATGTACACTCACCACTCAAATTCACACTAAATAAATAACAATTTTAACCCTAAAACACATGCAATTACACAACTATCAAGCTTCGTCGCCCTCTTCTCCTTGTCTTCCATGAATCTTAACTCATGGGTTGCCCAGCTGAAGAAGCCAAAACATTTTATGTTTTTTTTGTTACATGTCCCTCTGTTTATATTAGAAACTAGGTTAAAACGAAAGGTATACTTGGACAATATCTTCCGCCTGTGTGTCACGGGTGTGAGAGTGTGTCATACCTGTGACACACTATGGTATGAGTGTGAGGGTTGCTTGATGCCCATGTAGTTGGCTGTCACAACCGTAAGTGGGGCTCACGATTGTGACACTTTTATGCAAAGTTATGAGTGATGCTCACGACTATACAGTTTTTCCAACACGACCATGAGTTATAATGCAATCTTCTTCTTTGTGTTTTCATCTTCTTGTCTTGTTCTTATCTTTATTTGCTCTAATCTTCCTCATTCTTGTTCCATGAACACAAGTGAATATGAATCTTTAGAAAAACCACCCAAATATAGTGCTTTCGGCTCACTTTGCTCCAAATTGTTCCTAAAATCACATATGAGTCAAAGTTAGTATCTTAAGCAATTTCATGTCATTAATTCCTAAGTGTTATGGAATAACTATACAATCAACTAAGCACATATCAACTTGCTATGTTTAGGCAATCATTAGTTTATTAGAAAAGCATATAGAAGTTTTCTTGTTATAGATTCCAAAAGCTAACTAAAAATGAATTGCATATTGTTTGAAGCTAGTTAGTATGAAGTTGCCCCTTTATGCCTAATATTAGTTGCCTCAAAACTTCCTCCCTTATATGATTGAGACCTTGAAAGATCCAAACATTTCTTTCTTTTCGTATGTATACAACGGAACTAACAAATGCTATAGTTAAAATTTTGTTGGCCTATAACATCTCTTCACTTCTCAATTATCCTAAATAGCATCTCATAGGAACTGCTTCTTCTTATTAATTTATAAAAACTTTATATGTACTCCTATATAAAATTCGAGAATTGAAAGCTAAAAACTAGATGGGGTAGAGCCTTATTTCTAGTATTGTAGAGGTGACAGGTAAGGTTCTATTCATAAACTAACTTATTTAAGATTGCTAACTTATCTTTATGTACCAACCATATATGAAAAGAAAATCTAGATAGGACTTACTTGTATCATATTTTCTTATAGCAAAGAAAATGATTAAAATGAGGTTGGAAGCCACTTGTATAAAAGGTTTTATGAAACTTCCTATTGAGTGTTGTAACCATATGAAAGCATCTTGATTCTTTAGGGGTATAGTTAGGTAGCTTATTAAGCATTATTGAATGATTGATTAACCATTGTAATTCCCTACAAGTGAGCTTACATTGGCTTTTTTTGAGAACATATGGATTAAGCTTTGAATAAGTTTAGTCTTATATATGGGTCCTATGATAAGTGATTTATTGATTATGAAATTATTCTATAACAGCTAGCGATCAATGACATGAAATTGCTTAAGATACTCACTTTAGCTCAAATGTGATTTTAGGCATAATTTAGAAACAAAGAAGTTAAAGTGAATTGAAAACATGATATTTCAGTCATTTTATGAAGACTAATACCTAATTGTCCTTATGGAGTAAGAAGAAGAAAATCAGATCGAGAGAATATAAGAAGAAAACAAAAACACAAAGAAGTTACATATAGCACGTGCATGAAAATTGAATTATTTTGCATGACCCAATGTGAAATTAAAGGAGGAGAAGAAGCATTGACAAAACACATATAGCCAAAGGAGAAAAGCGTTAGGTAGCAAATAACATGACGATGCAAAGTTGGGAAGGAGCATTAAATGACGTACTGTAGGAGGACAAAAACACTGCAGTAGTTGGAGTTTGTGTTTAACGCAAACAAATTTGCATTTCACGCAGATGTTTAATAGGCATGGGAGGTGTTTTAATTAAAATGCATAGTAACAAGGAGGGCAGTGAATAGTGGAGGGGACCAATAATTAATTGGAAAATTAGAACAGTAGCGTAGGAGGCACAGTAGTGAGAGTGAGAGTGGTTCTTTGGTGGGTTTTGTTTGGGCTGAATCGAGTGGGAACTTTAGGAGCTTTGGGAGAGCACGAAAATGAAGGTAAGCTTTCCACCATGAGGAGACACATAGAGGTGTAGCTTCCCAACACTGATTTGGAGACGACATCAAAGCTAATGACTTGGTTAAACACTCTTTTCTTGTTTTTATGTTTATTGTTTTAGGTGTTGTGATTGATTAATGTAATTGCATGTTTCAGTAACAAACCGAGAGGGTAAGCCAGATAAAAATGATTAGATCAGATTAATGAGAGTTATATGATCTACTTGACCATTAAATCAATCTAGTCGATAATTTTATGGAGAGAGATCCTATGTGAGACTCGATTGTTTATTAAAGAGCTTTAGAACTAACTAGAATTATGGGTAATTTAAGATATTGCAAGTTCCATAATTTGATTAGGGTTTATAATTTAGGGTTTAATGGTTATAACTCAAGAGAGAAAAATCAACCCTTTAACTATCTAGAACCGACACCCCATAAACATATAAATGGTTAGATTAGAGTTAATGATAGGTAAAATACCCTCTCTTATAACTTGATTGACTCTCTTGATATATTTCCATTATGACCTGTGTGACTGCTCAGTTAAATTATAGTTACAATTCTTGAATCAAATTCTCGTATTTACTTGTTGTGTTCACTTATGCTATTTTTTATTTCTTTTTATTCTTTTCTCTAAGCCTTAGACAATTTAGGATTAGGCTAGTACCCTCCTTAGGGATCAACCCTTCAATATTACAAAGTATGACTCGCGCGCTTGCGATTATTGATAGTTTTATAAATTGTAAAACTTGCTTAAGTTTTGAGAGCCATTGATGGGGAGGCGTATATTACTTTAATTCTTGTAGTCTAAGGTGTTTTCACCATCTTCTGTGAAAAAAAACTAAGCATAAAGTAGATGACATATCATTTTGGATATCACCATACAACAATGGGGAATCTCAATAGTTGAATGCTAAAAAGAGATAGAAAGAAAGATGGTGGAGGAAATACATCATCAAGAGCAACAAACCCTTATGGACGTCATGAGGCCACAACCTAATGCCTATCATCAAAGGATTATGTGACCACTAGTGCAAGCGAATACGTTCGAGATCAAACCATCACTGCTAAACATGTCGCGAATTGATGTGCAATTCTACGGGCCAATGAGGATCCCAATGCTCATCTAGTTAATTTCTTAGAAATTTACTGTGATGCCGGAGGGTGTTGTTAGGATGAGGCTCTTTGCCTTTACACTTAGGGATCGAGCCAAGACCTGGTTAAATTCTCTCCACCCAACCAAAATCACAAATTGGGAGCAGTTGGTGCTAGTTTTTCTAGATAAGTATTTCCCTCTAAACATGATAACAAGACTAATAAAGGAAATTATCAATTTCTAGCAAAATGATGACGAGTCTTTATATGAAGCGTGGGAGTGGTATAAGGAGTTACAAAGGAGTTGTCCTCATCATAACCTACCTAACAAATTCCTATTAGAAACCTTCTACACTGGAGTTAATCCACCCATAAGGAGCACCATAGATGCAACTGCTGGAGGATCATTCATAATGAAAACAGTTGAAGCAGCATACAATCTGTTGGAAGATATGGCATACACTAGTTGTCTTTGGACATCATAACGAAGTTGGCAACAATCAAACTTTTTAGACCTAGGAGGAATGATTGCTTCAAATTTAATGAAAACATTACAGGATAAGATCGATAACTTAACTAAGAAATTAAATAACTTGAAAGCCACCTCTTCCTCTCCAGTCACATCAATGTAACATAAATATGAGTCATGTTAATAAAAGAGCTACATTATAACTGATTGTTTCTTAGAGGAAAAATGTAATATCCCATATCTCAAATTGTTGAGAGATTTAAAGTGTTAGACTAATGAGTCACATGAGTAGCATCACATAGAATGAATTTGGTACATTTATGTAATGATTTTATAATTGTATTCAAAGACATAAAATGAACATACACACATGAATTATAACTTAGAAAAATTGCAGTCAATTGACATATTCTAGGGTATGAAGGATTAAAAATGAACATGATGTGAATTGTTAATTGTTATATCATGAATTTTGGTTTGATTGGATTACAATTAGTAATTTGAAATTAATTGTTATTAATTGGAAGAGTGATAAATTAATATGTAAAATTGGACTAGGGAAAAAATGCCAAATGGTAAGATAAATTGATACATGAAAGATGAGGCTGACTAAGCCTATAATTGAGTGACATTTGGCATAGTTAAATGAGTGACAAATGGACAAGTAATTAACTGACAAATGGATAAATTATAGAGTGAAAAGTGGATCAATAATTGGGAGACATATGGTAGCTTAAGGAGTGGACTAATGGCAACATATTAGGAGGATACGTGGCTTCCATGCCTTAAGACAAATGTCATTGGAAGAGGATGATACCTAGCATCTTGATTAAGCTAAGTTAATGCAAAAATGTTCCTGCAGTCTTCCTCACTTCTCTTCCACCGAAATTGCTCCTATCTTTTCTCTATATTCTGGTCTATACCTTAGCTAAATTGTTACATAAAATCCACACTTTAATCCTTCACAAAACAGCCAAGAAACTAGCTTATTTTTACCTTCATCTTGCTACTAAAAATCAACCTGTTTTCACCTTAACTTGTAATGAATTGCGCATGAATGGAGGGCTAATTTAATCTGAAGTTTTGAGCTAAAATTCGAAGCTTAATAAGTAAGTAGCAATATGATCTTTATGACATGTTTAGTAGTATGAGAATGATACTTGAATTGGAATGAAAGGTATATAATGTTAGTGATGAAGTGTGTTGGAATATGTTGAATGAACTTGGAAGTTTTTAAGCTTGTTCTTAGTGTATGAAAATTATGGAGTATAGGTTATTATATGGATGAATTGGACTGGAATTTAAAGTATAAAGAAGGTGAATTTATGCTAAAGAAAGATTTTAATATAGTGTTTTTGAATTAGAAATGTACATGTATGTATAATAAGTGATTGTTAATGATTTAAAAATGAGCAAAGTTTAATGAACAACCCTAATGTAATCAAGATGGAAGCTAGATGGTCATGTAATGAAGTAGGTTTAAAGGGTTTGTACTTTGGAAAATTTCAGTGTTTGGTATGTGTATAAGTTTGATACATTCGTACAGAATTAGGAGAAGCAATGTAGTGCACGATCATAGCCTTAAGTGCATGATCCTAGCCTGGTTATTTGGGTTTTGTCATGACCATGGCATAGCCCCCACAATTGGGGCCTATTGCACAAGCTTCTGTCACGAGCATGGCATGGTCCCTCATGATCGTAGCCCTAGTTCTAGAAAGTTAGCTTCAGTTTTGTGTAATTGTTGAACCAATTAAGGATAAGGTATTTTATTATAGTACATATGGACTTGATTAAGGCTTGAAATAAATCTAGATTGTTGCTTGAATAAGTTGGTTAAATGTTTGATAATTTGAAGTTGATAAATGATGTTATAACTTAAAGAAAAGATTGTTAGATAACAATGTAATTAAGTTTGGAATGAAGGAGTGTTAAAGGAATGAAGATGTTCTAATGAATGTAAATGTGATCCAAAGGATATGAATAATATATTAGGTATGAATGAATGAGAATTAGGAAATTCTGTGAATGTATATTATTAGAAAAACATTAATGAATGAATGGTTTGAATGATCAAGACTTATGATTAAGGAAACATACCTGGGAAAGTCATTAAGCATGCATTGAACATAATACATATACATATGTGTATGATTGAGTACTAATATAATTGAGCAATTTAGTAATGTGTAAATGTGTGTATTGTATGGTTAGATGCTCAAGTCAAATGCTAACATCCAAACATTGCCGGTTCATCGAGGCAATAACTATATGGAATATGCATTGGGTCAACTTAGATGATTCTCGCTAGGAATGATTTATTTCTGTTTAAATGTCAACGATGGAATTTTAATTGATATGATTGATAATTCTAGACATTAATGGTCCGAGAAGTTTGATAATTGAGATTATATTGGGAGTGTTCTGATTGTATGTCAATTTGAAAGAAATACGTGTACTTAACAAAAATATTGAATGTCAGACTTAGGTTTGATGAGCATATGAAACTGATTGTGCATCATAAATAATTGCTATTAATGGCATATTCTGTGATTTGATGCCTCACATTGAAATCTATGATCAAATAATGGAGTTATGACTGGAGTGGCTAGTGAAAAAGAGCTTAAAGCTTAGAAATACGCATAAAGAGCCACAGGCTTAGTATTATAATAAACTTGGTATTGACAATGGGTACAGGATGGTTATTAATAAGCCCAATATTTGCAATGGATATGGGAAAGTAAAAGGGCACTCGGTCATAACAAAGTAACAATGATAGTGGAGTCACATGTGTATTTGCATATACCATATGATATGTGTTATATGAATGCTTGAAATGAATTTATGTAGACTGTTATGAAATAGAATGCAAAATAGTGTACATAAATTGTGTTTGTTAAAGCGTGAGGAAATGTGAATGATATTCAATATTTGATGATGTGATACGTCTGTGAATTGTTCTTGTGTTTGATATGAGTGAGCACATCGAGGATGGTTTGCTCACTGAGTTCATAAAACTCACCAAAATTGCATTGTTGATTTTCAGGCTCAAAGGAGATCTAGTTAGGCTATTTAGAGTATAACTACTACATTTAGACAAGAGTTAGTGGTCGGGATCAATTGTACCTACAGATGTCTTCAGTTATTTTGTATTAAGAATTGTATTTCTCAATTATTGTACAATGTATCTGTTAATTCTAAAATGTAATAACATTTATGACTAGACATGTTTACAATTGAAATAGGCAAAAAATGAATATTGATTTGCTTAAGATGTGTTTGATGTCTAAAAATTAGTTGATTTAATCGTCCTTACATGCCATCCTCATAGAGCATGTTCTCAAATATCATTGTTACACTTGGGCATATGTTTTAGAGAGTGGTATATTACAAAACAACAATGTCGAGCAATTCAACTTTAATGGAGCACAAGTTGGTTAGGGAGATAGCAATCCTTATTCCAGCATATACCAGTCGGGTGGCATAACTACCCAAATTTTCATTGGTCTAACAATAGTGAGATTCAGTTTAAAGATCAAAGGTCACAAGGATTTCAACATGATAGATACAATGACTACGATTCCAAACCGGACAAGATTATGGACAAGCTCATAATTATGGATGAGGCCTAAAAGAGGTTAGAAGAGCAAATTGATTAAGAAACAAGGACTCATGCCTCTTCTATTCTCAGCCTAGAGGTTCAAGTTGAATAACTTGCCAATATGTTATCTACAAAAAGTGTAGGAAGTCTTTCGAGCAACACAGAAGTATATCCAAGAGAGCAAGGTTAGGCTATCACACTTAGGAGTGGGAAAGAATTAGGAGAACTAATAGATAGACCAGCTGAAACTCACTTTGTAGAAGACCAAGAGAAGTAGAAAAAGGATGAAGAAAAGAATGAGGACCCTCCCTATATTCCTCCTTTGCCTTACCCACCAAGAATACCATTCAAAAGAGTTGATGATGTCGAATCTTTTAAGGAGCATGAGGACAAAGAACAATTGACAACGGACATTAAGTTTGAAGAAGCTATGGAAGTATCTGTTCAAGAAGCTAAAGAAGAAAAGAAGACGAGGGAAAATGAGGAAGACCCAAGAAGAAAACAACTCACCCTCTTATTGGGAGAACTGCTAGATTCTATAGAAAATTCAGAGAGTTTTGTTATTCCCTATTTTATTGACACTTTGTTAGTGAAAAGGACATTACTAAAATTAATCGATTTTCTTAACTTTATCAATATTTTCCTTCTGATCATCTTACAATTTATAGCTTACTTACAGGCTAAAACATTGATGTTGAACGGAAAGGGTGGAAGCAAGCCTCCTATAATTGATCCCAGCTGAGTTTCCAATGATACAAGGTCAAGCTAATAATCATAAATTAACATGTTTAGGTAGATTTAAATTGTTATGCAGTTAACGTTGTTTCATTTCCATAAATAAATATCAACAATTCGAAATGCATTTCCCTACTAATTCTCCTACTCTCTCTGAATCAATTATAAAATAGGAAAGCCAGCTCAGCATCAAGCGTATTTGGACTCCACCTCTGACACATTACCACCTCAGTCACCATGATGGTTTGTTGTTCTAACCCTTTTTCTTTTCTTTTTTGTTAGTATTTTGTTCTTTTGCCTTCCGCTTATTGTTTTATTATGCTTTTTGTGCTTATATGTATCCTTCTTATATTGAGTACAATGTGTTGTTCAAGTGTGGGGAGGGTTATGTCTTTTGCTTTGAATGTGAATTTTACATATTATATGATGGTCTGTTAAGTTGCATTTTGTGAATTGTGTGAATGTGTCAATGGCTTAGATGGATTGAAATTAATTTAATTTTGAACATATTCTATTAGGTTGTAAAGAGTCATTAGCTTGCAAAATTAGTGAATTAGGTTCTTTGGCTAAATATGACAGTTAATTACGATATAGTGTGAGTTTTTCACCCTTTAAATTGTCATACTCATTCATAATTTTAGGTCTTTTGACTTAAGTAGCTCTGCTAATATTTTTTTATAAAAACGAGTAGCTTAAGCAATAAGGTAGACAATAAAAAAAGTATATGCTGGTTAAGTTTACATAAATAACTATTTTTCTAGTCTTTGGGTTATGAATAGAGCTAGTATCCAGTTGAGAATGTGATGTAGCTAAGTAACCGGATCGACACTCATCACAAATGTATGCCTTCATGCTAAAAGGCTATTATGATGTTTCAACTAAGCAGCTTAATAAAAACATGATTTAGTCGAGTAATCGGATCGACATTTATCATCAATGTTTGTCTCCAAGTAAAAGACTAGGTTCATATCTAAAATTTTTTTTTAAAAATGTTTCCTAATAAAACCTACCAAACTTGTAAATAGCTTGACTTTTATGAAAATGTATTTAGGAGTAGTTACAGGGTTTGAATGACCAAAGAATTATTAATGTGCATGTACAATTGAAAAGGGTGAGTAACTTGACATTTGATTTTTGATTAATATGTATGTTTAGTCCAGATCCCTTAAATGCAAATTTTGCATGTTAATAATTTGGAATAATTTGAATGATTGTGTTTAGAGTTAAATTATTTCGTGAAGTTGAAGCCATTGCCTCATTTGTTGCATTTTGTGACTTGTGACTTGTGCTTTGTGTTTGTTGTTTTGTTTGCTTGAGGACAAGCAATCATTTAAGTGTGGGGATGTTGATAGGTGTGAAATGCATCGTATTTTAGGGTATAGTTTGATATGTGTTTAGCTATTTATTCAATTGTTTAGTATATGTTTAGGGTAAAATTGCGTTAGTATGTGATTTATTTGTGTTTTAAGTGTTTTATGGGTTAAAACAATCCTTTGAGCTTAAATACGATGTTTTTGAGGTACTTTGATGTGTTTGTTAATGTTTCAGGGTAAAGATCGAAGAATGGAGGCGTTTTGGAGCACATTGGGGCCAACGATCATGACAGAAAAGTCTGATATAGGCCACGATTATGGCCTGCATCGAGTAGATGCACAGCCACTTCCAAACTTCGCGTTTCTAAAGATTTTTGAACCTTGGACCACAAAAAAACCCTAGTTTAACCTTAAACATAAAATAACATAAATAGAACAATAAGAATAGAAAGAAGGAGCTTTACATTTAGCCACTCTTGGAAACCCTAAAGGCAGAGAAAAAGAAGAGAAAGAGAGAGAAGAAGAAGAGGAAGAAGGAGGAAGAAGAAGTGGATCTCGAGGTCAGGTGGTATCTTGACGCTGCTGCCTTCCCGATTTGTCTAACCTAAGTTTCATTTTCTCTTCATTTCCTTTTTCATTTAAATGTATAAAGTTGAGATGGATTGTATGGAATTAGATTTCGGGTTGTTGATAATGTTGATATAGTAATTTTTGTATTTATTATTTTGGATGTTGTGATTGATTAATGTAATTGTATGGTTTGGTAACAAACTAAGAGGGTGAGCTGGATAAAAATGAAATGAGTTAGGCAATCAATTGACCACTTAATCAATCTAGTCGTTAATTTCATAGAGAGAGATCTCGTGCAAGACCTAATCGTTTATTAGATAGCTTTAGAACTAATTAGAATTGTAGGTGATTTGTGAATTGAGAGATTACAACTTCTATAATTCGATTAGGGTTTACAATTTTAGGTTTAATGGTTATAACTCGAGAGAGAGTAATCAACTGTACGACCGTCTAGAACTAACACCTCGTGAATGCATAAATGGCTAGATTACCATTAATGATAGGTAAAATACCCTCTCTCATAACTTGATTAACTCTCTTGATGGATTTCCATTGTGACTTATATGACTGCTCAGTTTAATTATGTTTTGTATCATTTCTTGAAGCAAATTCTCAAATTTACTTTTTGTGTTCAATAGTGTAGTTTTTTATTTCTTTTTATTCTTTTCTTTAAGCTTTAGACGACTAGTACCCTTCTCGTGGGATCGAAAGTAAGACCTGTGCACAAGCAGGTAGTGAGGGTTTTATAAATTGTAAAACTTGCTCAACATGAACCCATTGGGTATTGTGAAAAGATGATTTGAATGTTATCATTGAATCATTTATTTACAAACACATTGCTACAATTTCGAAATAATCCGTAATTGTTATATTTGAAATTCACATGTAACGACTAATGATTCGTAATCATTAGGGATAACATAACCTAGGTAAATGACACATCGTATGTGGTTATTTCCTTAATTAATTAGTTTTCATAATTTGTAATGCTACTGCCTTATTGAATCTAGAGGTCATATCCTAGGTTATTCGGTAGTTAGGTTTAATTAGTGATTGTATCTTGATTAAACACTACCTAAGGTAAAACTCGGGTTAATTATTAACCCACGATTACTAGTCTTTAAGAGAGGTTTGAGAACACCAAATAATGGAAAAATGTTTAATTAGGATGTAGACTGATATTGAACTAAAGAACGGGATCCCTACTGAATTCCCCACTTTTATCATTTTTTACATGATTTCTTTAGTTTGCTTTTGTTAGTTAGTTTAGCTTTATTTTATTTTCATATTTCTAAAACAAAAACCCCCTGAACTGAAACACCGATTAATTTCATTTCAACGACTTTACACACACTCTCTGTGTGATCGACCTAGACTCACCACTGCTATAATAGTAGTCCAGTTTATTTTGACTAGTGTTAAAATGCACTGTCAATTTTGGGGTCATTGTTGGGGAGTGCAGTTTTTTAGTTTTTATTTGTGATTTTAATTAGTGTTTTGTATATTTTTTTAATTGGTTTCTTTTCAGTTATTTCATGATCCTTTCATTGTTCTGTTTCGTGTTTGTGATTTAAAAATATGGATGGAAATAATTTTTTCTTTAAATCTTACTCTTAATCCTATATCCAAGGTTGGACTGATCATTCTAACTTTAGTTATAGATGGGATAACCGATAAAGTTACTTCCATGATAGTTTGCAGGAAGCACAACAATTCCGTATAGACCAGAAGTTTCTGATCACAATTTAGGTACATCTAGAGACTACTATATCAAGACCTATAATGCTATTAATCTTTAATTTCAATAGGGTATGCGACAACTTTAAGAGAGTATATAGCAGACCCAATAGTATATCCAACAATTCCAACAGGATGAAAAGCAATTTTGGTCTAGTTCCCAAAATTAGGAGAGCCAACAAAACTTAGTTACATCCTTGGAAGAATTAGTTGATAAAGTTGTTGGTAATTAACACTTTACAATTGTAACATGATGTGAAATGGTTTCAGCAAGATGCATTGCCTTGATGGAGAGAAATAAATCATCTGGAATCGCAAAGCAAAGAGTAGCAGTCATATCAACCTAAGGTGTACCTAATGGATGTTTGTATGGAAACTTTTTAAAGAGATGAGGAGCTTGAGAATTTTGAGAACATTATTCATGGAATTGCTTGTGTGGAAAAAGTTGAGGAGGAGTTCGAGGCAGAAAAAGCTATATCTTTTAGCTCTGAGGTAAATACTGAGTTCCATTTTGTGGTTGAGAATGACTCGTTACTTTTACCTAGCAGGTTGGAGAAAGTGAACGAAGAAGAAAAAGGTGAAGAGACATTCGAGATATTTCTAGTATGGGGGAACTCAGTAGAGATTGAGAGTCTGAGGATAGGGAAGACGTTGAATATGACAGATCATCAACTGAGACCCTATCTTGAAGAACCTCATATAGAGTCGCATATGACACTTGAAGTTCAAAATTTTATCACATAAGGAGTATGCATGGAATCAAGGCAAGGACCCTAAACAAAAGCACTTCTTGGGACGCAACCCAAGGGAAGTAAATTTCTTTTCCTTTACTTTTTTGCATTAGTTTTTTATGCATGTTTATTTTTGAATTTGTTTGTTTTATTTGTTTTAAGTTTTCAATCAAAATGAGAGAAAGAATAAAACAAAAAATAAACATTTTATCTTTTCTGTTGACTATAGTCATGATTAAAGTGTGAATTGACTAGAGAATTTGTAGCAACTTTAGCATGTACTTATACTCTTATGATTGGTTGATGCGCATTATCTTTAGAGGAGTAATGACTAGTAGTAGACAAAGCTAGTGAGATTTTGAGTCTTATTAGACTGACACATTCATATCAGTCTCATTGTCTTTTGATAATATGTGACCTTCATGACATGTACATCCTAATTTTACCTTGAATTTCTATTCAAGACCACATTTTTATCATATGCATTAATATGGATATGATTAGGCACTCTTTGCTTTTCCAAACTGCATTAGCCAAATAGCCTACCCTTTATATGATTTTACTTTTTAATAAGCCCCCTTGAGCTTTATTTGCCTTTTCTTTGTGCATTAGCCACATTACATACTTTAACCTAACCAAGTGTCCGTCTAAACCCTTAAAGCTACTAGAACATTTGTTGATTTTTGGGTTTGTGGATATAAAAAAGCATAAGTTTGGAGTTATGCATATGTGTGGGTTGGTTATAATATTGAGATGATATTTTATGCCTAATAATTGAAATTCCCATATTGATGTAGTTTATTTTAATTTTTATAAGAAAAAAATGAAAGAAAGGAAAAGAAAGAAAGAAAAGAGAAAAACAAAAGAAAAGAAAAAAAGAAAAAAAGAAAAAAGAAAAAAGTTTGGATAAATGTATCAAGAAAGAAGTGAATATGTTGTTTGCAAAGTTATTTATACTTAATGCATTCTCCTAAAGTTGTATTGAATGGGTTACTTGAGTATGTTGAATATGAGGTAGATGTTAGTTTGGAAGGATCACTCTTTGTGGTTTCAATTTATTGTCATTAATTGCATGAGTGATCCCTTGGAATTGGTATATACTTCACGTGGTTTATGTATGAGAGCTCGAGTTTGAGTTGTGAAACTTGTTTTTGCATTCATAATAATTAATGTACACAATTGTGAGTGAATGTTGGATTTTGCACTTGATGTCACAATGAGTGTTGCTTTGTTTCACTAGCTTTAATGGCTTTAATGTTACTTGACCCAAATACATCTCTCTTTATGTTTACCCAGATTATAACCTCGAAAAGTCCTTTGATCTATAATTTTGCATGTAAACATTAGTGATGGAGAAATGAAACGATATATAAAGTTGTGGAATGACATAATCATGAATAATATTAAGTGTACCTATGGACATATTTTAGTTAAACACATTTTCCGATTCTACCATTAGATTGCTCGGTTTTTGAAGATGATGAATGTTGATTGATCATGAGTCAAAGTTTGGAATGTTAAGTTCTTGCTATATTTTTGGAAGTCATTCATCTTTGCAAATAATTTATGTATTCTTGGAGTGTATGAGAAATGAGTCAATGTTTTTAGGTCTTTGAGCTTAATTTTAATTTTTTGTACGAGGATGGCCAAAAGCTAAGTGTGGGGGAAATTGATAAGTGCTTAATTGATTATTAAATTATTCTATAACAGTTATTAAATTATTCTAAATCAATGACATGAAATGACATGAAATTGCTTAAGATACTCACTTTGACTCACATGTGATTTTAGGCACAATTCGGAAGCAAACAAGTTAAAGTGAATCAAAAGTATGATATTTGGGCCTTTTTTTGAAGATTAATACTCACTTGTCTTCATATAGTAAGAAGAAGAAAATTAGAGCAAAAGAAGACAACAAAAATGAAAACACAAACAAGTTGATCACGACACATGCATGGAAATTGAATAAATTTGCATGGCCTAATGTGAAATTAAAAGAGAAGCAGAAGCATGAAAAAAACACATACAACCAAAGGAGAAACATAGTAGTTGGGAGCAAATAATACTACAAGGCACAACTGGGAAGGAGTACCAAACAACGTAACCCAGGAGGACAAAAACATTACAGTAGTTGGAGTTTGCGTTTAATGTAAACAAGTCTGTGTTTCACGCAGGCATTCAATAGGTATGAGAGGTGTTTTAATTAAAATGCACGGTAATAAGGAGGACACTGAACAGTGGAGTGGACCAATAATCAATTAAAAAATCATAACAGTAGCATAGATACACAGTAACGAGAGTAAGAGTAGTTCTTCGATGCAATTGGCTGAATTAAGTGGGATCTTTGGGAGCTTCGGGAAGCATGAAGATGGAGGTAAGCTCTCCACCATGTGGAGACCCATAGATGAGTAGCTTCCTGACACAAGTTTGGAGGCAACATCTATACCAATAACTTGGTTAAGGACTCTTTCTTTGTTTCTGTTGTTTCTTTCTCTATTTATAAATTGATTATGTTATCTTATGTTAATTGATTTGGGTTTTGTGTATAGATAATCGTATTCTCATTATTGTTCGATTGCTTGTGTATGAACCCATTGGGTATTGTGAAAAGATGATTTGAATGTGCTCATTGGATCGTTTATTTACAAACACATTGCTAGAATTTTGATATAATCCGTAATTTTTATATTTGAAATTCACGTGTAACGACTAATGATTCGTAATCATTAGGGATAACATAACCTAGGTTAAATGATGCATCGTATGTGGTTGTTTCCTTGATTAATCGGTTTTTCTAATTCATAATGCTGCTACCTAATTGAATATAGAGATCATATCCTAGGTTAGTTAGTAGTTAAGTTTAATTAACAATCATATCTTGATTAAGCACTACCTAAGGGAAAACTTGGGTTAATTATTAACCCACCATTATTAGTCTCTAAGAGAGGTATGAGAACACTAAATCATGGAAAAATGTTTAATTAGGGTATAGGCCGAGGTTGAGCCAAAGAATCGGGTCCCTACCATATTCCACATTTTTATCTTTTTTTTACATGTTTTCTTTACATTGTTTTTGTTAGTTAGTTTAGCTTTATTTTATTTTCTTATATCTAAAACCAAAACCCCTTAAACCTAAACATTGACTAATTTCATTTCAACAACTTTACACACACTCTCTGTGGGATCGACTTAGACTCATCACTGCTATAGTAGTAGTCTAGTTTATTTTGACTAGTGTTACAATACGCTATCAACCCAATTTACACCAATTATCAAACTAGAAGGATGTTTCTTTTCAATTCCTAATTATTTAAACGATAGGTTGAGATAGTTTTTCCCTTGACTTTTATACTTGAGACATGACCTATGATGAAGTAATTTTTCTTTTAAATTCCCATAAGCTATTACCCTTGAGATAGCATTGGTGGATCAACTTTACCTATATAGCTCGTTATTATTCATAATCGTCCACAATTGTTTGGCTAATAAGACTTTATTAAAAGTTGAGATTGATTCTATACCAAGCCCTTAATCTTTTTTAGGATGATCAGACCATTTTACATTGCAATAAGATCTTTTGGAGAATTTACTTAGTCATTGGAAGTTTCTTAGCATATTTTTAATACCCCTAAGCAAACCTTTAGAGAGAAATATATGAGTAGTATAATAAATATGTAAAGAGTTTAAGATAAAATTTATAAATTGAACTCTTCTAGTATAAGAAAGTGATTTATTACCTTAATGACTGATTCCATTTTTAATTTTCTCTATTAGTAGTGTATAATCCCTATATCTTAGGCTCCTTATGGTGATTTGTAATACCAAGTATATGAAAGAGGATCTTTTATAGGAAGACCTAAGATTGTAGAAAGTGAAAGGATCTAGTTACTAGCTCTAGTAGATACCATTGAAAAACTTTTAATCTTATTCATTCGTAAACCTAATATCATTTTAAAAGTTTATAGGGTTGTCATGAGAGTGGTAATTAATTTATCATCAAATTTGGAGAAAGGTGTTAAATCATTTGTAAATGCTAGATTTGAGATATTCAATTTATTACATTTAGAGTGAAACCTAAAATTCCTGTCAAGCTTTATAAAATGATCAAGAGGCCTAGAAAAGGGACTTCAAACAAAGGATAAAAGATATCAGAAATAAAAACCCTTCGTCTTAAACCTTCCCTTTTTAAAATAAGGTTATTAGTTCACCTCTTACTAGAACTCCATATGAGGTTATTGAGATGTATTGGTAGATCCAATTCACAAATAATTTGGGAATCCAAATACATCCAACATGTTTAAGATGAAATTCTAGTATATTGAGTCAACTGCTTTGTGAAAATCTACCTTTATAACACATTTTTAATTGAATCTTTCCTCCTATAACCTTTAAATAGATCTTGGGCTAGTAGAATATTTCCCCTAATCAATCTACCATTTATGAATTCCATTTATATTTTACTGATGAGGTTTTTTAAGATAACTTTGAGTTATAAAGCAATAAGCTTAGCAATTATTTTGTATCTAATGTTACAATAAGATATTGGTATGTAATATTACCAGGAAAAAGGGTTAGGTACCTTAGGTATAAGGTAAATGTATGTTTTTTTGAAGTCCCTCAACATCTTTCCATTACTAAAGAATTCAATGATAGCTTCTATAACACTGTCCTTAATTACGTGCCATAATTTTTAGAAGAAAAAAGCATTCCATCCATCAAATCCTGGAGCTTTATTTAGACTGAGCGCAATCACCACTTTTATGAAATCTTCTGCATTAAAACTTTGAGTTAAGAAGTTAGCTTCTTCTCCTATAATATACTCAGAAATGAATGAAATAAGGAGACTTATGGAAGAGGAGCCAGTAGTCTGAGATCTTAAAGTTCAATTCCTCCTGTGTTTGGGCTTTGCTACCATCACTTCTAATGAGTGAGATCCTTTTATTCAGATTCCTTTTACCCATGCTAAGGGTTAGAACCCTAGAATATTGTAAATGAGAAATATTATTGAGAAATTAAGAAATGCATTTCATACTCATGCATAATATAAGCATATACACATATGATTATTGATGTTTGCACACATTACAATGACTATACATGCATTCAATTGACATTTTTTTAGGTATAAATGATTTTAATTTGATTATGATGTGAATAGTGAATATTTTGTCTTGAAAATTGATTTGGTGATTATAATTATTGATTGAGAGTTTTCGATGAAAATTGGAAAATTTCTATAATTTTAGGTATTTTTGGACTAGGAAAAATGTCAACTTGTAAGACAAATGATAAATGGTAGTAGAAATAAGTATCAAATGGTAGTAGAAATAATTGATATGTGGTATTTGGATTTAACGAAAAGTGTCATAGAAAATTGGGAGACAATTGGATTAGAAATTGGAGGCAAATAGACTAGTTTTTAAAAAGGGTCCAAATGGAACCATGGGGAGGTGACAAGTGTCAGTGACAAATGGCAGTGACACTCACCACTCATCCCTCACAATTCTCTCTCATTTGGAAGACACATTTTTATTGTCTTTCATTTTAATTCATGCTTTCATCTTCTTCGTTGCTTTCATCTCTTCTTGACTATCTAACGACACTCTCTTCTCCAAGCATCACACGTTGAACCTTGCTCTCATCCATTACTTACTACTGCCATTTTTTGTTATCTTATCAAACTTGTTACTAGAAAAACCTAACCTACTCCACCCTCCATGATGATGATTGTGTAGCATAAGGAGTTAGGGTTTCTTAGAGATTTTGAAGAAGCTTAGAGTAAATCAAGTAAGTAGCATGCTAATCTTTATGGGTTGCTGTAAATAAAACAAATATGGTAATTAATTTGAGATTGAATGATCATGATCATGGTGTTAAATATATGATGTAATGTGGGTGAAAAATGTGTTTTGTTTTTAGTGTATTAATGGTATTTATCAGTTGTTTAAATGGAAGCATTTATATTAATCATTAGGGATAGATTGAAAGTACAAATGGAGTTAATTTTTACGCTAAATTTTGGATGAATAAATGGACATATTCATGCCTTGTTTTTGTGATTATGATGAGTAATAAATTATAAGTTACGTTAAAGATATTTTTGAGATAGATGGTATATGAAAATGGTGTTAGAATGAGGGTTAAAAGTTGATGAATATGGAGATGTGTTTATGTCCTGATTTGTGTTAATGAATGAGTGCAGAAATTTAGTGAATAAAATGCAGGTGATTGTGTTCTATTTTTGAGAGTATAAAAACCATGGATTATAGGTTATTATATAAGGAAATAAATTTAAGTTTTGAAGTTAAAGAAAGACTAATATAGTGTTCATACAATGATAAGAACTAAGATGTTAGTGAATGATAAAGAATGATGACGATATGTTTTGTTTTTATATGATTGTTGAACTTTAAGTTATGAATTTGTCTTATGAATGGCATTGAGATGAAATTGAGGTAAAGATGATGAGGATATGTAGCCCAAACGATGAACCATAAAGATGATTTATTGATGTATTATGAAAGAGATAAAACATAGAAAGAGTTAGGATTATGTGTATAATGAGGTTAAGTCAATGAAAATAAATCAATTTAGTGAATTTATGGATTTTAATGCAAATAATATGGTAGTTGAATTAGCATGTAATGAAGTTGCATAAATGCATATGAATACTAGAAAAATTAGAGTGTAAATGATGTTAGTATATATATTAAATTCGTGGAAGAATGAGGAAGAAAATACAGGGCATGATTATGGCACAGTCCCCACGATCATAACTTGGCAAAATATTGGTTCTGTCACAATCGTGACAAAATCCCATGATTGTGGTCAGTTCCATGGGGTTTTGCTGTGATCATGGGAAGGACCACCATGATCGTGGACAGGTACAAAAAGAGGAATGTTGTCTTTTCAGTGATGTTTGAGATAATTAAAGCTAAGGTACTTACTTATGATGTATTTAGCCTTGAACGAAGCCTAAAATGAACCTAGCTAATGATGAATTAGGTGATTACAATGTGGAAGACATATTAGGTATTAACGAATGATTGAATGATGTTGATAAATGATCATGAGATGTGAATTAAGTAAATATACCCGAAATAGTCAAATTGAGCATACATTATACGTAACACATATATATGTGTGTATGATTGAGTATTAATGTGCTTATGTAAATTAGTAAATGTGTATGTTTTGCATGATATAGAAGCAAAAATAGAGCGACCGCATTAAACATTGTCAGGACATTGAGGCAGTAGCTAATTGGAGCATACAATGAGTAACCTAGATGTTCTTACTAAGATTGTCTATCTTTGCTTAAATTTCAATTATTGAATTATTATTAATATGAATGTGTTAATTCTAGAAATTGATAGTCCAAGGCATTCAATGCATAAGAATCATATTGAAAGTGTTCATTGTATATGAATCTGACCGAAATAAGTGTGCTTAACATGATTGTTGAATGCCAGACTATTGTCTAATGAAAAATGGAAAGTGAATGTGTAAATGAATAAAAGTGACTGATTGAATATATGTGATTTGAGGCATTTCATACATGATATGGATGATTAGATAAAGACAGTTGTGATTGGAGTTGCCAGTGAAAAAGAGCTTAAAGCTCAGAATGTGGTAAAAGCCTCTGGCTTACTATGTAAAATGAGTCAGCAAACATTAATCTTATGCCTTTGTTGATATTCAAGAAGTTGGGATTGGGTGAAGTTAAGCCAACATCGATGTTACTTCAGTTGGCTGATTAATTTATTAAAAGACTGTTTGGAATAGTGGATGACGTTTTAATGCAAGTGGACAAGTTAATTATTCCTATAGCTTTTGTGGTTTTGGATTTTGAAGAAAATAAGAGCTGTCCACTAATCTTAGGTCGACCATTGATGAATACAGGAAAAGCCATAATTAACATTCACGAGGGAAATTAACACATAAAATATATGAGGATTAGAATGAATTCAATATGAATAAGGCCTTAAAGAATCCAATAACGAGCAACACATGTATGAAAGTTGAAATTATGGATCAAAATGTGCAAGAACAAGTTGAGAATTGCATCGCAAAAATATAATCAGTGGAAGCAGAGGCAGACAATGGATAATAGAAACCTAAATCTAAAGGAGATGATGAGATGGAGGAGTCAGATGTTCAAATGCATCAAGATATATTAGTTCGAATTGAAGCACCCATACCACCATCTACAGAAAAACCACCAACATTAAAGCTTAAACCTTTACCTTCATATCTCAGATATAACTTTCCAGGTGAAGGTCAAACGTTACCGATAATAATCTCCAATCAATTGAATGAGAAAAAAGAAAGTAAGGTGGTAGAAATTGTTAGAAAGTGAATGAATGTTGGAACCCGATTCCGGAATCCAACTATCCTTGCTCTGATACCATAAGTGCTGGAACCCCTCCCCCGGGCGGGTCCACCGGCCCGACATCCTACGTGACATCTGGACCCGTGACCCACGGGGGAGGAATTCCCCACCAGTAGAACTTAAAACGAATA
>JAOTAY010000004.1:20338125-20357498 GCA_025629805.1 Erythroxylum baracoense
TATGGACCTCCCAAACCATTTTGATGTGCTTATGTGTTGACAAGTTTATTGAATGCATGATTTGGGTTGCTTATAAATTGTTTGATAAATTAAGAGTGTGGAAATATGTGTTTCATGATGCTTTGTGAATTTTTCAATGGTTTTGATTGTTACCGGTTATAAAATTGTTACCTACGAGCTTTAAGCTCACCCTTATTCCGTCCCATCTTTAGGCAATGAGCAAGAGATCGAGTGATCGAGCATAAGGGCATTACTCTGGATTATGTTTATTTTGTATTTTAAGTAAGTTTTGTAAACCAAGGCTTTAGTTACATTTTGCAAAATTCTTCTTTGTGTAAATTGTGTATTTTTGGACTATGACGTATTATAGCTTGAAATGCCCATTAAAACTTTGTAAAACTCTTATCTTTTGATGATAATGAAATATGATTGTGTTTTTGCTCATGACTCAAAGTTTGTAGATTGCATTTTCAAGCATTCATAAGGGTAAAATTTTGTATTTTGACTTCTAGGGCCAATCTGTATTGATCAAGGCTGAATTAGTTAGAGTTGTCTGCTTGAAAGTTGTACATCTTTTTCTTATCTTTCCAATGATATAAAGTTTGGAATTTTTGGACTTTAGATGCAATAGATATGGCCTTCAGACGAAGCACCAAATGAAGCATAGGTGCGAGATGAAGCGTTAGACGAAGAGATTTTGACCCTCTAGATGACAAGCTTTTTCTTTAAGGTCTTCACAAAAGCTATAGATCTTTTTCTTAGATTTCTAACGATATAAAAGTTTGGAATTTTTAGACTTTGGATGCAATAGATATGGCCTTCAGACGAAGCACTAGGTGAAGCATAGCTACCAAATGAAGCGTCAAATAAAGCTTTAGACGAAGCAATTTTGCCCCTCTAGATGACAAAATTTTTCTTCAAGGTCTTCAAGAAAGTTATAGATCTTTTTCTTAACTTTCCAATTATATAAATTTTGGAATTTTTAGACTTCAGATGCAATAGATATGGCCTTCAGACGAAGCACCAGACAAAGCATAGGTACTAGACTAAGTATCAGGTGAAGCGATTTTGACCATCTAGACGACAAAAGTTTTCTTCAAGATCTTCATAAAAGTTGTAGATATATTTCTTAGCTTTCCAACGATATAATAATTGGAATTTTTGGACTTCGGACGCGATAGATATGGCCTTCACACGAAGCACCAGATGAAGCATAGGTACCAGACAAAGCAACAGACGAAGCGATTTTGACCCTCTAGATGACAAAATTTTTCTTCAAGGTTTTCATAAAAGTTGTAGATCTTGAAGTTCTTTTTGAAACTGTCCTAAAATGAACACAATCTAATATCTTTAGTGGAAGTTATGCTAATTGTCCCAAGATAGGTACAATATAATTGAGAGCATAATCATGGTTTTGGCAATAACTTCATCATCTGACCTCCAAATGAAGTGATTATTGAACCAATAGATTTCTAACCTATGTTTCTGTCCCTCCAAAAACAAAGGTAGCCTTTGGTGTTGATTTAAGAGAGATTAATGGAAAGAAAGTGAGGGAATCGATTGGAGGAGCATGACCTTGTTATGAGCATACTTTGGCTTTTAAGCATATCTGGATCTGTATAGTAGGAAACTTTTAGGATGTAATAAGAATGAAGATGAACCAAATATGGCTAATGAGAGGTCATAGAAATAACCATACATGGTAATTCACATGCCCACTCTTTCAAGACATTCAGATAGTTGGGCTCCGAAAATGGGGTCCAGCAACCCGAGCAAGCCTAAATAATTACCATTTTGAGAAGTGGTAAAGTGATTAGCAATCATGTTGAGTTTCCTTCAGAGTTGTCTGATACTAATAATCAAGAGAAGGAAAGCCTAACCAAAGAAGAAGATGGGCAGAATGAGAAAAGCAATGAGAGAAACTCTTCAAGTCACATTCAAAAGGGTGAACATCTTAAACATGACACCAAGGACAATGAAGGACAAAAATTGCATTAGGCAATAGATCCTTATCAACCACCAATTCCATATCCAATTCGCCTTAAGGAATCAGAACAAGATGAGTAATTTTCCTATCTATATCGCATGCTTTCTAAGGTCAATGTTAATTTGCCCTTGTTAGATGTGATTAGGAACATTCCGACTTATGTTAAGTTCTTTAAGGAACTAAGCACCAAGAAATGGAAGTTTGAGCCTAACAAAAAGGTTCTAGTTTTGGAAGTAGCAAATGCAATTCGGCAGTCACATTTCCCCCCAAACTGAATGATTTAGGACATTTTATGGTGTAAGCATCACTAGGTAATGGTGATGGGGTTAAGGGTATATTTGATCTTGGAGCGAGCATAAGTCTTGTGCCTCACTCTATTTATGAGAAATTGGATACAGGACAGTTAAGACCTATAGACATGTTTAAAATTAGCTGATATCTCAATCCATTATCCGAAAGGAATAATGGAGGATGTGTTAATGAAAGTTGGAGGATTGATTGTTCCCGTAGACTTTGTTGTCTTAGACTTGGGGGAAGTGAAGGAGAAAGAAAAGGAGCACTTCATACTCCTAGGGATGCCTTTTGTGGCCACCATTAACACATTGACCGATATGAAGAATGGGAAATTGATTATGACCATCTTAGGAAAAACAGTAGAATTTTTAATCTTTAATGTTGAACCTATTCCTACTTCTATTGTTTCTAAAGACTTTTGTTTTGTTAATCAAGTTAATGCTGTGGATTTTTATTTTGCCTTGTAGGAAGAAAAGAAAGGAACCTGGACTTGGTTAAAAAGAGTGATGAATGTTTCCAATTGCTAGTGGATGCAACTGAGGAAGTATTTGGGAGATTCTTAGAGAGAGATTGTAATGAAAAGAAGGAAATGGTGGAATCAATCACTTTGAGTGACCCACCTTGAGCACGACCATTGAGGTGTCTAGCTACAAGACATTAAAGAAGCAACCCATTTAATTTCTGTTTGTTGTTAATTTTTTTAGTGAACCTTAACTTAGTTTATTTTCTTTGTGTGCATAGGCCTACTCTTCCGTCTCTACTTTTTGTTCTTCCTCACAGCTGTCTCCGCTCCTTACTATGGTATGCTATGCTCATTGCCATGCTTCAGACCGCATCAACGTAACCACCACCCATACTTTCGTATCGTATTTCTATCCCTTTCTTTATTGCTTGTTAGTTTAATTTCTTTTAATTTTAATGCTTTTCCTTTTTTGATTAATTTTTGTCCTTTTTCTTAGAACCCTCTTTTACTTTTTTGTATCACAATAGGAGCAGTGTGATGTTCAAGTGGGGGTATTAGTAAAAAAAATCATTATTTGTGTATTGTATGTTTATTTTTCCCATTCAATATTTAAGGATGCATGATCATTAAATGAACTCAATCAGGATTAGAAATTCATAATATGAGTGAATGAGTATACTTACATGCTTAGACTGATCAATTCAGATTTCGATTAAGAGAACATTAGCCTATTGTGATAGATGAATGACACTTTTCTTTAGTAAGAATTTGAGCCCTTTTGAAATATTAAACACTAATTTCGAGTATTCTTTGTTAAAAGTATTCTTTCATGATTAGGGAATTCTAGAACTTGCTTGCAAATAATAGTCGAGATTTCATAATCTTATGCAAGCGTTGAAATGATGGAGACAATTAGGATTTATACCTTTTGCTTAAAAAGTCACCCTTAGTGAGCCCCTTTGAGCTTAACATGAACCTTTTCTTTCTTTAAACCCAAAATATGAGCCTTGACCTTAATTATTTATCCTTTTTGTTGTACCTACATAAGGCAGGTTGAGAATTTGAATGGGTATGACCGGGTTTAGGGAATAATTGTTTGAATAAGTGTGGGGGAATCATAACATATAGTTGGCTTTTGAGTTAGGAATAGGTAGGGTTCTAATAATGTGTATCTATCCTCTACATTTGTCCTCTTTTAAACTTGATCTTGCTCCAAATAAAAAATTAAAAATGAAAAATATAGTAAAAAAGGAAAAAAATTAATAAAAGAAGAAAGAAAAAGAAAAAAGAAAAAGTAAATAAAAAGAAGAAAAAAATATAAAAGAAAAGGAAGAAAGAGAAGATGACCAGAAAATGAAAAGAAGAGGAGAGAAGTAATAAAAAAGGGAAGTGTTAATTTTCTTAAATGAGAAGAAAGAATTAGGTGTTTATCGTTCATTGTTTTGTATTATTTTAAATGCTCAATGTGTGTTATGGTTTTAAACTGCAATTTTCCTTTTTCCTACCCTCAGCTTGGCACCATTATAACCAAAATAAAGACCTTTGGATTGATGTTTACGTTTGATATGAGTGGTGAAGATTGGATTAGTAAGCAAACTTGTGGTAGATGTCTTATGTGAAATGAATGATGAGTGAATATACCCTACCTTTGAATGCTTGAGAGGATGGAGAGTGGAGTGAGTATCTATCACACTTGTTGATGGTTCTTTGAATTAAAGTACTTGTTGATTTTGACTAAATACATAAAGAATTGCTTGTTCATGGAGTATTATGAGTTTCAAGTTCTTAGGTTGTGTTTATTGAAATGATCTTTGATGTCTTTGACTATTATTTGAAAAAATTGTTGTTTCCATTGTTTGTTCTTATATAGTCGAGTGTTCTTTATTGTTCTTGAGGACAAACAGAGTTTAAGTGTGGGGGAATTGTTGTGTCTAGTTTCTATTGCTTTTAATTGCCTTTATATCTTGATTTTGGTTACAAATCCTTGTGAGTAGATCTAAATGAGAGATAAATTGAATGAAAATGGTGTGAATATTGCATGCATGTTGATTAGATTAATTTGTAAATTTTGCGTGAAAAATTAAAGTTTACATCACTTTGCATGAAAGCAAAAAAAAAGATGGATATAATAATAAGGATGTCACCACTTACACGGTGGTGACTCCTTTATCACCATTGTGCATAGGGTGGTGGTGGTGACTAAAATGTCTCCATTGTGCATAAGGTGGTGACTAATTAGTCACCACTTACACAGTGGTGACTAAAGTGTCACACCGTGCATAAGGTGGAGCCAAATGTCTCTTTAGTCACCACCATGCAAGTTTATGCACGAGGGTGACCAGCACTTATGAGCGTGACACACAAGAGGTGACAAACTTAGTCACCCCCATGCACTCCTTTAATCCATTGTTTTATTACTTGGCATGTATAAGTTGAAGGGGAAGAAAACTTAAACCTAGATGAGGCTACAAATAGAAGGGATAGGAGGGTGGCGGTGGACATCATTCATTCCATTATACACTCTTCGTACTCAACACACCATAAACACTATGGGAGACATATTCTATTGGAACAAAAAAATAGAGGGAGAGGTGAGGCAGAGAGATGAAGATAAAAACAAGAGAGTAGAGGCAGGGAAAAAGAAGAAGAACATAATAGGGAGCAGTCGGGTGAGGAGTAGAGCAGAGACAGAAGGCGAGAGCTAACGCCAAAGTTCTAAGTTGGGTAGGAGATCCATCGAGGGTTTATTTTGTTTGTCATTTCTTGTTTCATCTCTATTACTGTTATTAAACTCATTTATCTTTGTCTTTTGAACTTGTCTTCCTTGCTAAAGATTGGTAGTCCATTTCGATATTCTTTGTTTTATTCCTTTGACACTTCTTTGTTATTATTGAATATGGGATTTAAGTATGTGAGAATGATGAACTGTGTTTATGCTATAATGGGTTGAATATTTTTCTTGAGGATTAATGTAGCTATTTTAATTAACTATTCATAAATGAGTTACGGTTTTGTTGTCCTGTTAATTACTGTGGTTTCTAAGCTGAATGAATGTAATAGCATAATCAAACTTTGCACCATTTTGGTATTAAACAAAGAACTGAGAGGAGAATTTTAATATGGAACGAGAAACTATAGATGCTTACGTTAAGAACTAGAAATATATTAACTTAAATGGTAATTAGTAGTCAGGTTTCCATAATTAATTCCGATAATAACTTGTTAAATACAAAAGTTATATTAGTTTATTATTCGAGTTGATTTAGAACCTAACTGTTAATTTTAGTAAGATAACTAACCAATCTTTTCCCTTGATCATGTATAGGAGATTAAATTAATGAAATTAATTCTCAAGAGTCTTCTATTTTGATTAATCTTTTCATCCTTACTTTCGGTTGAATCATTTACTTTTCATACTAATTTGTGATTTTCTTTTAAAGCCTTCACTAAAAAATTGGGTTAGAATGTTTACAATTGCATCTATTTTTTGTTAAAGAGGCCCGAGATCATGCATCACATGCATGGAAAAGTAGTGAAAGTGTCAGAATCAAAATTCTAACTCCCAGGATATTCCCATGAACCCAGAATCCATGTGTATGTATAAACATAATGTAAGAATATGAAATTATAACATATGTGCCTTGCAAATGCTCCTCCTTTCTTGAATCTTCTCCTTGTTTAGGTTGTGGCAGACACCAAACACCTTCAACAGCTAGTTAATGACAGGCAGAGATGAAGAAATATAGTGTATAGGGAAGGTTTGAGCACGGAACAAGATGGAAATACTAGTAGGATGCTCAATAGGAAGGATAGAAGAGAATTATATCACATGCAATATAGATCAAGCAACCCTTGCTTGACATGCAAAGAAATTCTCCCTCTGACTCCCTCTAAATGTCCAGAACGTTTTTGGACTCCTTAGCTATTGATCTCAATATTTAAGTGATGAGAAATCACTTATATTTGTTGCTAGAATTAGTGGGTCATGATTGTGACTTAGCTGGTCACAATTATGACTCCACCTAGGGCATCTGATAAGTGTGAATTGGATCATATTTTAGGGTTTAGTTTGTTATATATTAAGCGTTAATTTGAGTATTGAGTATGTGTTTAGGTTAGAGTTGTGTTAGTTTGTGTGTTCAAGTGTTTTTGTAGGTTAGTATAAGTCTTTGAGCTTAAATATTATGTTTTTCAAGTATCTTAATATGTTTGTTAGTGTTTCAGGGTCAACATCAAAGAACGGAGAAGTTTCAAAGACTTTTGGGTCGATAAAAACACTTGATCTAGCCCACGATCGTGGCCCATATGCCACGATTGTGGTAAAAGACTATGACACAGTCGATAATCGTGGCCTGATTGCCACGATCGTGATAAAAGGGTTGGATGTAGGCCATGATCATGGCATGCGGGGCCACGATCATGGCCTGCATCGGGCAGACGCGTAAACAAGTAAAAATGTCAAGTTTTAAGGCATTTTTTGAACCTTTTCGACCTCAGAAAAACCCTAGCCATAATTCAGAAACCCTTGAGAGTTCAAAGAGAGATTGAGAAAGAGAAGAAGGAAGAGAGACGTGGAGAAGAAACCTACACGAAGTACTTTCCAGAATAGGAGGCTTCCCTTCATTGCTACCTCCATCATCCATTTCGATTCTATTTTTGGTTTAGTTTCAATTTTATTATTGTATAGAATTTGGGATAGCTATTGATGATAGGATTATTGAATGTTGAGAATTGTCTAAACTAACCTTCAGGTTATTTCATCTTCGATATTAATGAAATTTAATTGTTGTGTCTTTATTGGATTTCTTGTTATTTTATTTATATAATTGCATAATTCGGTGATAAAATAAGAGGGTGAATCGAGTGAAAAATAATTAAATTGGGCTAATGAGAGTTAGGTCATTTAATACAACATAGATTGTTATTTGAGATATTGCAATTCCCATAATCTGATTAGGGGTTGTAAATTAGGGTTAATGATTATAACTCGAAAGAGAGTAATCAACCCTAAGACCGTCTACAACCGGTAATCCAGTAATTCATAATCAGTTAGGTTTTCATTAAAGTCAAATAAAATTCCCTTTTCTTTTAATTGGTAGTTCTTAACTTGATTCTTAATTGGGTGTTTGCATTTGCTATTTTATTTATATTTCCGAATTTGATTCTTGGAATTGATTGTGTGATTGAAATAAATTCTTCTCTTAGTTTCATTTATTTGAATTATTGTGAATTATTTCTAGCCTTAGATTTTGGGATTAGATTAACCCTCCTTGTGGGATCGACACCTTAGGTACTACGCGAACGATCCGTGCGCTTACGGAATATCAAGGTTAAATTATTAAAGTTTTTTCATATTGGAAACTTGCGATCAAGTTTTTGACGCCGTTGATGGGGAGGTGATTAATTTAGTTCCTTAGTTTAAGGCTTTTTCACTATCTTTTGTTTAAATAACAAAGTAGAGAAGTTTTTGGCGTTAAGTAGAGAAATATCAAGACATCTTAGAATGAGAAAGGAGAGACCTGAAGGGCTAGACGCTAAAAAGAAATGGAAAGAACAATGATGGAGGATAGATAATATAGGGAGTAAGGAACTTTTGCGAATTACATTGAAGCACAACATGGTTGGGGAAGTAATGATCTCTATTGGAACTTGTACGCTCCGGGGTGACAGAACCACCTCGATTTCTATTGGTCCAACAATGCAAGTACTCACATGGGACATCAAGACTTATTTGAATTGTAGCAAGATGAATCCAGTTCATGGGATTCCAAGTTGGTCAAAATCATGAATAAGCTCACGGATATGAAAGAGAACCGTAAGAGATTGGAAGAGAAGTTTGAGCAAGTAGAAAAAGATCATGCCTCTTTTATTCATAATCTAGAGGTTCGAATAGGCCAGCTTTTTCAGGGAATTTTGTAAGTAAAGTATGGAAAACTATCTGCATAGCATGAAAAAAAATTCAACAGAGCCATGTCAGGCTATCACACTTAGGAATGAGGTAGAGCTAGAGGAAGCCACGAGAAATCAAGCTAAACTTGACCGTATAGAGCACCAAGAAATGAGGAAAGAGGATGAAGAAAAAAATTCCAACCCTCCCTATTATCCACCAGTTCTTGATATACCATGTGTGAAAATCAAAAAATCTTTGGTAGATGTCCATGAAAAGAACATTATCCTTTGGATTAAGGATTACCAAATGACATTCATCATGAATGATGTATTTAAGATAATTGATGTGTAGTCCATTGAGGATAATTGATGTGTTCAAATCTTCTGAAGAACAAGAGGACAAAAAATAGATGACAACAGATATTAAGTTTGAAAAAGCAATGAAAGTCTTTGTTCGTGAAGCAAAAGAAGTAGAGGAGACGAAGATGATTAAAGAAGAAACAAAGCAACTCACTTTCGTACAGGACAAACTGTTGGATTCAATGGAAGATTCAGGGAGTTTTGTTATTCCCTGTTTTGTTGACAGTTCACTTAAAAGAAGGACATTATTGAGCTTAATTAGTTTTTATAATGTTATTAACATTGACCTTCTGATTTTGTTGCAATTTTTGGCTTACTTACAGGCTACAAAACTAATATTGAACAAAAAGGGTGGAAGCAAGCCGCTCATAATTAATCCATTGATCCTCGCTAAGTTTCCAAGGATACAGCATCGAGCTACCGATGTTAAAAGAAGTGCTACATGAGAGGCAACCTATGGAACTTAATTTCCTTTGAATTCTGTAGTTAGGATTACTTTGTTTCCAAATAAAATCGAGAGGGAATAGGAGTTCAATACAAATTGAATGATCGATCAAGTAAGCAAAAAGGAAGTGAAAGGGCCAAAAAAGAATTAAAAAGTGATTTTGGAAAGAAATGTGAAAGACCAAAAGAAGAAAAATGAAAAATTGGTGGAAAACTGCAGGCCAGGATCTTGTCCTATGACGGGGCAAAAGGTAAAACACGCGAATTTTAAGTAAAATTTTACCATTTTACCCTCTAACCACGTACACATTCATTTCTAATTTCACTTTTTCATTCACTTTCATTTTTACTTTATCTTTCTTGATTTGAAGCTTCCAAACACTCTCACATCTCTCTACAAAATTTTCAAACTTCCAAAATTTCTTCCAACTCTAACTATCACAAGTCAATATGCTACGTATTAAGTAATCAACCAAACGAGAGCAATCATTAGGACGAAACCAAATTTTGAGACGAGGGAGAAGGAATAGAGCAACGGACTTCAAAGCACCCTTCCTGATCTACACAGAGGACGAAAGTATTCATTTTCAATCCCACAATGCTAAACAAATCATAGTCCCTAAATATTTTGATTTTGATCCGCTTGATAGGTTAGAACTACACGATAGGGTAAAGAATTTTGTTAAAAGGATTCAGTGGGCCAAATTCATACATTTTCAATTTCCTGTCTACCAGGAGCTCACTTTGGAATTCTTTTGTTCCCTTTCCTATGAACATAGGAACCCCAAGAAAATGTGGTTTAGGTTGCAAGGATGAGCCTATGAACTGAACATAGAAATCATGTATGTTATATATGGGTTCCCCGAATCATCATTATTGATCAACATGATGATTTTTATACTTTTCGCTTTCGAACGAGCTCACTGGGTTAGAGTACTTTGATGCCAAAAATGCCCACAATAATATAATAAGGACCCACGAGCACTTATTGTTGTTCAAATTCATATGCCAACTAGTTTTTGATAAATTAACAACCAATAAGTGCTCAACAAAGGAACTCTTTATGTTGTGATGCATAGGCCACAACATTCCAGTGTGCCCACCATATATGTGCTAAATACTATTATTGTGACTTTGTGTAAAAGCAGAAATAATTTAGGTATGGGGTACCTAGTGTCTGCCATTGCTGAATATTATAACGTGGACTATAATGTGTTAACTGTCCATCTCCCAAACTTCCTTAATCATTACCATCTGTGGCGGGATGAAATCCTTAAGTCTCACAACATGGAACTTCGAGATATTAGCCAAAAGACACATGTTAAGATTAGGGCGAGTCAGGCAAGCTCGAGTACAGTACCGCTTTAGTAGGCAGACGAGGACTCGACTAGTGAAGAGTCTGAAGAGGAAGAAGAGATAAAAGAACCAGGATGAATGAAAGTTCTAGATACAATCTCCACAAATAACAAGGTGATTACAGATACATTTACGGAGAACTCCAAAATGATGAGAGAGATGGCCCAAACTTAACGACGTCAGAGTCGAGATATATGTCATATCCATCGATCTTTTGAGGCTCAGGGCGTTCAATTGCCACCTCCAACACTATCCCCACCTCCGTCTCCATGAGACTTTGTCTAACCTCTTTTTCTTTTTCAAATTAATCTTCATCTTTATTTTTATTTTCTGTTTTACTTTAATTTATATTTCTTCTTGTCTTATGTGCTTGTTTATTCTCATATTGAGGACAATGTGTTGTTCAAGTATTGAGAGGGTTATGTGTTTTGCTTTGAATATGATTTTGCATATTGTATGATAGTTGTTAGGTTGCATTTTGTGAATTGTTTAAATGTGTCAATGGCTTAGATGGATTGGAATTGATTTAATTTTACACATAGTCTATTAGGTTGTGAAGAATAATTAGCTCACAAAATTAGTGAATTGGAGTCTTTGGATAAATATACAGCTTAATTAGGACTTAGTGTGAGTTTTTCACCCTTTAAATTGTCACATTCATTCATAATTTGAGGCCTTTCAACTTAAGTAGCTCTACTAGTATTTTTCATGAAAACGAGTAGCTAATACAACAAGTAGGTAACAAAAAATAATGTTTATTAAATAAATAACTATTTTGTTGACCTTTAGGTTATGAATAGAGCTAGTAGCCAGTTGAGAATGTGATATAGCTGAGTAACTAGATCGACACATATCACAAATGTGTGCCTTCGAGTAAAAAGCTATAATGACGTTCCAATCAAGTAGCTCAATAAAAACATGACTTAGTCGAATAAGCAGATCTACATTCATTACCAATGTTTGCCTCCGCATAAAAAGACTAAGTCCATGTTCAATAAATAAAAAAGTGTGTGTTTTCTAATAAAAAAACCTACCAAACTTGTAATAGCTTGGCTTTTCATGAATGACCAAAGAATTATTAATGTGTGTGTGCAATAAAAAAGGGTAAATAAATTAACACCTGTAACTCGATTAATTTTTACATTTAGTTCAAAGCCCTTGTGTAGACGTATATTTTGCATGTTAATGATTTGATATAACTTGAATTATTGTCTTTAAGATTAAATTTATTTCATGAAGTTGAAGCCATTGTCTCATTACTGCATTGTGTGTTGTGTGTTTATTATACGTTTACTATTTTATTTGCTTGAGGACAAGCAAATGTTTAAGTGTGGGGATGCTGATAAGTGTGAATTGCATCATGTTTTAGGGTTTAGTTTGTTATGTATTAGGTGTTAATTTGAGTGTTGAGTAAGGTTAAAATTGTGTTAGTTTATGTGTTTAAGTGTTTTTGTAGGTTAGTATAAGTCTTTGAGCTTAAATATTATGTTTTCGGTGTACCTTGATGTGTTTGTTAGTTTTCAGGGTCAACATCGAAGAAGGAGAAGTTTCGAAGACTTTTGGGCCAAAACAACCACCCACAATCGTGGCATAACAGGCCAGAATTTTGATAGAAGCGCTTAAGCCAGCCCACGATCATGACCCATATGCCATGATTATGACAGAAGACTATGACACAGCCTATGATCATGGCTTGATTGCCATGATCGTGATCGAAGGATTGGATGCAAGCCACGAGCCACGATGACAGAAGCACTTGAGCCAACCCATGAGTATGACCCATATACCACGATTGTGATAGAAGACTATGACACAGCCTATGATGGCCACGGTCATGACAGAAGGGTTGGATGCAGCCTATGATCATGGCATGCAGGGTCATGGCCGTGGCCTTGCAGACACACAAACAAGTAAAAACGTCAAGTTTCGAGAGATTTTCAGACCTTTCAGACCTCGAAAAAGCCTCAAGGCTGCTCAGAACACATAAGTTATTTAAACAATAAGAAGAAGACAGAGAAGGAGATTTTGCATTAGCCATAATTCAGAAACCCTAGAGAGTTCATCAAGAGATTGAGAAAGAGAAGAAGGAAGAGAGACGTGGAGAAGAAGCCTACGCGAATTACTTCCTGGAATAAGAGGTTTCTTGCCACTGCTACCTCTATCATCCATTCCAATTCTATTTTTGGTTTAGTTTCAATTTTATGATTATATAGAATTTGGGAAAGCTGTTGATGGTAGGATTATTGAATGTTGAGAATTGTCTAAACTCACCTTCGGGTTATTTCATCTTTGATATTAATGAAATTTAATTGTTGTGTTTTTATTGGATTTCTTGTGATTTAATTTCTGTAATTGCATCATTCGGTGATAAATTGAGAGGGTGAATTGAGTGAAGAATCATTAAATTGGGCTAACGAGAGTTAGGAATTTTGATAGAATAAGAATTAAATCATATTGAGAAATTTGTGCAAAGACAGATCTTGCATAGGTTTTTGGTAGTTTTTGGAAAACTTCAGATCTTATTTAGGTTTTGGATAGATTGTTAATCGAGAGATTACAATTCCCATAATCTGATTAGGATTAATGATTATAACTTGAGAGAGAGTAATCAACCCTAGGATTGTCTAGAGCTGGTAATCCAGTAATTCATAACCAATTAGGTTTTATTAAAGTCAGATAAAATTCCCCTTTCTCTTAATTGGTAGTTCTCGAATTTGATTCTTGGAATTGATTACATGATTAAATTGATTACATGATTAAAATCAATTCTTGTCTTAGTTTCGTTTATTTTAAATTATTGTGAGTTATTTCTAGCCTTAGATTTTAGGATTAGATTAACCCTCTTTGTGGGATCGATACCTTAGGTACTACGCGAACGACTCGTGCGTTTACTGAATATTGAGGTTAAACTATTAAAGCTTTTTCATATCGAAAACTTGCGATCAAGGTTTTGAGCCACAATCGTGGTAATCAGACCACGATCGTGGCCTACGTCAGGTAGACACCAAACAGGTAAAAGCATCAAGTTTTGAGGGATTTTTGGACCTTTTCGATCCTAGAAAAATAAACCCTAGGGTTGTTAAGAACATATAAGGTATTTAAAGAACAAGAAGAACATATAGAGGGAGCTTTTGCATTAGCCACAATTCAGAAACCTTGGAGAGTTTATCGAGAGATTGAGAAAGAGAAGAAGGAAGAGAGACATTGAGAAGAAGCCCACTCAAAGTACTTTCTAGAATTGGAGGTTTCTCATTGTTACTGCCGCCGTCATTGTTAACCCCCAAAATGTTTTTGTTGAGTTAAGCGTGATATTTTATGGAATTTGAATTTTTGCTTTAGAATGAATGGAGTTGTTAAGCATGATTTAAATCAATTACAAGGTCAAGGTAGAATTATTATTGAAGTTTAATTATTTATTTCAATGTTAGTGGGATTTTATTTCACTAGTTAGTTAAACTATGCATTAAGAATGAATTGATGGCATTTTTGGCATGTCACTTAAGTTTAGAGATCATGAAGCATATAAGGAAAGGTATTTTTAGAAGATCACTTAAGGTTAAAAGAGCGTAAGCTTATAAGGAAGGGTAAAATAGGAAGAAGAAAGTGTAGTCTTGCTTTTAAGGTGGAGAAAAACGTTAATTAAAGGAGAGAATGAAGTGAAAAAAAACCAAAATTGAATAGAGGAAGAGAGAGTGTCATGGGAGAAGAAGAAAAGAAGAGAAAGCTAAACTAGATTTCCAATTTTCTTAGTTTTAAAGGGTGATTTTGAAGTTGTTCAAGAAGGGAAAAAGAAAGAGAAAGAGAAAAGCTTCCATTTGAGCCAAACATATCGTTGTTTGGTGAAGATTCAAGGTAAGCCTAATTTTAATTCTTTGGATTTTTGGAAGGATTTTGGTTCATAAAGCTTAGAAAATGCATGGGTTTAAGTATTCTAGAATCAATTTTTAGTGAATGTGCTTTTTGAGTTTTCAATTGAGATTCTTATTGAATTGGGATTTTTGCCAATATTGAAGGAAATCAAGAGGAGAGGCAAGAGGAGAGGCAAGAGGAGCAAGAAGAGAGGCATCTTTCAACAATTGTTAAGCAAGGAATTCAAAGTGGGTTACATTTTTATAATTGAATAATAAGCCATTACTGTTTCTTCCAAATCAAGAAAGTAAATATTTTTCAATTGTATTATAAATGTTCATTTATTGCTCTTTAAATGCTTTGAGAAAGTGCTATGTGTTTGGTATGTGAATATTGTGTTGACGATTTATGAAAAAAATGCGAAAATGAATTTTCTTGCTATGTCTATGAAATCACTTTTTAAAAAAGTGCCATTTTGAGCAACAAGTTTACAAGTTATGAAATACATGTTATGTGGGTTTGTTTTGACCCATTCTGTAGGTCAAGTACACTTTGACTAAAGGCTTCTCCCGCCTGCTCATATGTGGCATGGAGCTCCTTCGGGGACTCCTTTATGTTTACGACTACACAAAACTACTATGTGGGATTGTGTTAGTTCGTTCTGTTCATAATTACACAGGACCATTTCATAGGAATGTGTTAGCTCATTCTATTTATGGACCTCCCAATCCATTTTGATGTGGTTATGTGTTAACAAGTTTATTGAATGCATAATTTGGGTTGCTTATAAATTGTTTGATAAATTAAGAATGTGGAAATATATGTTTCACGATGCATTGTAAAATTTTCAATGGTTTTGTTTATTACCGGTTATAAAATTGTTACCCACGAGCTTTAAGCTCACCTTTCCATCCCATCTTCAGGCGATGAGCAAGAGATCGAGTGATCAAGCATAAGGGCATTATTCTGGATTATGCTTATTTTGTATTTTAAGTTAGTTTTTGTATAACAAGGTTTTAGTTGCATTTTGAGAAATTCTACTTTGTGTAAATTATGTATTTTTAGACTATGACGTATTGTGGCTTGAAATTCCCGTTAAAGCTTTGTAAAACTCCTATCTTTTGAAGATAATGAAATATGATTGTGCTTTTGCTGATGAATCTCAAAGTTTGTATATTGCATTTTCAAGCATTCATAAGAGTAAAATTTTGTGTTCTATTTTCTAGGGCAAATCTGTATTGATCTAGGCTGGATTAGACAGATTTGTCTTCAAAAACGTTGTAGATATGTTTCTTATCTTTCCAACGATATAAAGTTTGGAATTTTTGGACTTCGAACATAATAGATATGGCCTTCAGATGCAGCACCAGACAAATCATAGGTACCAGACGAAGTGTCAGACAAAGCATCAGACGAAGTGATTTTGACAATCTAAATGACAAAACTTTTCTTCAAAGTATTCATGAAAGCTGTAGATATTTTTTGTAGCTTTCCAACGATATAAAGTTTGGAACTTTTGGACTTTAGACGCAATAGATATGTCCTTCAGACGAAGCACTAGATGAAGTATAGGTACCAAATGAAGCGTTAGATGAAGCCATTTTGACCCTCTAGATGACAAAATTTTTCTTCAAAGTCTTATAAAAGTTGTAGATATTTGTCTTATATTTCCAATTATATAAATTTTGAAATTTTTAGACCTCGGACGCAAAAGATATGGCCTTTAGACAAAGCATAGGTACCAAACGAGGCAATAGATGAAGCGTCAGACGAAGCGATTTTGACCCTCCAAATAACAAAATTTTTCTTCAAGGTTTGCACAAAAGTTGTTGATCTTAAAGTCCTTTTTGAAACCATCCCAAAACGACCACAATCCATTATATCTAGTGGAAGTTATGCTAATTGTCCCAAGATAGGTACAATATGATTGAGAACATAATCATGGTTGACTCTTTTGGCAATAACTTCATCGTCCAACCTCCAAATGAAGTGATTATTGAACCAATAGATTCCTAACCTATGTTTCTATCCCTCCAAAAACAAATTGGTAGCCTTTGGTTTTGATTTGAAAGAGACTTATGGAAATAAAATGAGGGAATCGATTGGAGGAGCATGATCTTGTTATGAGCATACTTTGCCTTTTAAGCATATCTTGATCTGTATAATAGAAAACTTTTGGGATGTAATAAGAATGAAGGTGAACCAAAGATGGCTAATGAGAGTTCATGGAAATAACCTTATAGGGTAATTCACACGCCCACGTTTTCATGACATTTGGATAGTTGGGCTTCGAAAACGGGTCCAGCAATCATCCATTCTGATTCTATTTTCAGTTTTGTTTTAATTTTATGATTGTATAGAATTTGGGAAAGCTATTGATGATTGGATTGTTTGAATGTTGAAGATTGTCTAAACTCACCTTTGGGTTATTTTATCTTTGATATTAATGAAATTTGATTGTTTTGCTTTTATTGGATTTTTTGTGATTTAAATTCTGCACTTGCATAATTCGATGATAAACGTAGAGGGTGAACTGAGTGAAAATCATTAAATTGGGCTAACAAGAATTAGGTAATTTAATAGAACAAGAATTAAATCAAATCGGTAGTTTTTTAGATAACTTCAGATCTAATTTAGGTTTTGGATAGATTGTTAGTCGAGAGATTTCAGTTCCCATAATCTAATTAGGGTTTTTGAATTAGGATTAATGATTATAACTCGAGAGAGAGTAATCAACTTAGGATTGTCTAGAACCAGTAATTCAATAATTTATAATCAGTTAGGTTTTCATTAAAGTCAGATAAAATTACCCTTTCTCTCAATTAGTAGTTCTTAGGTTGATTTTTGATTTGGTGTTGCATTTGCTATTTTGTTTATATTTTAGAATTTGATTCTTAGAATTGATTGCGTGATTAAAATAATTTCTTACTTTAGTTTTGTTCATTTTGAATTATTGCGAATTGTTTTCAGCCTTAAATTTTAGGATTAGATTAACCCTCCTCGTGGGATCGACACTTTAGGTACTACGTGAACGACCCATGTGCTTGCGAAATATCGAGGATAAATTATTAAAACTTATTCATATCAAAAACTCGCAATCAAGTTTTTGGATCAGCATCCTTGCAACATTTGCTTTATCGATTCCTTTTTAACATTTTCTTACCACGATCATATCGCGATATTATCCTAAAACATTCCCTCAATCTCTTAAGTGTATAACCTTTTAGGTTTTCGATTTTTGGCCACTTGAATTATCTTTTAATCAGAGCAATTAATAAATGGTTTCATGACCCTAATTTACTAGAAAGTAAGTGGATTGACATACGAACTCTTTGATAGTCAATTATCCAACTAACGAACCTTTCCATAGGTAATTACCATACAATTCATCCTTTCACCATTCTATACCTACTTGGTTTAGAGTATGGACCACGTGTGAACTCCTACTAGACTGACTATGTCACATTTAGTCCAATTGATATTAGTTCTCATCCTAGGAATCTCATTGCTCTTTATGTCATTAAAGACTCTCTTCAAGACACATCTACTATGGCCAAAGATTCCTGAGTAATAACCCCGATAAGAGGTCGTGGATATCATCTTCTTCTATCAAGAGTGGTGAATCCTTTTTTTACTACCCAATTACCTTCGAATACTAATAACTGTACCCAATCGCTACCTTATGACTGACCTTGTCTTGAAGCAACAAGGAATGGTGTCAAAGAACATGATTAGTATCTAAGATATCTTTGAGGACCTCAAGTCTAAGGATATTTTCACCATTACTATGATGAGATTAATCTATGACATTTGATAGACCATCCATATGATAATCTCATAGGGGGTCATCCGATATACTTACTACTCTTTATAAGCATCCACATATTAACTCTAAACATCTCACGCTTACAGTTTATGAGATCCAATGCTTGATCAAATCAAAGAGTATAACATGTGCTAGTCTATTCTGATTAACAATGTCTTGTCTCATAATGAGATTCCTATCATATGCAATTATGTTAGTACATAAATTATCCCTAGTCAAAGGATTATGATGTCATCATGATTTACTTCATGTAATGTTTTGTATCATGGACTTCATTTACTCCATTTAAGATTGTGGGCACTCTCTCTATCTTCACATCTCTTCTATCAATGATCACCCTACTCAGGTGTTATCTCCTAAGTATGTGCTTGGACCTCTAATGAGACGTTGGTTCCTTGACTTGAGAAATAGCCCCATTATTGTCACAATACAACAGCATCAGGTCTACAATGCTCAGAACCACTCCAAATTCTATAACGAACTTCTTGATCCAAACAGCTTCTTTTGTCATTTCTGCAACTACAATGTACTCTAATTCAGTCATTGAATCTACAGTAGTCTCTTATTTAAAACTCTTCCAACTGACTACTCCACCGTTCAGTATGAAAACATAACCTGACTAGGATTTGGAGTCATCCTGATCAGATTGAAAAGTAGCATCTGTATGCTCACTCACTACGAGATCTCCATCTCTATATATTAAGAATACATCCTTAGTCCTTCTCAAGTACTTTGGGATATTCTTGACAGCCATTTGGTGACACTCACTAGGATCCGATTGATACTGTTCATAACATTTAGAGCATATGATATATCAGATCTGGTAATAACATAGCATACATGATTGATCATATTGCTAAAACATAAGGGATTAAACTCATATGAATCCTCTCATCTTACGTCTT
>JAOTAY010000004.1:20357598-20388410 GCA_025629805.1 Erythroxylum baracoense
AAATAATATATATATATATATATATATATATATATATATATATATATATAGTTTAAGTTTCTGTCTTTGATTAATTACAATGGGCATCTCAAAATCACCGCATACATCCTTGTATAACTTTATTTTTAGCTAAAGTGATAATACATCACCTCATGTGAAACAATTGTTATGATAGTTAATAACAATTTTCTATTAACTTTAGCTTTCTTTGAAAAACCTAGTTCAAAATAGAGATTAAGATTCAGAAATGCCTCAATGGAAAATAATGGAGTAATTTCTTTTTAAATATAAAGAATTTTGTTCAATAGAGAAAATTATTAGTTAATTTTAAGTTCTGATGAAGATAATATATAGGTGCATTCATATTTCTAACTAAAATAAAATGTTCTTTAGCGTTTCTTTTTCTTGTTTGATCATATTATAATTAGAGCAGGTATATAAGACTGTTGAATTTTCGAGCTTATTAACTTAAACTTGTAGCGGGTTCTAAGGTTGCATAATTGTGGTTATAATGCTTATGTGGATTAATCATCAGTTGATTAATTGTCCTCTTCAATTCTATTTCCTAAAAATGTTTTGTTTTATACCTAAGTACTAAGATTCTCTAGCAAGTCTAAAGAGCTATAAAAGTTTTCATTTTATAAAAGTGACAAGCATTTTCTCAACCTAGACAATCATTTGGGTTGCTCTTTTTATCTATTTTAGTCTCTAGTCTCCAATTTCACATTTAACAAAAGAGTAAAGATAATGTACTTACGGTTATGATTCCATAAATATAATCAACTATATGTGGAAAGGAAAATGATAACAAAATTTTGAGCTGTAACATTGGAATGTTATAAGCCAAGAATCAAAAAGTTTAGGTGCTAAGGGGAAGGTCCTTTTCTTGTTTAATTAGCCTAACCCTTTTTAGATAAGGTCATTGGTCAATGTTGTAAGAGCAATATTTCATGATGAATCTTTACTTAAATAGACCCCCACTATTCCACTAAAAATATATATATATGTGAGATTAAGCAAATTCCTCTTTTATGACCTCACTCGAGTTAAATTCTCCCTTAGTGTATTCATCATTCAACTTATAATAGTTACTAAGGTTGAATTAGAATTTTATTAATGAAAAATTCTAAAGTTACATTCCATGATTTCTTTATTTTATGTTAAACAACAAAAATCAATAAGACAATGGGTAGAAATTTTGTGAATTCTTCTAAGGGTAATAGCTTTATTGCATGATTATCTCGATTCAAAATTATAATGGTTTCTCTATTTTACATTAAACAACAAAAGTTAATAAGACAATAGGTAGAAATGTTGTGAATTTATCTAAGGGCAATAACTTTATTGCATCGTTACGTGGATTCAAAATTATAGTTTTAACCAATATTCATTCCATTTTTTGCCTTTGGCTTTTTAAAGTTAGGATCTTTGGAGATGTGAATATGTTGATCAAAATAAATATGATGTTTTTAAGTGTTCAAGCATTAAATTTTCGTAAGAATTAAAAAGGATTTCTTTGATTTACAGCCCCATCTTTGATTTATAGCTCAAAATTGGCACTTTTTAATGGTACAATAGCTAGTATGGCTCCATTGTGCTTTTTGACCAATGTCCTACATTATGATATTACACTATGTTAATTATACTATTGATTCTAAATTGAGGCAAATATGCTACTAATTAAGTTTGTGGTAAACTAAGTTTGATTGATTTTATGAAATTTTTATTTAAAAATAAAAATAAATTGTTAATCTATCTTATTTGAAAGATGCAAGAGCAATTAGGATGTAAATTTCGTATTATTTTTGCATTAAAATTGCTATAACTTTCATTCGAAATTGCCTTTAAATATAATCACTTATATAATATGATTAATGTGCATAGGAGAATTGTAACCCACATATAAGTTTTGCAGGTCATTGAATAGAGTGCATGCAATGTGCTTAAAGAAAAGGATTTATTAAACTAGTGGTGAGATTTAACGGACTGCATAAGGATTATTTCATCATTTACTCGAGTATCTATGCTAGTTTGGTTGAGTTTAAGTTAGACCCAAGATTTAACCCACTTTTCTTAAGATCAACCAAGTTTTAAGTTGAATTCGAGCATACAATTTATTTCAAGTTTGAGTTAAGGCCTTATTGGACTAAGAACTAAATTCATTACCATTTCCACTAAAAAGGAAATAAGCCTAGGCTACATCATTCATTGAGGTTCGATAACGATAAAGTGAGGTCTAATGATCATATAACAATACGACATGTTTTTATGTGTTTTTCCTCTCTTTTTCTTCTCCTATTTTCTTTTTTCCCCCCTTCCTTACATTCTCTTATCTTTCATCCTTATCTATTGGAATAGAAATTGAGTCTGAACTTTGTAGGCAACGGAATAAGCTCAATATGATAGAATTTTATGTTAAGCTCGAATTTGAGAAAACAACCCAATGGTCGACTCAAAAAGTATAAGCGACCAACCACTTACTCTAAATGATGTCGATTTAGGTTATCTTTTTAAAATAGCTTCATTTTGAGTAATCCGCTTAGGCTCAAACTGAGACTTAGACCAAACTCAAATTACATATGTTAAGGATTGGTCAGATCTAACCCGACCCAACTCATTGTCATACATATATCTCCCAACTTAACCATTTGTTACTTACTTGATTAAGCCTCAGAACTAGTTTTTACCGGGCAATCACAGCCTCAAACCTTTATGTGGTTTTTAGATTTTATTTATATTATCTAGCTACAATGGATTAAATTTTGAGGCTAGTTACTATCTTGGGTTATTGAAGGCACCACATTGGTGTATTTATGCTTGGTATGTGATTGAGCAGCAAATTCAATAGTTTGATGACCAAACAATTAAACAAGGTTGCAACGTCTTAAACATGTCTTGGTAACAAGTAAAGGCATTAAACAAATTTTTTTGAAATACTTTTCTCCTTGAAAATTGAAAATTTAGTTATTTATATCAAAATTACACCACCTTTTGAATTTTTATAATTCGAGCTTGAGTATTGACCAAAGAAAACGATGAAAGAACCGTCTGCAACAATTTTTCAAAATCTCAACTTGGACGGACATTTTGATTAAAACTAGGTGGGCAAGAAAAATAAACATCTATATTTGATTGTATTAAACTAGGAACTGCTGCTGCATCCATCTTATACAAAATTCTAGCTTAAAGTGTCCAAAACCTATTTACATCATTCTTTACTTGAAAGATATTTATGAATAGAAGCAGAAAGAATCTTATCTCTCTTCAATTGAGTTGAGCTGATTCAACAAATCAATCACTTCACCCATGGAAGGCCTATCTTTCCTCAACTCGCTAGTGCACAAAGTTGCGATATCAAGATACTCCTTCACCCTATCTTCTCTCAGTCCTTCTTTACTCATGCTAGGGTCGAGCATTTCCCAGTGCCGACTTTGCTTCAACATTTTCCTTGCCCATTCAATCAACACCACCTCATTCCCCTCCATCATGATGGGCAAATTGGGCCTTTGGCCCGTCGCAATCTCGAACATCAACATTCCAAAACTATACACATCCGCCTGCACGGTTGCCGTCATCAACCCGTTCTTATACTCTGGAGGCATGTACCCCATTGTTCCGGCAACCTGCGTGGACACGTGCGAACATGACGAGTCAACTCTACGTGCGAGCCCAAAATCCGCAATATGGGCCTCGAATTCAGAATCCAACAACACGTTTCCAGCCTTAATATCCCTATGTATGATCGGAGTATCCAGCCCATGCAAATACTCCAACCCATGAGCCACACCTTTAACTATCTTGTTCCTCGTCTCCCAAGATAACGGCAATTTCACAGAATATTCAGAGCTATACGACGCGTCGTGTAGCCACTGGTCCAAGCTTCCTTTCTCAACAAACTCGTATATTAAAACCCTGTCCGCACCGGATATACAGTAGCCCAGCATTTTCACAATATTCCGGTGACGGAGCTTACCTAGAGTCTCCATCTCGGCCCTAAACTCACGAAACCCTTGGAAAGCGTCGGGTGCAAGCTTCTTAATCGCCACGGTGTTGCCGGTGGACAGTTGTGCTTTGTAGACGAGGCCAAAGCTTCCGTCTCCGATTATCAGATTGGCGGAGAAGTTTCTGGTAGCGGTTTTGAGTTCTTCCATGGAGACACAGTTGAGTGATGGATCAAAGGAGGCGCTGTCGTCGATGGTTATGGTGGAGAGTTCGAGGTTGGGTACAGTTCGGGTTCCTGGTAGGGTCGAGCGACGAGTTCGGTGGTAGGCGTCGTTGGAAGGTTTCTGGGATCTACAGATCAAGACGAAGAAAGAGAAGATGATGATAATGAACAAGAAGCTGACGGTGGCCGCGAGGGCCAGTTGGGAAATGTCATGCATACTTTGATATGATGTGATATGTTATGGAGAGAGAGAGAGAGAGAAGAGAGGTGGTAGAGAGAGATGGGGAAGGAAGTGAATGATTAAAAAGCCGCCATTAGAGAGGAGAAAGGTAGAGAAAGAGAGACATAGGAAGTCGTCGGTGAAGTCGTCGTAGAGACAGAGTCAACTCCGAAAAGAGGAGGTGGGGAAGCTAGAGATGCGTATTCTCTGAAGTGCAATGCACGGTCAGCGTTCAATCAGGGTCACTTTCATCTCATCAGGAGCCTTTGTAATTTTTTTTTCATAGACTTCAATTTTGTGATTTCTTATCATTGGGGGACTATTCTCATAATTTTCTTTGGTGACCAGGAACTTCTGGTATTGATTTACTTTATAATAAATCCAAAAGCACTACAACCTACCCCCCAAAAAAAAAAAAAAAAAGCACTACACAAACTGTATCTTCTTTTTTATATATCATAAATGTATAATTCATTGCATTGACAAAAGAACCGTAACTCATATTATGAAAGATAATAACAATATAAGGTTCAACTACAACACAGATAATCTTGAAGGGAAATCTTGTGTTTATGATTTATAATCCTAGAAATCAGATGGAGTTCTTTCTCAAAAAATAAAAGATCATATACACTTGATATTATTATTATTTATAGTTTTAGAAAATATCATCCTATGATAAGCAAATCATTTGTATTTATCGACTTTTTACCATTTTAGTTATGAAATTGATTAAGAGTCTATTGACGTAAATTGCAATAGCCAATTAGTCAATAAAAAAAGATACCAAAATTTTTGTAAATTAATAATTACTTTAAGTAAAATATCTCTAAAATTCACTTTTAGATATCCGAATAACTAAGAAAAAATTACAAAAACATAAGTTAAAATAAATAAAACAAAACCCAAAAATCAAATTAATTAGAAAGTACAACTTTTTATTAATTTTTTGCTATGATCAACGACTAACAAATCTTTTGTTAAGTCTCTAATGTGCTTTTCTTATACAACAGACTTTCCATATAATCTAAACTAGAATAATTTATAAGTTCTAAATTCTCTAATTTAAAACATCGTATACTTAAAGATGATATTCCCCTTAAATACTTTAATGTTCTCTTCACACTAATACGTTAGATTCTTTATGTGCAAATTGAAATATAGTACATATGAATGCAACAAACAACATATCAGGACGACTAATAGCAATACATAATAACTTTTTGATCATATTTTAATATATCTTCTCATCTAATTTTTATTCTTCTTCATCCTTCTATAATTCGATGGTGATACTCATATGTGTGTTTAGTAGTTTTGCTCCATCCGTATTGAACATGTTAAACAATTTTTGGTGTACTTTGCTTGACTTATGAATGTTCATCCTTTCATTTGATTGATTTGAAGTTCAAAAGAAGTTTAACTCTCTCATTATGCTCATCTCAAATTCCATATTCATATATCAGCAAATTTCTCACATGATGCATCACTAAAATTTTACTCTAATAGATGATTCTTAATTTACTTCTTTGCCTTCGATAAACTATTGTATTCTTCTTCTTCTCCACTAATTCAACTATTTTATTTTCTTTAGTTTCATCCTTAAATTGTAGTGCACCTGATATTTTTTTGTTTTTTTTTCTTTTATGAAGTACTTCCATTATCATAATTAATACCTTCCCTTGAAAGGAGTCTATTAATCTTGTCAAATACAATAGGTACAAAGTCTTCCATCATACATTTCCTTTTGTTAAGAACTCTATATACCTTATTAGTTAAGAAATACCTAAAATTATTCCTTCATATGATTTTGTATTAAACTTTTTAGATTATCACTAATTTTGAGAATATAATACTTATACTTAAATAATGTAAAGTAGTTGATCTTGAGTACCTTATTATGCCATAGGGGATATTTTTAAGATAGTTTAACATATAGTAAGTTGTTGATGTGGAATCGTCCTAAAAGGTAATTTGACAACTTATATTCATTAAGAACAGTCTTACCTATTAAAGTGTCCAATTCTTTTTCTCAATTGCCCTATTTTTTATGGGATCATTGGAATATAGAAGTTATGAGATATTTACTTTTCCTTATAAAATAACTAAAATCTTCAATTCTCAAGCTCATTACTATGATAATTTCTCATGGATACAATGGATAAACTTCCCCATTTTGAGTCTTTTTAGCATGATTCACAAATGCATCAAAGTAGTCATATTTGTTTGTAAGTATATTTATTATAGTCATCAACGATAAAAAAAATCATAATACTTATTATCTAAATTGATATTAGGTGGTTGTAGGAGTCTAGTACTTGTTACCACTTTCTTGCTTTTGAATGAGCTACTAACTTGCTTACCTATTTGACAAATCCTATACACTTTTTCCTTTTGATCTTTCATTAATGGAAGCCTATTAACAAAGTGGTGTCTATTAAGTTTCTCCATGTACTCTATGCTTGCATGTAGCGCCCCCTTACCATAGGGTACATACCGGGATACCCGGAGGTCATTTCAGTACATATTCTACGATAAAGGCGGGCTACTATCGATCGCTACATTCACTTCACATTGCCTCATATCATTATTCACTTATAAAGCATCAATAGAAAATCACAATATTTTAAAATCCAACTTTTTCCTCATTTCATTTCACAAAACCGAAAGCCTATATTGTGTCCTTCAACCTTTACTACATGTACATCATCAACCTAGTACAAAAGTATTACATAAAAGAGCAAAATATTTATACAATCTAGCTAAGTTGTCCAAAAATCCTAGTTGACTGACCTTTGAGCCATGACTTCTCTTGCCAAATCACAATCCACACAGCTGGTAGAGCCTCTCAATAGCTAGAGTTGTCTCTCTGTCCTGAAAAGACAACGTTACAATTTTGGTGAGTTTTGCGAACTCAAAGAGGTAACCATCATCAATGGTTCACTTAATTCATGCAACACATCATTTCACATAACAAATAATCACATTTTCTTATAATTAATCATGTATCACATTTTCACTTAAGCTTAGGCAATTATGCATTTCAATCAATCAACCATACTTAACAAAATGCATATGGAATGTTCATAAGACTCCTTTCCAATTGTTACGTTGTTGTGACCGAGTGCCTAAACTGTCCTATATCCATTTTGAATACCCAGCTCATTGCTAATTATCCCTTATCCAATGAGGATATAGGGCTCATTTTACATAGTGAGCCTTAGGCTCTTAATCACTGTCTAAGCTCGAGGCTCTTTTCGTACTTTAAGCTTTAAGCTCTGATCGGTGGCTACTCTGGTCACAACTGCCATTATCTAATTGTCCAATCATGTATGGAATGCATCTATCATAATCAATCAAACAACTCAAGAAACAATTAGTTCTTCCCATTCACATACAAGTAGCACTTCCAGTACAGTTCTGAATATAGAACTCCTCGGACATTCAATTGTCCGGAATCAACACAATCAATTTCACACCCATTCAATCATTTCAAAACGAAAATTAATTAAACAAGTAATTAAGTGAGACCGTCTAGGTTACTCACAAACTGCTCCCGAAGTTAATGCCTGGAAGTTCTGGCAACGTCTGGAGGTTGACATTCCAGTTGCTCCTCTATATCAAACAACATACACATATAACAATTTGCAAAATTATGAGTGTTTAATAATGCACATGTATGAAATGAATTATATACAATGCATGTTCATGAAAATCCCGGGTATCTTCCCATCAATTTCATCACAAAATCATTCTCATATCAAAACTCATCTAAGTATAATTTCTACTTAGGTTTATGCCTCACTAACAACATTAAATTCGCAATTTATTTCTCATTGAATCACTTCAGATTTTTTCAAAACATACTTTTAGGTCTACTATTCACATTCAATTAGAAGGTGCAAATGATATAATTTGGTCATACTCTCTTCTAGAAAAGTATTCCTCTATTCTTATGTTTCTATTGACACTAAAATCATCACTTAATTTGGTTCAGTAATTTAGAAGATATGCCTCAAACATTTTCGGGTTGTTCATATTCAAAAATAGTGTACTATGCATAACTTCCATCCAACAATTGGCCATCTTAGAGACTGAATCATAATTTGACTTCTTCATATGATTTGTAGCAGTATGTCTCTATTGTACTTTAACTTAAGAATCACTCCATTCGGATAACTATAGGATAAGTTATGATCAAAATACTGAAGCATGTTAAAGCTGTGCAAGAAAAAAGTTAGCCACGGCGAACCTTCATAGAAAGCAGTATATAGAACTCATTTTCCAGCACACCTCATTATCAACTTCATCCAAATTCATCTCTTTTGCTGAGTCTATTATTTCCAACTTATATCTACATCATTTCCTCTTCATTTATACCCCAATTACTGTTCAATATCATCCACAAACAACTCATGACCCATAATTGATCCTCAACCAAAAACAGAACATATACATGCACCCATTCATCATCAATTTTCTGCACTCATCCAACACCATTTTAAGGATCATTCTCCCTCAAATCATCACTATAACAATATATGAATTGTAACTCATCATACATATACAAAAGCAAGACATTCACATCATCTATTCATCACTCACGTCCATTATATACACAACACCATTTCATGTCATTTGACCTCTAACTATCATTATAAATGCTTATACTTAAACAACTCATAAAGGTTTAGGTGCTACTTACTTGATTAAGCTTCAAGATCTTCAAAAATCTTCAAGATTCTCTTAACCCTAGCTTCCTTCTCTTACACGTACATCATCAATAAAAGGTTGTAGGTTTAGATCTTTAGTGACAAAATGGAGAAGAGAACAAATCTTGGAGAAGCAAGGTGAAAGAGTTGGACCAAAAATCAACATGGTGAGGGTGAGAGTGAATTTCGTGAGTGAAGAAGAGAAAGGTGAAGAAAAAAAAGAAGAAGATGGAGAAATGAAGCATATGTCGTGAATGAGTAAGTAAAAGACCATGGAATGGTCTTTAATTAGGTAAAAGAATAGATAGTGATGAGCGTAGTGACACTTGTCACCATCCTATGGTCCCATTTTTGGTCTTTTAATAAGCTAGTCTATTTGCCTTCAGTTTCTAACCCAATTGTCTCTAAATTTTCAATGACATATGTCATTAAATCCCAAAGTCCTTTATAAAAATTTCCATTGCCATTTGACCCTTATTTCTACTACTATTCATTAATTGTTCTGCCATTTGGCATTTTTCCTAGTCCAAAAATACCATTATATTTCAGAAAATTCCCAAATTTTCTCCAAAAATTCTAATTCACTACTTATACATTCCCACTCAAGTTTTTTAAGAAACAAAAGCATAATTCGCATCACATTCACATTAAAACAATCATTTATACCTGAAAAATGTCAATTGAGTGCATGAATAATTATTTTATTGTGTGCAATAATCAAATTCACGTGTGTGTATATGCTAAAATTATGCATGAGCATGAAATGCAATTTCTTTAATCTCTGTTTGATCTCACATGTACCAAATTTTAGGGTCTAACCTTTAGTAAGGGAACGGGATGTTACAATATGTATATTACTTACAAAGGAAACTTGGTACCTTAAAACCAAACTCTTTTGTTTTATTAATAATAAATATTTTCATTACAATATTGTAACTAGAAGAAAAATAAGTTATATGTAAATACATTTACTTTCCACGGCACTAGATTTACATAACCCTAACACTATAACCTTTCAATTTCAATTACATCATGTGGAAACACATTAGTAAAAACAAAAGGTCCAATCTAATACGGAACGTCATTTACCTGAGCAAGGCTTAAATCGTGATAGTAAAGAAGAAATTTCTTTCCAACATCAAAATTCTTCCTAAAAATAATCACATCATGAAATTGCTTTGTCATTTCCTTGTAAATTTCTGCATTCTCAAAACAATCAAGCCTAAGCTCTTTTAATTCTTGCAGTTATAACTTTCTATGTTGACCTGACATGTCCATCTTCATATTGCATTGCTTAACTTACCAAAAAGCTTTGTGGTCAATCTCCATTGGAAGATGACATGACTTTCTATAATTTAGTAGGTATGAAGACATACCAATCGGTGTCTTGTATGTGGTCCTATATGCCCAAAGAACATAATCAAGTCATTGACTCCAATCTTTACAATTCGAGCTCATCATTTTCTTAAGGATTGACTTGGTTTCTCTATTTGACACTTTTGCTTGCCCGTTTATCTATGGATGGTAGGTCATGGACACCTTGTGAGTGACATGACACTTATTCAAAAGATTTTGGACCACTCTATTGCAAAAATGAGTATACCTGTTGCTAATCAATGCTCATGGTATTCTAAACCTAGCAAAAATGTTAGACTTGACAAATTATGCAATAACTTTAGAATCGTCAGTCCTAGTGGCTTTAGCTTCCTCCATTTAGAAACATAATCGATCGCCAAAAAAATGTAAACAAAACCAAAATAGGAAGGACATGGTGCATAAAATCGATGCCCTATATATCAAAAATTTCATATGCAAGGATTGGAGATAAAGGCATTTGATCTCTATAAGATAAGTTGCCTTGTTTCTGGCAATGTTCATATGCTTTGTAGAACATATAGGAATCTCAAAACATATTTTTCCAATAAAAACCATATTCAAGTATTATACTAGTAGTTCTATTAGGCCCAGAATGACCACCATAAGCATATGAATGACAAAATTTCAGAATAGATTCACATTCATGTTTAGGCACACATCTCATAATCACTTGGTCAAAACAACACTTCCACTATTGAGGATTATCCTAAATATAATATTTTGAAATCATTATTTTAATCCATTTAGATCTACCTAAATCATTAGGTATTTCATAGTTCACAATATTGTTGAATGCAAAAACAAACTACTTGTTTTACGCTAAAAATAGCAAGTATATGGGTCGTTACTTATAGTAAAAAGTGGATATCTTCCCAATTCAGTTTGTGCTTTGTTTAAGACTCAAATCTAAAAAAAAAAACTAAAAAAAACTAAATCAGACAAACTAGCAACGAACAAGTAATGAAACAAAACTGCGGAAACTTTGATTTCAAGATTAAAGATTAGAGATCACTTTTTCCTTATCTTGTCTCCCTCCTACCTTATTGATTGAACTATGCCTTACCTAAGATGTCCTAATGTTTCAATCACCCTCTCTCAAGGTGTAATCAAATGTCCTTAGCCAACTTAAATGGAATTGATTATGCAATCTCTTAATCTACAAAATATGTCTACCAATTTAACTAGTTATAAATCTATCCTATAGGTAATACCAATTTAACTAGTTATAAATCTATCCTATATGTAATCAACAACTTAGTCAAAATCTCTCTCTAACTAATCAATTAACTTGATAAATGAAGGTCTATAGGGTGCAAACTCTCATTGTACAGCTTTACACAATTTACCCAACTCAAATTCTCAATATATTGTAAGGTTTAAACATAACATTTATCAAAAGAATTCATTCATTCAAAATAACAAAGTAGGAGTTCAACAAGTAATTGAAAGTAATCTCTATAATAAATTCAACCACTCATAATAGGAACAAGTTAAACCATATCCATATTCTCCAGAATACAAATCATATTGAAAAACAAAAATAAAAAATACAATGGTAGCTTTCTTCCCTTTTTGTATCTAAAAACTTGGAAAATGGAAGCTTGATGAAAGATCTTAATTATCAGTCCCGATTCCCACCTTTTGCACTTAGAAGCTTGTGCCTTTTGTGAATAGTGAAAAAGTATGAATTGTGGCTGCTGAATATGTGTATGTGTATTAGTCACCTAGGATTCTTCGGGGTTTGAAAAGTCCCTTGAAAACTTGAGTCTAGAAGTGTCCTCATCTTTATCCTGATGTTGGCCACGATTGTGGCCCTTGAGTAAGCATTTTGTCACGATCACCAATCCTGGTGCTTCTATCACGATCATGGCCTTCCTGCCAGCCATGATCGTGGGCCTGTGTTATGGCCCGAGTTCCCTCAAAAACTTCTCCATTATTTGATATTGACCTTGAAACAGTAGCAAACTCAACAAGGCACCTCACACAACATTAAAGCTCAAAAGTATGCTCTAACTCATAAAACATGTAAAACACAAATATTTAACTAACTCATAAAACATGTAAAACACAAATATTTAACAAACTAACATGATTCTAACCTTAACACATACTAAATAATCAAATTAATAACTAAACACATACCAAACTACCCACTAAAACATAGTGCAATCTACAACTATCAACATCCCCACATTTAAACTTTTGCTTATCGTCAAGGAAATCAAGTACAGCTAATAAAATTCTATCACTTCATTTTCATAAAGATTAAAGCATGCAATCCCTCAAACTTTGGCTAACTTAAGTGTCAAGCTACTACACACATCATGACTAATTTTCATTGGTACACATAAGCAAACTCAACTTATGAAACCATCATTCAGAGATAAGTATAAACTCAAAATGGACCTTCCTTATAGATTTCATTCATTTCTCTTAAGTGTTTGATGGTTAGTGTTTCACTCAAACTTTATATAGGAAACCACACTATCACAGGCTTATTAATACACCAATTCTCCTTCACAATGATTACATTTAAAATATATCAAAAGGACTTTGTTTTGGGATGTAATGTGGCTAGGGTCAAGGTGGGTCAAAAAGGTTTTAAGGGTTTATCACAAGCATTTATAAAGTACTAAGTGTACAAACAGATGAAAAAGATAAACTTCTGAGATATGCAAATGGATATGACTACTACTTCGCAATGTAAATGGATATGACTACTACTTCGCACTTATTGACGCTACTACATGTTATTCTTTTTTCTTTTCTTTCTTTTCCTTTTTTTATTATTTGATTTTGTCTTTTCTCTTTTTTATCATAATAAAGAAATAATGAATAGAAAATAACAACTATATGCAATGTGCTTTAAGAGTAGAAGTATTAAAATATGTTTAAAGCATCTTATAAAGGAAAAAATTGTAGCCAAAAGAAATCCTAAACTAAAATATCACTTAGCACTCTATTAACTTATGATTGGGCAAGCTAAGGGGGTTTGTGGGTTTTAGAAAATAGGGTGATTTCAAGAAACAAAAGAATAAAGGCTCAACAGGGCTAGCAAGGGATAATAAGGGGTAGGTCATTTAAGCCAAGGGCCTTAATCATTTTTATTTAGCATGTATCTAGTAGATTTAAATCGATTCAAAGCAAGTTCTGAAGGTAATTACCTAAGGAAGCATCACACAAACAAGGAAATGAAATGACTGTAGAATGGAGTCATAAAGGCTCAATTCCTTGCATAGGCTCAAATGAAAATCCATTATGCTTCTATACACTACCTCATTGATCAAGTGTCAAGCTCTGAGTAAGCTTATGCAGCTAACTACTTTCATTACTCCACATGGTTCACTCTCTACTCAAGTAGCCTAAGTTGAGTTCACGTATGCATTTAATCTCATTCTTACTAGCATGATAAAATCTCATGGAAGCACATCCATCATAAAGATTGAAATGTATGGGAAATGACACACCTAATACTAACAACCTAACATGCATCCTAAATGACATGCAAAAATGCAAACACAAATGCAAAGACTACCTCCCCACAGTTGAACAACACACAGTCCTTAATGTAAAAAGGAGAACAACCAAAACCAACAAACAAAATAATGAAAAACAAAACACAAAGCACAAGAAGAATAATAGAAGAGATTAAAGGTAAGATGGGCTCATGGTGGTGGGGGTGATAGAGGTGGCGCATTGTTCCTCTCATCCTTTAGTCTTCTAGTAAGTTATGATGTACAAACTCAAAACACATCATTGAGCACCTAAAAACCAAGAGATCAAAGGGAAAAATAAATTAAAACTTACTCAAAACCAAACTAAGCACTATCAAATCAAAGCAAAACCATACTAACACAAAGACAAGCAAATGAAAGAGAAACATGCTAAGTTGAGGTCATTATCTTGACCATTCCATATACAATCATGAAAAAGTGAGTGAAAGGAAAGAAAGCACTTCCCTTTCTTGTGAAAACGAGCCTCCAAAGTATAGCTTAAACCTATGCCCATTAACTTTAAAAGTTTCACCCTTATCATTTTTCAACTCCAAAGTTCCATGGGGAAACACTTGAATAACCTTAAAGGGGCCACTCCATCTTGACTTAAGCTTTTCGGAAAATAACTGAAGTCATGAAATGAACAAAAGCACTAAGTCACCACTATTGAATTCCTTCTTCTTGATGTGAGCATCATGTCACTTCTTAGCCCTTTTCTTGTACAACTTGGCATTTTCATATGCATCATTCTTTAACTCCTCTAATTCATCAAGTTATAACAATCTCTTCTCGCTCGCTAGCTTCCAATCTATGTTTAATTTTCTGCTTTAACTCCAATGGTAAATATCAAGCCTTCCTATACACAAGTTGATATGGTGTTGTACTTATGGGAGTTTTGAAAGCTATCCTGTAAGCCCACAATGTATCACCCAGCCTCAAAGCCCAATTTTTTCTTGAAGTGTTCACTACCTTCTCCAAAATCTTGTTCAACGCTCTATTCACCACCTCTATTTGGCCACTCGTTTGTGGGTGGTAAGGGATTGCCACTCTATGATAAACATTATATCTCCTCAGAAAAGCCTCAAAGGGTTTGTTACAAAAGTGACTCCCTCCATCACTTATGATAGCTTTAGGCACCCCAAATCTAGTAAAGATAATCTTGATGAACCATTGCACCGCCTTGCCATCATTTGTTGGAGTAGCTATTGCTTCAACCCACCTCGACACATAATCAACTCGCACCAATATATAAGAGTTACATAGGGAAGATGGGAATGGTTTTATGAAATCCAAGCCCCACACATCAAATATCTCCACCTCCATGATGATTGAAAGTGGCATCTCTTCTCTCTTTGAAATATTGCCTAATCTTTGGCACCTATCATAACGTGATACAAAATCTCAGGCATCCTTGAACAAGTTTGGCCAATAAAATCTACACTCCAAAATGTGAGCAGCCATTATGTTCTCTCCATAGTGTCCTGCATAAACTGAACTATGACACTGAGTTAAAACTTTAGGCATTTTATCTTCAGGGACACACCTGTGAATCAAACTGTCAATATATATTTTATATAATACAGGTTCATCCCAAATATAATGAGAACACTGAAATAAGAAATGCGTCCTTTGTTGATGTGAGAGATTAGGGGAGAAAATACCACTTAGGAGATAATTGGCAATCTGCAAACTAAGGAAGAAAAGGATTTTCTACCATCATTAAGGCCTCATCAGAAAAATGCTCTTCAATTTCCTCTTCCTCTTTATTTTGTACCTGTTCAAGTCTCGATAGGTGGTTCGCTATAACATTTTCTTATCCTTTCTTGTCCTTAATCTCAATGTTAAATTCTTAGAGCAAAAGCACCCATCGGATGAGCCTAACCTTGGCATCCTTCTTTACAAAGAGATAACGCAACGCCGTATGATCTGTAAAAAGCATAACTTGTGAGCCTGAAAGATAAGAATGAAAATATTCATATGCAAATACCGTTGCAAGCAACTCCTTCTCAATAGTGATGTAGTTCAATTGTGCTCCCGTCAAGGTCTTACTGGCGTAGTAAATTGCATGTAACCTCTTCTCCTTCCATTGTCCGAGTAAACAACTAATGACATGTTCATTTGCATCATACATGATTTCTAAAGGAAGTGATCAATTTGGTGACGTCAAAATAGGTGCTATTGTAAGTGCCTTCTTGAGCCTATTAAAAGCATCCAAACAATCACCATCAAACGCAAAAGGCACATCTTTAACTAATAGGTGACTCAGGGGTCTAGCAATAAGAGAAAAGTCCTTGATAAACCATTTGTAGAACCTTGCATAACCAAGGAATGCTCGGATGCCCTTGATGTTGGTAGGAGGTAGGAGCTTTTCAATCACTTTAGTTTTAGGTCATTCTACCTCAATCCCCCCATATAAGATCTTATGGCCTAAAATAACTCCCTCTTGGACCATGAAATGGCACTTTTCCCAATTCAAGATTAAATAAGACTCCTCGTATCTTTTTAACACTCTATCCAAATTAAACAAGTAATGATCAAAAGAGTCTCCAAAAATAGAGAAGTCATCCATAAATACCTCCATGATGTATTCATTCATATCCATAAAGATGGCCATCATGCACCTTTGGAATGTGACTGGTGCATTGCATAGACCAAAATGCATCCTCCTATAAGTAAAAGTCTAGTAAAGACAAGTGAAAGTAGTCTTCTCTTAATCCTGTAGGTATATGAACACCTGATTGTACCCTAAATATCCATTAAGAAAGTAATAAAAAGCATGACCAACCACCCTCTTAATCAATTAGTCCACAAAAGCTAATAGAAAATGGTCTTTCTTAGTGGACAAATTGAGCTTCCTATAGTCAATGTTCACTCTCCAACCTGTGATGGTTTTAATGGAAATCTTTTCACCTTTTTCATTCTTCATCACTATCATACCTCTCGTCTTAGGCACACATTGCATCGAACTCACCCACTCACTATCTGAAATTAGGTATATGATACTTGCATCTAAAAGCTTCACCACTTCCTTATTCATAACCTCTTGCATGTTTGGATTTAACCTTCTTTGCCTCTCTCTGACTGTATTACATCCCGCTTCAAGGTTAATCCTATGCATCACCACATTGGGTCTAATCCCCTTAATATCAAAAATTTTCCACTTTATAACTCTCATCCTCTTCTTAATTCTCTCTACGACTTTCTCTTCTTGCTCAAAATCCAATTGGTTGGAAATGATGATGGGTATGGTATGGTCCTTACCTAGAAATGTGTATCTCAGGTGGGAAGGTGAGGGTTTTAGTTCTACAATGAGTGGCTTTACAATGGAGGCTGCTGTAGGTGCATCTGTTCTATTTAACTTCTCTTGCTCACCCTCCTCACACAATTCTTTTTCGCTCACACTCTCATCCCTATGCACTTCAACAACTTCCTTAACTTCCTCTTCAACTTCCTTCATACAATTATTCACAACTTCAATCTTCATACATACACTTCCATCCACTGGCTTCAAAGATTTAGTCATATTGAATTCAATCTACTTATCACCAATTCTCAAAACTAGTTTTCCTTCATGCACATGAACTAATGCCCAATCAGTATTCATAAAGGGCCTACCCAAAATCAATGGACAATTCCTATCTTCTTCAAAATCCAACACAACAAAATCAACAGGAATTATAAATTTATCCACTTTTACTAGAACATCTTCTAGTATCCCAAATGGCCTCTTGATGGATTGATTCGCAAGTTGGATAAGCATGGATGTTGGTTTGACATCTCTTAGCCCCAATTTCATGAAAATAGACAAAGGCATCAAGTTAATACTTGCGCCTAAATCACATAAGCATGTAGAAAATTAAAAATAAAAAATAATACATATAATAGTAAAACTCCCTGGATCTTGTAGTTTTCAAGGCATTGTGCTTGTGATGATTGAACTATAGTTCCCCGTCAAGGTCACCGTCTGATTGTCCTCCCAAGTTCATTTATGTGTCAATATATCCCTGAGAAACTTTGCAAACTTAGGCATACACTCCAATGCCTCCACTAAAGATAGATTAGTCAGAAGCTTCTTCAACTTCTCTAAGAATTTGAAGAATTAAGTGTCTACCTGATGTTGTCTCACCCTTAGTGGATCCAATCTTAGGCCTATAGGGTGGCGATGGAACATATGGTTTCTCTTCTTCTTTTTCTTCCACCTTCTCTTCTTCTGTCTCTTTGCCTTTACCTTTCCCCTTTTATTGGCTATCCTTTTGCACACTTGGTTCTTCCAATTGCTTGCCACTCCTAACTATGATTGCCTTGAGTAGTTCCTTTGGATTGGCCTCGGTGTTGCTTGATAAGATTCTTGCATTCATAGAAGACAAAGCATTAGCAAGTTGATCTACCTGTACCTCTAAGTTGTGGATGGATGAACGTGGTTCTTCGCAGTCTAGTCAAAATTTACCTCCATTCTTTTTTAACACTCTTCTTGTCTTCTTTGACCTTCCTTTTGGCTTAAGAATTTTGAGCCTAATACGTTCATTAACTTGTCCATTTTGCTCTCTAAAGACCCAAGTTGATCATGCTGAAATTTGGGAGGTCCTTGTGCTCTCACTTGGCCACCTGCATTGTTAGTATTCCAGAAAAAATTTAGGTGGTTTTTCTACCTAGGATTGTAAGTGTTAAGAGTATGGATTGTTACCTTTTTTTGGTTGGCCTAAGTAATTTACTTGTTCTATACCATTGGCTCCTAGCAAGAAGCATTCATCTGTGTCATGGTTGTCCTGCCCACATAACTCATGCTATAATTGGATGGCCTTAACTGTGGATGAAAAATCTCCTTGTATATTGCTCAATTGCTTAGTAAGGGTGGTAATCTGTTCTTGCAAAGCTGCCACCGAGTTAATTGGAATCATCCCTTTTTGCTCCTTGAACCCTTATCTACTCCTTTCATTTGACCATATGCAGCTGTTGCTCACCAACGTTTCCAAAAGGTTATGAGCTACATTAATAGTTTTCCTCATCAAAGACCCTCCTGCAGCTGATCTATGGTTCCCTTTGTGCTCTGATTCATACCATTATAAAATGTTCGCAAAAGGAACTCCCTCGGAAAGTTATGGTGGGGGCAGCTCCTTTGTAATTCCTTAAATCTCTCCCAGGCTTCATACAACAGCTCCCCATCACTTTGTTGAAAGTTTGTGATCTCCTTGATGATTCTTGTTGTCTAAGTCAAGGGGAAGCACTTAGTCAGGAAAGTTTAGGCTAGCTGCTCCCAAATAGTGATTTGCCTTAAACTGAGTGAGTTATACCATGTAGTAAAAGGAAAAAATCTTAACCTAATAGCAGCATCAAACATCCCATTAAACATGAAGGTGTAACAAATCTCCAAAAGTTAGCAAGATGGGTGTTGGGATCTTCTTTTGACAACCCATAAAACTGCACATTGCTTTAAAGTATGTTGAGGAGTGCCAGTTTGATCTCAAAGTTATTGGCTTGAACCGCAGGCCTTGCAACTACTTAAGGATTAAAACTTGGCCTCATAAAGTCCATCAATATCCTCTTAGCTTCTCCTTTCTCTCCTTCTTTTGCAATATTCCTTTGCATTTTTCTTAGCATCGAGCTCTTCTTAGCTCTCTTTCATGCCTAATAATGTCTGAAAACTCTTCTTCGCTAAGCTCATTAAACCTTCTCGTGTTTCTTGTGTTTATGCACCTACAAATATGCAAGGAAGAGTATCAAACACTCTTAAATCAAAGTCTACCAAACTAAACAAGATCCTAAACAAAATAATCCTCGATAACGGCATCAAAAACTTGTTGAATGCAAAAACAAACTACTTGTTTTATGCTAAAAAATGCAAGTATATGGGTTGTTACTTATTGTAAAAAGTGGATATCATCCCACAGAGATTGTGCTTAGGCATTATTTAATTTAGGTTGCGCTTTTTTTAAGAATCAAATTCAAATAATGAAAACTAAAAAAATAAACTAAATCAAACAAACTAGCAACAAACAAATAATGTAACAAAAGTGCAGAAACTTTGATTTCAAGATTAAAGATTAGACATCACTCTTTCCTTATCTTGTCTCCCTCTTACCTTGTTGATTGAATTATGCCTCACCCAAGATGTCCTAATGTTTCAATCACCCTCTCTTAAGGTGTAATCAAATGTCCCTAGCCAAATTAAATGGAATTGACTATGCAATTTCTCAATCTATAAAATAAGTCCACCAATTTAACTAGTTATGAATCTATCCTATGAGTAATCAACTAATTAGTCAAGATCTCTCCCTATCTAATCAATTAATTTGATAAATGTAAGTCTATAGGGTGTCAACTCTCATGTACAATCTTACACAATTTCTCAATATATTGTAAGGTTTAAGCACAACATTTATCAAAAGCATTCATTCATTCAAAACAACAAAGTAGGAGTTCAATAAGTAATTTAAAAGTAATCTCTACAATAAATTCAGACACTCATAATAGGAACAAGTTCAACCATATCCATATTCTCCAAAACACAAAACATATTGAAAAGAAAAAAAATAAAAAAAATAAAATGGTAGCTTTCTTCCATTTTTTAATCTAAAAATTTGGAAAATGGAAGCTTAATGGAAGTTTTTAATTATCAATCCCAATTCCCACCTTTTACACCTGGAAGCTTGTGACTTTGCGTGAACAGTGAAAAAGTATGAATGGTGGCTGCCAAATATGTGTATGTGTATTAATCGCGTAAGGTTTTTTCGGGTCCAAAAAGTCCCTTGAAAACTTGAGTCTAGAAGTGTCCCTGTGTTTATCCCGACACTGTGAGTAAACTCCCTGTCACAATCGTGGCATACAGGTCACAATTGTGGAGCAATCCTGGTGCTTTTGTCACGATCGTGGCTTACCTACCATAATCGTGGGCCTGTGTTATGGCCCGAGTTCCCTCTAAAACTCCTCCATTCTTTGATATTGACCCTGAAACAGTAGCAAACTTATCAAGACACCTTAAATACACAACACTGAAGCTCAAAAGTATGCTATAACCTATAAAGCGTGTAAAACACAAATATTTAACAAACTAACATAATTCTAACCTAAACACGTACTAACTAATCAAATTAACAACTAAACACACACCAAACTACCTACTAAAACACGATGCAATTTACAACTATCAAATATCAGCATACCATGGTGCCTTATTTTGAAGAGTAAGTAGATTCTCATCTGGAAATAGCTCTTGCAATGGTATTGAGTCCTCTTCCTTCATAACTTGACTCAAGTGGTCCGTAACTGAATTCTTAACACCTTGGAGCAGGATAATCCATCTAATAAGCCTTGGATTTGCTTCCTTTTTTGATCAAAGATACCTCAATTATGCATGATCAAAATATACAATCACTTTAGAATCAAGCAAGTAAGCTCTAAATTATCTAAAGAAAACATAATAGCTAAAAGTTTCTTTTTTGTGGTGGAGCAGCTGCATTGTGCTGGACTGAGTGTTCGGGAGGCGTCGTAAATGGCATGAGTCATCTTGCCACATTTTTGACCAAGGATGACATCCACAGTAAAATTGCTCACATCACACATAATCTCAAATGATTAACCCTATTTAGGTGGTTGAATGATTAGTGTCGAAGTCAAAAGTTCTTTCAACTTGTCAAATGCTTTCTTGCATCCCTTATCAAAGTCGAAGGGCATATCCTTTTGTAACAAATGACAGAGATTTGTTAAGTTCTTGATAAAGTCTTCAATAAACCTATGATAAAAAACCTGCATGTCTAAGAAAAGAACGAACTTTTCGCACATTTGTGGGGTAGGGTAAGTTTTGCACAATTTCTACTTTAGCTTTATCGACTTCAATTCCTCTAGATGAGATAACATGTCCCAAAACTATTCCTTGTTCAACTATAAAATGACATTTTTTAGAATTTAAAATAAGATTAGTTTCCATGCATTGGTTAAGTATACAATTCAAATGAATCCCCAAGGACAGTAAAATCATCTATGAAGACCTCAATAATGTACTTAACATACTCATGGAAAATACTAACTATTCATCTCTGAAAGGTGGTTGGGGCATTGCAAAGTCCAAACGGCATCCTTCTATAGGCAAATGTACCCGATGGGCATGTGAAGGCTGTTTTCTCCTGAACCTTCGGAGCAATTACAATTTGGTTATAACCTAAAAACCAATCAAGAAAATAGTAGTGAGATCATCCTAAAAGTCTTTCAAGCATCTGATCAATGAATGGGAGTGGAGAGTTGACCGGCACGTCGTAATGCTAATCAAAATAAAATGACTAGACTATTAGTATAACAATGGTGAGTCTAGGTTGATCCCATAGAGAGTGTGTACAAATTTGTTGAATGAAATTAATCAGTGTTTAGGTTTAAGGCCGTTTTGGATTTTTCAAATAATAAAAAATAAAATAAAGCTAGACTAATAAAAACAAATTAAAGAAACACGTAAATATTGATAAAAGTGGGGAATTCAATAGGAACCCGATTCTTTAGTTCAATCTCAGCCTACACCTTAATTAAGCATATTTCAATGATTTGTTGTTCTTAAACCTCTCCTAGCAACTATTAATCGTGGGTTAATATTTAACCCGAGTTTTTCCTTGGATTTTGTTTAATACAGATACGATCATTAATTAATCCTAACCACCGAATAACCTAGGATATAATCTTTAGATTTAATTAGGTAGTAGCATTACAAATTAGGAAAATCGATTAATCAAGGCAACAAATACATACGATGCGTCATTTAACCTAGGTCATGTTATCCCCAATGATTACGAATCATTAGTCACTACATATAATTTCAACATAATAATTACGGATTATATCAAAATTCTAATAATGGGAATGCAATTAAACAATTCAATAAATGCATTAAAATCATCGTTTCATAATATCCAATGAGTTCATACATTAATAACTGAAAAATAACGAAAATATGATTATCCATACACAAAACCCAAATCAATTAACATAAAATAACACAATCAATTTCCAATGATAGAAAGAAACAACAAAAACAGGAAAATACACTTAACCTGGGTCGTCGGTGTTGATGTCACCTTTAAATCAAAGTCGAGACGCTTAGCCTTCCATGGGTCTCCTAAGAAAAAGCTTTAGCCCCATGAAAATTACCCCAACCAAAACCCCCAATAGTTTTTCTTCACTGTGCAAGCTTTCTTTTATTTTTCTCTTCTCCCCTCTTATTCATTGATGTGACAAATAAAGATATATGTCCATGCTCACTGTTCATATGTTTATTTCTTCTCTACTACACTAGGCTCCCTCTATGCCGCCACTCTTCTCTATTTCTATCACCATTCCTCTCTACTATTCTTGATTTGATGAATAAACTTCACAGTTTTTGGTCCACGCATACTGTTCATATAACTTAACTCTTACAGCTATTTTAAACGCTAGCATTTAATGCTAGCTTTCATGCATGCGTTAAACACATGCAATGCTAGCGTTGGCATTTAACGCTGGTGTTTTATCTTAGTTGTCCTTTATGTTTCACGTTTTGCTCCTTTGTCTATCCACCTGCTGCAGCCATTTTGCTTAATGTGATATTGTTTCTTCTTGGCTGGGCTGTTGGTGTTTTGTACATTTGTTGCTGCTGTATTGGTCATCATTAAATTTATATGAATAGGGTTATCCCATCTCATGGCTTCATCTTCTCTGTATTTTCAACATATATCTCCTTTCTTGGCATTTTCAAGTCTTCTTATTACTCTATGAAGACAAGTGAGTATTAGCCTTCAAAAAATGTCCCAAATGTAGTGCTTTCGACTCACTTTAATTTTTTTATTTCCAAATTGTTCCTATATATATGAATTAAAGTGAGTATCTTAAGCTTTTTCGTGTCATTAATCGCTATGTGTAAATGATTAAATGTATCAACAATTAAACTCATATCAAAAGTGATCCTTGCGCGTGGCACCATTTAACTTCCTGTAATCGATGCATACTTGCCATCCATTTTGAATCCTTGTAAGGACAAACTCATTGTTCTCATTTTTCACCACTGTAATCCCAGTCTTCTTTGGTAACACTTTGACTAGACTTACCCATTTACTATTCAAAATTGGATAAATTATACCAACATCAAACAACTTCAGGATCTCCGTCTTTACCATTTACATTATCGGAGGATTCAATCTTATTTGTGATTCCCTTGATGGTTTGGATCCTTCTTCCAAAAGAATTTGGTGCATACATATCGAAGGGCTAATACTCTTAATGTCAGTTATGGTCCACCCTATAGCTGTGATGTGGTCTTTAAGCACTCGAATGAACTTTTCCTCTTAAAGCTTAGTTAGATTCCTTGCAATGATTAACGTAAATGTTTCTCTTTCTCCCAAAAACATATATTTTAAGTGCTCCAGTAATTGCTTCAGTTTAACTATAGGTGCCTGCACATCTAAAGGTAGATTTTGTATGAGATATTGGCAATTCAATAATCGGAAACATATACTTTTTTGGCATCGATTGCAGTGATTGCAATACTAGCACAATTTCTTCCATCTCATCTGCAATGAATAAGTTCAAATTTTGTAAAGTGTTTTCTTGCAAACTCATGCAAAGAATGACTTCTAACTCACCTTTACCTCCTATATCAAAAAATTTTTGAGATAAGCAATCAATGACATTAATTGATAAAACAAATCGAACATCACTAGGGTACCTCGTAGCTTCAAAAATGTTAAAGTGAACAATTTTACAATCAAACTTCATAACATCTCTTTTCGTTCTTTCTTTTCTTTTTTTAATATTAAAAGAAACTACATTAACATAGGAATTTCAATGATAAGACATAAAATAACATCCTAATAATTATAGCCAGTCCACACATATGTACACTCTCAAACTTAGAATTTTGTACATCCACAAACTCAACAATAACAAATGTTCCATTAGCTTTATGGCTTGGGTAGGACAATTGGTTAAGTATAGAGCATATAATGTGGTTAATACCAAAAAAAAGGCTAATAAGGCTCAAAGGTGCTTATCAAAAAGGAGAATCATATAATGGGTAGGCTATTTGGCTAATGTAGCTTATGAAACAAAGAATGCCTAATAATTTCCATATTAATGCATGTGATAAAAATGTGGTCTCGAATAGAAATTTAAAGCAAAATCAGGATGTACATGCCATGTAGGTCACACATTATCAAATGACAATGAGACTGATATGAATATATCAGTCAAATAAGGCTTAAAATCTCACAGCTTTGTCGACCACTAGTCAATACTCTTCTAAAGATATGTACACCGACCAATCATAAGAGTAAAAGAACATGCTAAAATTGCTATGAAATTCTCTAGTCAATTCACACTCTAATCATGACTATATAATCCCATAATCAACAGAAAAGAGAAAATGTTTGTTTTGTTGTTTTATTTGTTCTCTCATTTTGATTGAAAACTTAAAACAAGCAAGAAACAAACTAACAAAGAACACATATGCATATAAAAAGAAATGAAAAAATGTAAAGAAAAAAAATTTACTTCCCTTGGGTTGCCTCACAAAGAGCGCCTTTGTTTAGGGTCGCTAACTCGACTCTATGTTTTCCTCACATAACAAAATTATGATCTTTAGGTATTACAGTTAGTGCCAATTCCATGCGAGGTTGTTCTGGATAGGCCCTTAGTTGATCATCATCCCCATTTAATGTCTTCCCTATCCTTAGATTCTCAATCTCGACTGAGTTCATACACTCTGAAAATATTTTGAATGTCTCTTTGCCTTTTCCTTCTTAATTTAATTCCTCTAAATTTCTAGGTAAAGGTAAAGAGCCAGTCTCAACAATAATTATGAACTCAATTTTTACCTCCAAGCTAAAAGATGTATCTTTTTCTACTTCGAGCTCCTCCTTAACTTCTTTGACACAAATAACTCATTAAGGATTGACCTTAAAATTCTCATGCTGGTCTTCACTTTGTAAAGTTTCTATACAAATGTCCATTGGGTACACCTCGGGTTGATACAGCTGCTTCTCTTCTCTTTCGATTCTAGATGATTGATATCTCCCCATCGAGGCAATGCATCTTGCTAGAATTACATAGCATCCTGTCAGATTTACTGTACACCTTGTTGAAACAGCTGTTGCATATTCTATTGGAACTGCTGCATATCCTGTTGAATTTGAAGATTGTTAGCAACCATAATATTAAGCAATTCTTCTAAAGATGTACCTGAATCATGTTGGCTCTCCAAATCTTGGATGTTAGACCATGTATTTTGTGGAAATTGCCCTCCATCCTACTGGAATTGTAGACTATTATGTTGCAATTATAAAGAGTTAGCGTTCAAAAGATTAATCAACTCTTCCAGAGATGGACTGGAATCATGATAGGAAGCTTCTGGTGTGTATGAGAATTGTTGTGCGTCCTGTAAACTATCATAGAAGTAATTATGATAACTATCCTATCTATAACAAAAGTTACATTTATCAGTCTAAACATTGTTAGAGGATTGAGAATATGAGTCATGAAAGAAATTACTTCCGTCTATATAAAAAATAATCACAAACACGAAACAAAAAAATGAAAAGATTACGAAATAAATGAAAAGAAATCAATTATGAATAAATATATAGAAAACACCAATTAAATCACAAATAAAAACTAAAACACCGCACTTCTCGACAACGATGCCAAAATTGACAGCACGTTGTAACGCTAGTCAAAATAAAATAACTACATACTAATATAGCAGTGGTGAGTCTAGGTCGATCTCACAGAGAGTGTGGGTAAAGTTATTGAAATGAAATTAATCGGTTTTTAGGAAATAGGGGGTTTTGGATTTTGAAATAAGAAAATAAAATAAAATAAACCTAATGAAAATAAAATAAAGAAAACATGCAAAAAATGATAAAAGTGGGGAATTCGATAGGGACTCGATTCTTTGGTTCAATCTCATCATATAACCTAATTAAGCATACTTCATTAATTTGTTGTTCTCAAACCGCTCCTAGCAACTATTAATCGTGGGTTAATAATTAACCCGAGTTTTCCCTTAGGTTTTTTTTAATCAAGATATGATCGTTAATTAAACCTAACCACCAAATAACCTAGGATATGATCTCTAGATTTAATTAGGTAGTAGCATTACAAATTAGGAAAACCGATTAATCAAGGCAACAACTACATATGATGTGTCATTTAACCTAGTTCATGTTATCCCTAATGATTACGAATCATTAATCGTTACATATGAATTTCAACATAAAAATTACTGATTACATCGAAATTCTAGCAATGAGTTTACAAATAAACGATTCAATGATCGCATTAAAATAATCTTTTCACAATACCCAATGGATTTATACGCAAATAACCGAATAATAACGAAAATCTGATTATCTATGCATAAAACCTAAATCAATTGACATGGGATAACACAATCAATTTCTAAAGAGAGAAAGAAATAACAAAAATAGTAAAATACACTTAACTCGGGTCGTTGGTGTCGTCTCCGAACCGATGTCGAGAAGTCTAGCCCCCCATAGGTCTCTCCTAAAAAAATGCTTCAGCCCACGATGAATAACCCTACCGAAGCGCTCTCACTGCGCCTCCAAGCTCTCTTTTGTCGCAAACTTCTCTCTATTTCATCCTACTCTCTTTTGTTCTATTTTTTGGCTACTGTTCACTCCATTATTATATGATGTGACAAATTAATGTTTGGCCCAAGATATTGTACACCCTTTAAAAACCTTACAAACATCTTGGCCTTGAACGTTGTCCTTGTCTACGTTTTAACGCAGTTATCTACATTTCATGCAGACATTGTCTGCGTTTCCATAGGATGTCTGCGTGAAATGCAGACTGCATTTTTTGCTTCATGCTGTGCCATTTTGCTCCTAGTTACTCCTTGCTTCTGCGCTACGTTTCATCTCCTACCTTGTCCTCCTACACTGAATTTTTTACATCTTGCACTATCGTTTTTGTCTCTTTTTCCAGATGTCCATCTAGTCATTGTTCTTTGTATTTTTTCTTCTTTTAATTTTCTTCCTATCTTTTAATTTTCTTCTTATTGCTCCATTAAGATAAGTGAAAATTAATCTTCGAAAAGTGGCCAAAATATAGAGCTTTTGACTCACTTTAAATTCTTCACTTCCGAATTGTGCCTAAAATCATATATAAGTGAAAGTGAGTATCCTAAGCAATTTCTTGTCCATAATCGCTATGTGTTATGAAATAATTAAATAATCAATTAAGCACCTATCATCGAGGAACTTGCTTTATGTCATCAATTAGAGGTATGTTCTCCTCTACCTTCTTGAACATTTCCAAAATCTTCTTATATTTCTCCTCTTTTTTTAACTTAGCAAACTTTCTAGGAAAAGAAGGCAAAGTATTAGTAAAGGTTTTAATAACAGGAGATTAAGAATTCACCTTAGTTCCCTTTTTAGCTTCTTTTGGAGACACATTAAGTTACCTTTTATATTATTCATAATTGCTAATAATAGACTTATGTGGTGCCTCTATTTCTTTACCACTTCTTAAAGTGATAGCACTTGCATTCTCTTTCAGGTTCACAATCGTTTGATAAGGAATTTTACCTAAATTCTGATTTTCACAGTAGTTGCTATCTAACTCAATTGATTATTCATATTCTAAATGATTGCCCTTGTTTGTTATTGAAATGTTTTCATCATTTCTTTCAATGAAGGTCCAGAGCTTGATGGTCGACCTTGTCTTTGACAAGGTTAGTAGTAGGAGGCTTGTTGTTGTCCTTGCTATCCCTAATTATTGAATTGAGGATTCTTCCATCCTAAATTATGTGCATAAGGGTAACTAGGATCATACTTCCTCTGTGGTTAGCTAAAAAAACTTCCAAAAGCATTCACTTGTTCCGATGAAGTCTCCTATAAGGTTGGACACATATTAGTGGGATGTCCTATCATTGTGCAAATTCTATATACCTTGACTTGTTGAGCGCCATCTCTTCAATTCATCATATAAGCTTAAGAAGATTAACTTGCTCATTTTTAGGTTTTCATAAATCCTTGTAGGATTCCCATTCAAAAGTTCTAATATCCAATCATGGCCTAATAGAGTAGAGGTTTTACATGGTTGCTTCTGTAAATGAAATTATTTTTTCTCTCCCTCAACTAAAGAAATAATGATTACCCTCATTAGTTTATCAATAGATTCTAATCCAAAATCTCAAAAGGAATTTATATATCTACAATAACAAAATTAAATAATTAATAAAACATTCAGTCAAAAGGTTTAATCAAATATAGACAAAATATTCATACAAAATATAGACTTAAAATATTCATACAAAACATAAAATTAACATTTAGTCAAACATTCATACAAAACACAAACTTAAAATGTTCAAACTATAGAATAATGCTTAAAATAAAAGTGTCAAATTAATAACAATTCGATATATAATAATATGAAAATATAACTAAAGCGACATAATCTAATCCAGCTTCCTTGCATCTGCCATCTTCATAAAAATATCCCTATAAAGTGGAAAATTATGTAAAGCCTTCAAAGCTTTTCTATATTGCACACCCTTAACACCCAATTCATCTAAGGAATTCAAACATTCTAACATTATGTTAGACTCTTGCTTAATTAATGAAGCTCCAAATTCATTCTCTATAGTGGATGATGTTTCAGTCATTTTTTTTCCAAGTAAAGCATTCTTCCTTTTTGATTGTTGACCAATTATAACCCAAACCTCTTCTAAAATGTTAGAATGCACCTTCTTTGTCTTCTTATTCTTAGGAGATTTATTTCACTTAGATGAAGAACCTATAACTTTATCCTCTTTTTCATTATACGAGCAATCTTCACCAACATCAATCCTATATTCCTCTTTTGAACTATTTGATGGAGATTTTATTGATGGATGCGCATACAAACTAGTTGCAATAGTATCTCTAAAAATATGATACAGGTTTTAAAACTCCTTACATCCTTTTTTTAAATTTGTGAGTCATTTTATTCACTTATACTGATGAGAAGGAAACATGAGAACAAATAGTATATAATATGATATATTAATAAAATAAAGACATATTTTCACCTTAAATAGGTTTTCCCAACATTCATTTGTACAATTAACTTCACCGATAAAGGAGTTGTAATTGATTCCTATTTCTTTGAGTAAGTTCTTGCAATTCTTCAATCTAGCCCTTAATCCACTATTCTTATTCTTGAATTGAACATCATTGTACTCCTTATTGAATTTTGTTTAAATATCTACTTAAATATTCTTCTAACCATATTTGGAAAGGGTAGTAGTCGTTCTATTTCCCTTCTTCACTTATTCAACCATTAATGAGATTAAATATATTTCTATGGTATCATTCCATACCCCTATCTTTTTCATTTATTTCCACACAACTTTTATAATTGTTTGTATTGATAGGTGTAGCTTATACTATGTTTCGCTATATGTATAAGTGTGTTTTAAAGTATTTCTCAAATGATTATTGTGAGTATAGGCTTATAATTATGTTATTATTAATGTTTGCATATATTCTAAGTGTTTTTCTTGGTTTAGAGTGTTAGATCTCAATTTTATATTTCATAAGTTGTTTCATGTGTTTATAAGTGTTTTGTTGCGGTCTAAACAAAACAATATAAATTAAATTCTATCTAGACCAATTAGAGGCAAGCGCACCCCGTCGATAAGTAATATAAATCGGTAAGAACCGGATATCGTACCCAAGGGAAAATTCAACACGCAAGATAATTAAATTAAACGATGAAAAATTACTCGAACGATCAAGAATTGATTGATTTGAAAATAAAATAAAAATAAATTAAAGTAAGCAAATCAAGGAAATCTGGAAAATGCAAGGTATGAATTAAAAAGACTA
>JAOTAY010000004.1:20397650-20407936 GCA_025629805.1 Erythroxylum baracoense
AATAATAATAATAATAATAATAATAATAATAATAATAATAATAATAATAATAATAATAATAATAATAATAAGCACAAAAAGAATAATAGTAGGAAAAGAAGGGAAGCCCAACCAGTTGATTAAGCAGATGCTTAGTTGGTCAACACAATGCACACGAGTCCGTCCCACGTATTTGTCCTAGTACCCTTGAGTATAAGTTTATTAAAGAGTCAAAGAATATATGATTAAAGAATACCTACATCTAAAATATAAGATAAGTGAAAGTGGTTTTCTCTTGGTTTTATGGGTATATGAACACCTGATTGTCTCCTAAATGTTTATCAAGAAAATGATAAAAAGCATGGTTAGCTACTCTCTCAATCATTTAGTCTATAAAAGGTAATGGAAAACGATCTTTATTAGTGGCCAAATTGAGCTTCCTATAGTCAATGCACACTGTTTAACATGTGATGGTCCTAGTGAAAATATATTCACCTTTTTCATTCTCTATCACTATCATGGCTCCCTTTTTAGGCACACATTGCACCAAACTCACCCACTTACTATCTGAAATTAGGTATATAATACCTACATCTAAAAGCTTCACCACCGCTTCCTTCTTCACAACCTCTTGCATGTTTGGATTTAACCTTCTTTGCCTCTCTTTCACTATCTTACATCCTTCTTCAAGGTTAATCCTATGTAACACCAAATTAAGGCTAATTCTCCTAATATCAGAAATTTGCCACCCTATAGCTCTCATCCTCTTCTTACTGGTTTTTACCACTTTCTTTTCTTGCTCAAAATCCAATTGGTTGGAAATGATGATGGGTAGAGTGTAATCCTTACCTAGAAACATGTATCTCAGGTGGGAAGGTAAGGGTTTTAGTTCTATAGTAGGAGGCTTTATAATGGAGGGTGGTGTGGGTACATCCGCTCTCTCTAACTTCTCTTGCTCTTCCTCCTCACACAATTCCTTTTCGCTCACACTCTCATCCTAATACACTTCAACAACTTCCTTTTCAATTTCCTTCTCAAATTCCTTCACACAATTATCCACAACATTAATTTTTATACAAGCACTTCCATCCACCGGCTGCTTCAAAGATTTAGTCATATTGAATTCAACCTGTTCATCAGTAATTCTCAAAACTAATTTACCTTCATATACATTAACTTTAACTTACTAGTAATTAGAGTCTTTCAGATTTAATTTACTACTAGAATAGAACTTTATGTTATCATCAATGATAGTCAGAGTATTGCAAACAACAACATAAAAATAATACATCAGTTGTAATTAAAAAAATACACACTCATATGACAATTACTTGCACTAGTAAAGCAACAAGGATTTAGAAAGGCAACAGAATCAAAAGCAGCAAGTTAAGATTTTGTAAGACCAACTGCTTTTCTATTGTGCTCTGATTGGTAAGCAAGGTGAATTTTTCGACCAATCATAGCACAATAGAAAAGTAGTTGGTCCTAGCAGCCACCTATTCTGCAGCTGACCATTTTTGGTAGAAGATGAAACTAATACCAATTTGCTTCTACCCATCTCATTCATACTATCTTCCTCAGGCTTCTCTAACCTCAGACCTCTCAGAATCAAATGTTTACCGCTCTTAAGTCTAATGGCTAATACTTTAATTTTAGGACTTACCTTAGTTACAAGAGATGATGTGTAAAATAGGCAAGCTAAATCCTTCATTGAAGATTGGAGCGCGGATTAAGGGACGGTGAAAATGTGTCAACAAACCAACATAACCCCTTTAATAAACAATAAAGCACGGATCTGGTAAGGGCAACCCTTAAGGAAGATGCATGAACCAGGCAAGTTAACCCCTGCTCGAAGATTGGAGCATAATGGTTGACGGTGAAGATCGGTCAGAGAGGGGAGCGACGATGGGATTTTAGGGTTTTCTGTAACTTTTTGATTTCTCTTTTTTTACTTTACGAAATTTACAAAATTTACAAAATTTTAGGGTTAAAACTTAAAACCTTTTACTCTTTTATACGTGGCATTAAAAAAAAAAGGTAACAGTGCCACGTTGTTACAATTTCCTGAAAATAGACAAAGGCATCAAGTTAATACTTGCGCCTAAATCACATAAGCATTTAGAAAATTTAAAATCACCAACAACATATGGAGTAGTAAAACTGCCTGGATCTTGTAGTTTTGAAGACATTGTGCTTGTCATAATCAAACTATAGTTCTCCATCAAGGTCACCATTTGATTGTCCTCCCAAGTGCATTTGTGTGTCAATATGTCCTTAAGAAACTTCGCATACTTGGGCATACACTTTGATGCCTCCACCAAAGACAAATTAATCTGAAGTTTCTTCAAGTTCTCTAAGAATTTAGAGAATTAAGTGTCGACTTGATGTTGTCTTACCCACGTCAGATATGGACTCTTAGGCTTGTAGGGTGATGGTGGTACATATGGCTTCTCTTCTTCTTTCTACTCCATATCTTCCTTTTGTTGGCTATCTTTTTGTACACTTGGCTCCTCCAATTACTTGCCACTCCTAAGTGTGATTGTCTGGAGTTGTTCCTTTGGATTAGCCTCAGTGTTGCTTGATAAGCTTCCTGCATTCCTGGAAAATAAAGCATTATCAAATTGACCTACCTGTACCTCTAAGTTGTGGATGGATGAAGCGTTGTTCTTCACAATCTAGTCAAACTTTGCCTCTATTCTTTTCTATCTCTCTTCTTGTCTTCTTTGACCTTACTCCTAGCTTGAGAACTTTGAACCCAATACATCCATTAACTTGCCCATTTTGTTCTCTAAAGACCTAAGTCGGTCTTGTTGAAATTTGGGAGGTCCTTGTGCTTTCACTTGGCTACTTGCATTGTTAGTACTCTACGAAAAATTTGGGTGATTTTTCCACCCAGGATTGTAAGTATTAGAGTATGGATTATTGTTACCTCTTTATGGCTGACATAAATAATTTACTTGTTCTGTACCACTAGCTCCTAGCAAGAAACATTCAGTTGTACTATGGTTGTCCTGCCCATATAACTCACATTGTAGTTGTATGGTCTTAACTGTGGATAAAGAAGCTCCTTGCATGTTGCTCAACTACTTGGTAAGGACAGTAATATGTGCTTGCAAGGCTATCACCGAGTCAATTGGAATCGTTCCTTTTTGCTCCTTGGACCTTTGTCTACTTCTTTCATTTGAATACATATAGCTGTTACTTGCCAACTCTTCTAAGAGGTCATAAGCTGCATCAATGGTTTTCTTCATCAAACACCCTCCTACAACTGCAGCTATTGTTCCCTTTGTACTTTGAGTCACACCATTGTAGAATGTTTGCAAAAGAAATTCCCTCGAAATGTTGTGGTAGGGGCAAATCCTTTGGAATTCCTTAAATCTCTCCTAGACTTCATACAAAGACTCCTCATCACTTTGTTGAAAGTTTGTGATCTCTTTGATGATTTTTATTGTCTTGGTCAAGGGGAATACTTAGCCATGAAAGCATGGGCTAGTTGCTCCCAAGTAGTGATTTGGCTTGCACTGAGTGAATTATACCATGCCTTTGCCCAATCCCTTAAGGTAAAAGAAAACAAACTTAACCTCACATCATCATCAAACATCCCATTAAACCTGAAGATATCACAGATCTCCAAGAAATTTGCAAGATGGGCATTGGGATTTTCGTTGAACAACCCATAAAACTGCACACTGCACACTGCACACTGCTCTAAAGTATATTGAGAAGTGCCGGCTTGATCTCGAAATTATTGGCTTAAATCGCTGGCCTTACAACTCCTTGAAGACTAAAACCTAGCCTCATAAAGTCCATCAATGTCCTCTCAGCTCCTCCTTGCTCATATTCCTTTGTATTTTGTCTTGACGTCTAGCTCTTTTTAGCTCTCATTCGTGCCCTGTAATATTTGAAAACTCTTTTTCGCTAAACTCGTTAGACCTTCTTGTGTTCCTTGTGTTCATGCACCTGTAAAAATGCAAGGAAAAGTATCAAACACTCTTAAATCAAAGTCACCTAAACTAAATAAGATGCTAAACAAAACAATCCCCAGCAACGGTGTCAAAAACTTGTTGATTGGAAAAAAAACAAAATACTTGTTTTACGTTAAAAATCATAAGCAACGGGTCGTTACTTGTAGTAAAAAGCAGATAACGTCCCATAGAGATTGTGTTTAGGCACCACTTAATTTAGGTTATGCTTTGTTTAAGACTCAAATTCAAATAATAAACTGAAAAATAAATTAAATCTAATAACTAGCAACAATCGAATAATGTAACAATGGAAATCCACTAAGAGAATTAATCAAGTTATGAGAGAGGAGATTTTACTTATCATTAATGCTAATCTAGCCATTTATGTGTTTATGAGGTGTCAGTTATAGACGATCGTAGGGTTGATCACTCTCTCTCAAGTTATAACCATTCTCTAAATTGTAAACCCTAATCGAATTATGGACTTGCAATCTCTTAATTCACTAATTACCCACAATTCTAATTAGTTCTAAGGCTCTCTACTAAACAATCGAGTCTCACACGGGATCTCTCTCTATGAAATTACCGACTAGATTGATTAAGTGGTCAATTAGATTGCCTAACCCTCATTAATCTAGTCCAATCATTTTTATCTGGCTCACCCTCTTAGTTAGTTACCGAAACATACAAATACATTAATCAATCACAACATCTAAACGAAATAAACATAATTAAGCTAGGTTTACATTAAATATAAGAAAATCCTGAAGGAAAAGTTAGAACATTATTAACAACTCGAAATCCATAATCATACAATCTATCCCAATCTTACACATTAAATGAATGAAAAAGAAAAATGAGGAGGAAATGAAACTCAGGTTGGATGATTCATGAAAGCAGCGGCGTTGGGAGATCACCTAATCTAGGAATCTTCAGCATCAGAACTCTCCTCTTCTTCCTTTTCCTCTTCTTCTTTTCTCTCTCTTCTTTCTCTCTCTGTCTAGGGTTTCCAAATGTAGGCTAAATGTAGCAACCTTTCTAGGGTTACCTCATAATGCTTTTATAGTCTTTTCCAATTAAGGTAACCCTAGTGTCTTTCCAGGATCTGAAATGTCTTAGATGTCTCTCAAAAATTCGATTCCGTAAGCGAACCCATGTCCACGATCGTGGCTAGTTTGTCTACTCTCTGTCATGATCATGCATCAACTCCCCACGATCGTGGTCTTATGCTCGAGCCTCTGTCACAATCGTGGCTTGGGCCAGTGTTGATGCTTCTGTCACGATCATAATCTGGCTGCCACAATCATAGGCCTGTATTTTAGTTCTAGCCTCCTTCGAAACTCCTCTAAATGTCCTGAAATACTAACACAGTCATCATGGCATCTCATATATATATAATTGAAGCTCAAAAATATATCTCGCTAAAAAATACTTAAAACACAAATATTTATAAATTAAAACAATTTCCTCACCTAAACACACATTAAAAAATCAAATTAATCACTAAACACACACTAAATTACTTACAAAAATACAATGCAATCTACACTTATCATCTATTCAACAAATGACATTTACATGACAAGTGAATGATGTGTAAAATAATTAAGTTAAATTTAAGAAGCAAAGGAACACTTGTAACTAAACAAGTTTCTTTTTCCTATTACAAGGCTATTGTTCAGACCATATAATACTTTATCCTTGTAATCAAATAATTGTTTCTTTCTTTTTACAAACCCTAACAAAAAAATGCAAAATCCTATCCACCCTATCGAACTGGTCGCCACTGCCACCAGTAACACCTGCATGGGTCGTCGCCTTTATCCCCATCATTCACAGTTACCAATTTTACTAATTCTACTTAATATTGTAAAATTAAATAAATTTATAATTTTATTGTAATTTAACCCAAATTAAAATGCATATGTTACTTTTCCTACTAATTATAATTTTAATGTTTCACTTCCAAACTTGTCAATTTAACTATTTTTGTGATTCGCAAGCAAACTCTCCAACAATTAATGATCCACTGCTAGGAAATACGAGTCAAATTTGTGTCAAGTGGAATCCTGTTGACCTCCAAATGTTGCTTCAACCAGACAATTAAATCTCATTCATTCGATGCGACTTACTTTACATCATTTTCATAATGTCTCAGAACCAGTCTGATTATGATCCTTATTCAAATTCCAAATGCTACTAAATATTGATTGTACAGATTGCACTAAACATACTCCTCAAAGGATAGCCGGAACATGTTCTGGCGAGACAAATGATGATGCCAGGAGCCCTGTTTTCATGTTGAAGACCGGGAGAGGCAGCTGAAACAACGGCTTAACAGGCTTCAGAAGTAGTATCTTGATATCCGCAAACCAAATTTGCAGGGACTGCTTTATCCATCATTTTTGGATATGCTAGATTAAGACCTGCAGTAAGATAACACGTCAGTTATAACTTGAAAAACCTAACATGAAGCTGCATTACAATTAACATGCACTTACTCTCCATGATGTTTTTAAATGTTTCCTGTAAAAAGCCAAAAAAAAAAAAACTTTAGTTTCGAAGTGATTGAAATCAATGACTGGTGAACATAAAAAAGTACGTATTTTTGTTGAGTGAAAAACAGAAGTTCTATCCGTAGTCTACTTCCCAAAATTGGTGTCTTAACTTTGGTTAAATGAAATAAATTGTAGTAGTCAAGTTAAATCCGCCAACATTATAACAAGGTTGCTTTATATGGGAGGCTCTGCAAGTAACTGCTGGCAGTCCTGCTTCCATAGATGGAGCGACCCGATCTTCTATATGCTAGAAAACAAAGTCCTGCTCATTTCTGTCTCTGGTTGCCAACTCAGAGTACCCAAAAATCCAGGAGCAACAGATGAGAATGACTTTGCTTGTTTCCAAGTAGTGCAAAGCAAAAAGGGTTTTTCATCTAATCTTTCTTGCAGGAAATCTTGTAAACTTGTACCTCATCCTTCGTTAGCCGAGGATTGTATAGTATCTCCTCTTCCACAGTGCTAACCTGAAATGTATAGACTTCTAAAAATTTAGCAGCTGTTAAAAGGAGAATTGGCAGATTAAGAGACCTATAAATCCTTACTGAAAAGCCTTTGTAGTCATGAGCTGGATAGATCAATGTGTCCTTAGGTAACGTGAAAATCTGGTTTACATAAATCAAATTAATAAGACGAAAAAAAAAAGGCATCAAAGAGTACCTTTTGTTTAATTGGAAATTTTGTTCCCAATTAGTTAAAACAAAATTATGTCTTTACCTGTGAATGCACAGACTTGTAAAGCTGTGAAGAACTTCCACCCTGCAAGAACACTACTAGTCTGAGACCTCGGGGCAGATATAAGCCAAGAAGATAGGTGATTTCTATGCGATATATAAGCGAATTTAATCAGTGAATACTTCAATTCTGTCAGGAGATAGAAAATTTCAAGAAAAATTATACCTGAAAATCTGTCCTCCCACACCCACGTACCAATAGGGCATCTCCTGTGAATGCCATTCGTGGTTGAGGCTGATCAAGTCCATCACCAGTCACATAGGTAATACAGCCTTGTGTATGGCCAGGCGTTGCACGAACCTTGAACAAATTGTATAGCTTAGTTATTACATTAACCGATTATGCAGCGTACCATATCTCTTACTAGTACATAATAGTCTGTAAAAGCACATGCATCTGGTTCCTGATATGATCTATACTTGTTAATATTGCCAAAACTAGAGGTTGATTTAACATTAATTAACTTGACAAGAATTTGCTAGCGAGAATAGAAAGCTGAATACGGATTTTCCAACGTCAAGTTATCCTATTACTTTTATGAGGACTTAGTTTCCCATCTAAGTCCTCATAAAAGGATAACAGGACCTCGGATGTTTGTATCAACTTAAATTAGATGGGGGTTAATCAAAACTGTGATTATTAAACCACAGAAGGAACAGGGAAAAAAAGAAAAAAGATGAAGCATCTCCAACCCATTACATGTAAAGAAGAAATAAGAGAGGGTAAAAGCAAACCAAAAAAAAAGAAAAATCCATGACTCAAACTTAAAAAATAATTTCTTTTTTTATCATATCGGCAGAAAGCTAAGAGTTAAAGCAAAATCAATAATTTAAGCGAAGCAAGTAAATTGAACCTCTAAGAACAGATCGCCAAAATACAATTTATCACCAGGTTGAACAACAACATCCGCTTTGGCTCCACTTGCTTTTGATATCACAGATTTCACTTCTGGATCCTTAGTCTTCAAAGAAACAATATCATTAAACAAATCTTACTAAAATATTAAAAAGAACTTATTATTAACCTTGATGAGGGCTGGATATTCCTTTTGTTGTTTACGCCTCGCTTTGGTGTAAAAAATTTTTTCAAAAAAAAAAAAACCTTGATGAGAGCCGTTCCCGTGATGTGATCAGCGTGTACGTGGGTGTTGAGGGCATAGATAAGCTTCAATCCTAGTTCTTTGATAAGAGAAAGATCTCTGTCCACGGTCTTGTCAACTGGATCAATCAACTGCATTAATTTAATAGAATCAGTAACATGGATCCCAACTGAGTGCAGTGTAGGCAAAATGGAACAGACTTACGATGGCGGGTTTCTGGGGATGACAGACATGGGCCAGAAGGTACGTGTAGGTAGACGACTCCTTCTCAAATAGCTGACGAAACAGCAACTTTGTTGTTTGCGACGCCATTGATTGATATCTGAATTCGATCCAACAAAAGCAATGTTGTATGTATTTCAAAATATTATTATCGATATGTGAATTCTGGAGTAACTATCAAGAGAAACCCAACCCAACCCAACCAATGTTGTTTGTATTTCTTTCTTTCAGTTCGCCATATGTACAAAGTCTTATATTAAAAAACCAAACCGAACAAGGATTATATTTTATATTATCAGTTATCACAGTTGGCAACACGAGAATATTTTCCCTCGAACTCCTCACCCTTTCAAGAGGATTTGTCAGTGCCAGTTTCACCGTACCAAACGTTTTTTTATTTGCTTGCCTAATCTGTTTGATTACTTGTGAACCTAACAACAAACCATTTTTCATTTACATTGTCAATTTGCTTGCTTACCTCACTTCTCCCACAACTCCATTAAAAAATTAATATTAAATCTCAAACTTTTCTCTTAAGCCTCAGCGACAGCCTCATATGCCAATGGGTGGTTGGGTTGGGCTGGGGCTCGGTTGTCTCTAGCCTAGCCCGGCTTTGCTTTGGGCTATAGTGATCAATGGCTCGACAAGTCAAAATAAGTCAGCCCGCGGCCTAGCCTAACCACGGACTAACCGACCCGTTAGGTCACGAGCAGTCCGACTCAGCTCAGCTCAACTCGTCATTTATTTTTTAAATAAAAAACTTCCAAAATAACGTTATTTTGAAAGTAACTGTTGAGTCACAGGTTGGGCTGACTATAATCGGTCCGTAACCTGTTCGTGACCCAATCAACCAGACCACAGATAAGATCAGGCTAAAAACAAACAAGGTCGGGCCGATTTTGACATTCCTAACCTCAACCTCCAGCTCTTATAATTATCTAAATGTTCCTTGATTTTTTTGTTGCTTTATGGCCAGTTGAAGCGTTGTATTTCTTGTCCTCACCATATGCGTTCTATAGATTTGTGCAGCCACGCCCACAATACTTCTAATTAAATGAATTTCCTATCAGATCAACCAAAAAGTACTAAAATTAAACTATTCTAAATTAGCTTTACGTGTTCAAAATTGTTAAATGTATAAATTATAAGTTAAACTTTAGACTTTTATGCCCTTTTTTAATATACCATAAAGCATAAAATGTGCTAAGACTTTAAATATGATTTTCATAAGAGCAATGCAAATTTTTAATATATAAATTATGAAAACATCTATTTATAATTAAAGAAAAAAGACTCGTCTTAATCCTAAAATGCCAAAGAGTAGAGAGAAATAATTAAGAGTGCGTTTGGTTCAGCTTTTGGTGGGTAGAAAAGTAATTTTTTCCACCTCAAAAGCTATTTTAAGGAAAAAAAATCAGTGTTTGGCTGTAAACTTCAAAAGCACTTTTGGAGTAAAAATAACTTTTTTAAAAGCTAAAATACAGCTTTTTCAAAAGCTCAAATTTGGAACTTTTCAAAAAAGCACTTTTTTAGGTAGATTTTTTATATCAATTAATGAGCCTATTTTTTAGTCCCTTTTTTCCTTATGCTTTACACATAATTCTCACAATATCTACAAACACATCTTCACGTTTATTTTGAGATTTATATAATCTTATTTGAATTTTTATATGTTTTAATATTTATTTTTGAAATTAGTTTTACTTATGTTATAATCTATACAAAAAATTT
>JAOTAY010000004.1:20408036-20450609 GCA_025629805.1 Erythroxylum baracoense
AATATATTTTAAATAATATTTATATTTTAAATAATTTTATTATAAAATAAAATATAGTTAAAATTAATAAAAGTACTTTTTATTTTTATGTTGCCAAACAGTCTACTGTATGAAGCTCTTTTTAAAAAGTTATTTTTTTAATTGACAGCCAAACAGTCAACTGAATTTTTAAAAAAGCTCTTTTCAGAAAAACTCTACTGACAAAAGCTCCATTGACAAAAGCTCTACTGATATAAGCTCAACCAAACAGGCATTAAACCAAAGATTATAATTATAGACTTTCCAATAGATGTCCATAAGACTTGTATCTCAACAAAAAAAACACATATTATTTTTTTATATTAAATTTATACATATGAAGAGGAGCTATATACATATTTGAAAAGAGTATATTTTAATTTATATAAATAATATTACCATAATATGTATTTTATATTTAATTAAGATTATAACTTAAGAATTACGCTGTTTTATGAGTATGAATTAAAATGACTAGTCTTCTTTTCTTTTTAAAGTAAAAGATTCATTAAAACACAATAAAGAATCTAATACAAAAAGTAATGGAAAATGTAATATTAAAATAGAGACAAGCTTACTTTAACTAAAGCAAATGCATCAAACACTATATGATTGTCATCCACTCAATAAGCCTTTTTTAGCTACAATCGAAGCTCCATCTTTTTTAGGGATGAATTCAAGTATTCCAAGTTATGAAGCTAGATAATTTCCCTTATCCAGTAGCAAATTCTATGAGCTAACTTATGACCGTCTCTTTTTGCATTCTTGAACAATCTGTTGTTTCTCTTCCTCCATATGGAATATACCGAACAAGTAAAAGATAGATCGATGTCAATAAATTCACTATCCCTTCTCTTGCATAAATTTTTAGCCTATGAAAGAATACCTTGCCACTGTTGATAAGGGAAATATAACTCCAACATATGCTCCATTGTAATCCAAATAACTCAAGAGTACTGACATTGGAAGAATAAGTGGTTGGTTGATTGTAGAAACATATTACAAAGCATGCATACCTGATCTTCCACTCTAAAGAGCTTGTATTTTATTTTGATCCTCATTCTTGCAACAATCCAGGTAATGAAAGCAACCTTATGGACCTAGGCATTTTTTCCAAGCTATGTTAAACCAACTAACCCTTGGAGATTGAAGTTTCATTACTCTCAAACAGGAAGTCTCCTCCATTGTTCGGTAACTATTGAATACTATCAGTATAAGAGGAAGTAGGAGCATAATTTGGTAAGAAAGCACTAATTCTTTCAACCCCCCTGAAGTTCATACACCAAACATCTTGCTAAATGATATCCTTGGCTCTAACTTGTAGGGGAATTCTGGAAGTAAGTAAAGAAATTTCTTCCTTGAGGAATAAAGGAATCTGCAGAGCCCAATTATCATACCAAAACTAGCTAGCATGACTACTGCCAATTTGAATTTTGATAAAAGTATAAAACTCTCATCTTTTCCTTAGCAAGTGGATGAAAAATCAGGAGAATTCCTTTTGCTCCTCAAATTTGCCAAATGTTGAGATGTTTAAGATACCTTTCATTGATCCATTTAGACTATAGGGATTTCTTGTTAGTGAATAAATTCCATATTCTTTTAGTAGCAATCACCCTCTGACTCATCTGTAAGGAAATAATGCCGCCCAACCCCCTTTCCTGGTTGCTCCAACATAGTTGATCCCATTTAATTTTTTCCCCTTTAGAATGCTAAGCACTTCCTATCCTAAGAAAATTCTTGATGCATTTAGTAAGCTCCTTTATGGTCTTCCTTAGAAGGAACAGATGAGAGCTCCAACAAGTGTGAAGACCCCTTTAAAATAAAAGAAATGAGGACAAGTCTACTAGCATATAAAAAGGACTTGTTTTGCCAGGAGTTTATTCTTCTTTTATATTTCTCCAACAGAGGTAAACAATCCTGATACATAAGCTTCCTAGAAGATATAGGGACTCCCAAATACTTAAAAGGTAATGGTTGTGCATTGAAACCAATTAAGAATCTTAATCTTGCAGAGGATTCCACATTAAAAGAAACATACAACATACTCTTATATTGATTGATATCAAGTCCAAAAAGCTTTCAAACTCCTTGGTGTAGTTGAATACGACTAAAACAAAAATATAGTCAGTTCTAGAGAGTAAAATAAAGTCATCAACAAAGCTAAGGTGAATAATCTTAATGTCATTTCACTTATGATGAAATCTGAAGTTTGTGTAGTCTTGCGTGTGCTTCATTATCAACCTTGTAAGAATTTCCATAGCAACAAGAAAAAGATAAGGAGAAATGGGATCACTTTGCCGAATCCCATTGGACCCCTTGAAATGAGGATTTGTTTTGCCATTCACTGGAATACTTAAGGAGGTAGTTGAAATACAAGCTTTAACCAAAAGGGTTGGTATCAAATTGCTTCGTTTAACTTTCTTTATAATATTTCAATTTTGTTCATGAATTCTATAAAATTTATTCTTTATTGAGTTAGCCTCAAAAGTAAACAAATACCTCTAAATGAACTTAAAATCCATAAAAACTCGATCACCTAGACAAAAGTTTACTTACAAATTTTGGATTAAGGTTGTTTAATATGCATTAGTAAGCATAACCAACAAAAAATTAAAAATAAAAAGACAAAAGACATCATAAACATTTTTAGAGTGCTTTAAAGAGAAAAATATAAAGAATAATCAATTAGAAAACCTATTTGATATGTATAACTAGAATCAACATTTTTGACACATTCTAAGCTCTAAATTAATAAATGGTGAGAAAAAAGTGAAGTAAGAAGTGAAAATGATGAGATAGAACATATTAGAATTGATCTAAAAAATAGTTTGATAATTTTTTTAATACATAAGTAATGACTAAATCTAACCTAAGATGACCTTGGGACCTATAAAAAAGATGTAAACATAAGAATCAAGTTGAAATATTATTTCAATTTTGGAACTAATAAATTTTATTAGAGAAGAAGAAAGCCTTAAAAACCTAAAGGGAATACTATCATGTGTACTTTATATTGCTCTTATATAGGTAGTCCTATTTAAATTTTTTAGCTTAGATAATAAATATTGATGGTAGAAGTATATTTCTTATATTAAATAAAATTGAAATTGAGCTGAAGAAGTTAATAAAAAGGTACTACTAAACCTAAGTTTCTTTATATGAAAGAATTGTAACACATAATGGACCCTTTAATTGATATGAAACATTTAATTGAACAAGGATATTTGGTGTTGTAAAGCTTACAAAGCTTTAAGTCCTTTATGCATAAGTGGATTCAAATATAATTAGGGTTTATAATACTAAAGAATACTAATTTGAGAAGAATTTTATGATGGTGATGATATATATCTGTAATAGTTTTGGTCTATGACTTACAACCAATCAGTTAATTCTTTTTTGAAATGTAAATAATTTCATAAATAGAAATTTTTTTTTAAAATTACAAAACAATTACTCCACATCAAATGGAGTTACAAAATTTTCTACAATTAGAAGATCCCTTCAGTTTCAGTGAAAATACAACTTTTTACATCACATTCCTACAGACTTAATCTCATTTTCAAGTCTCTTGTGACAGATTCTCTATATGAACTTATCATAGTACCCAACCTTAGTTTGGTGAAGTTCCCCATCCAGCTATAATTCAGAATGTCCTTTAATTCTCTAAACAATCTAGCATTCCACACCCTCTAAATATGGTATAATAGCATAGCAAAGCTTGTTTTGAACAGTTTTTGATCACCTCTCCTGTTGCATCTCATCCTACTAGCCAATCGGTTAGTCATAGTTTAGTGATATAATTTAAAGGCATTTTTTATCTTATACATATTCAGATGTATATGATAAATTCCATGGGATAAATGTAAATTGTAAAAATTACACTACACAAGAGTAAAGAGGTTTTAGACTCTTATGCCTAGACATATCTAATAATTGTCTTAAATAATCTAAGAATTGGTGGAGCTTTTAGACATTTATTTAAGACAGCAAAATTTTTCTAAAACATATACTAAAAAAGAGTCTAAAACTTCTAAAATTTCCAATTGGTGGCACAAGAATTGGCACCTTTTATAAATTGTAGCGACTATGAATCTAGGAATAATGATTAATTAATATCAAAAGCAAGTAATTATAAAAAACAGTTTAGTTAATATGAGTTTGAATTATAGATAAGTTATAAATATTGAGCATTTTCTGTAAGAAAAGGAAAGGAAAATGGGTAATTTGTGGTTATATCTTTTAAAAAATGTTTAGTTATTATGTTTCTTTATGTTTTAAAATAAACATCTTAAAAAATGGAGAAATGTAGCAGACTTCGCGTTGAAAGTCTTGTTAACTGTAAACATAGAAAATAGGAGAAGATTATGAACACCGCACTAGCAGCCGCAGTGTTCACTTTCGGTTACATTTCTTCAACCTCACCTTTCTCTCTTGTTTGTTTCACTTTCGGTTACATAACTGTAAATGTGAATATCGACGCAAACCATCAACGAACACTTCATGGGCTGTGTGTTCCACTCCTCCACTAGAGTAGCTATCGCCTGATCACACATCGTCTTCACCTCTGCCTCTGCAAGCGACTTACACTCCATCAAGTGGTCGATTTGATGGTCCAGATCTTTGTGAGATGGCATCCTATCTGATCAACAAATCATCGGATACGGTATTCAGAATCAGAAAATTACGCCAAAAAAAGAATGGAAGCGTTCCTAGTAGATCTGGTACACGGAATCATCGAGGCACGACAGAGTTAAGGTTCTGAATGAAATGAGTCGTTCAGGAGATACGTCAGTCATTCATCAACCTGTGTCTTGTCTTTCTAAACTTGTTAAACTGCGAGAAGAGAAAGAGCTAGTATGTCTATGTGTTTTATTTTTATTATTATCTTATATTTGATTATTGGAAAATGGAAATTAAGGTTTTCAGAAAGATTTGAGTGAAATGAAAGTCTAAACGCAAATGAAATGGCTTCCAAATTGGATGCTTGGTGTATTGATTGAATTGAAGGAGCATGATTTCTCTCCTTGATGAGTCAAGATTAGTGAGAAGTCGCCATGTGTTAGTCTCAGCTCCTCATTTTTTAAGGAACCAATCCCTTTAATATTATTAAATAAAGGTAATCTCAATTCTAAACTCGAGTATATTTAATTATAGATGCATTAGTTGACTTAGGAATTTGTTAAGAAATTATATCATCCGGACTGATTAATCCTTTCTATATCTTTTTTAAATCTCATTTTAGTCTTTTGATCCCGCTGGTTTCGTTTTAGTTGCTGATTGTGAAGTTCTCTAAACTGGATTTAGTTCTATTATGTTAAATTGCTGTTCATAGTCGATGCATTCTAACTCTGAACTACGTTGATGCTATTGGTTAATGGAAACCTCTTATGTTTGATCTCTATAATTGTTTACGAGAGAAACCCTAACAATCCCCCCTCTTTCCTTTTCAATTTTTCTTATTTTCCATTTAAAATGCCTATTTGATGTTATTTATCTTCTTCATTTTTATTTGTTTGCTTATATATCTGCTTGTGTTCTTTATTTTGCAGGGTACTTTACTTTCCCACACTACATCTTTGATCCTGTGCACTATGTGTTCATTGCTTTATTCTTTATGTTTGGCAGTGGCAGATTGTTCGAATGACAAAATGGTAAGAAATTTCATTACCATTTGAAAAGTTATGTGTAGAGATTGAAAATGAATGTGTTACATACAGCTTTTGGCCTGTTAGGAAAGTGCTAAAAATGAATGGAATATGATTCTTTCTTTCGACTTAGTTTCTGTTCTCTCCTTGTTCGTTTGGTAGTTAAACCCAGTATAGTGAACTCTCTTCTTGATAAGAGCTCCTCTTCTTTTTGTAAATAATGTTCAACTTCGTTTTTCGTACACTACACAGAACTAAGATTCGCAAGTTTTCAATAACTAAACGTTTGCTAACTGATGTTTTCTTGAAGACATTTATGTTTAATTCTGAAAACACTGATTCTTTCTATTTTCCAACACTGTAGGTCCATGTATACCTCCCTATTACTACAGTGAACACCTGTTCTCTCACATTATGGCCACAAGTCTCTTTCTATGTGAAGATCTCTATCCTCTTTCATTTGTTATTTAGATCCTTCATATTTACTTATTAAAGCCTCTCTTCCCCATTTCACAGATCCTCCATGACCTATTGAGATGTTCTATTTTTATGATATATGAAAGTATAAGTTGGTTATAAACAACTAGTGCTAGTTATTGATATCTACTTTTTGTTATGATACAATGAATCTAGCCATGAACAAACTACATCTCTATTGTGTTTAAAATTGAGTAAGTTTGGTGATTGTATTTGCAACTTACAATCATTTCTCTTGTCCTAATCTTCATACATTGATTATATCAAGTTGGCTTTTGCTGATTATCTTGCCTTTTTAATGTTATTTATCCTGCAGCGAGAGAATGGTGCCATTGGTTGTTTCCTCTATTTCGTCATCTGCTGGGTCTATTTGGTAAGATAAATTTTACACCTGTACATTTTGTTAGATATCAAATGATACAATTATGAAAAGCGAATCATTTATACATATACTGAAGAACAGAATAATCAATTTATAATATGAAATCGAAGCAACATTCAACTTCATAGTTATGAAAAAGAAAAAAATTTAAAGAAGGATTATCAGCCAATTTAACCTCAGGAAGACACTACTGTCAATACGCATGCTTACTTATCCATTACTATTTATTGTTTTTACACAGTGCTATGTCGTATGGCATTGTTCATTACTGGGGGTCCTTTCATTATCTTCAAATACCCCATTCCACTTACAAATTTGTAAGTGGAATTGATATGGGTAATTCGTTTTATATTTGCAATTGATAGTATTGGGAGGATGTACGCTAATTCTTTAAATTAAGTAATTAAAAAAGGACACTAAATTAAACTAATATTTTAATTATCACCAAAAAAGTGTTAATCCACTTCAAATAGTTAAATCTTACTGTTTAAGACATATTCATTATGATGAACAATCTTAACCGTCAGATTCTTACGATGTGAAACATTTCTTTTCTGAAGGTGGTGCTGCAGTGGAAATAGCTGTAGGAAACTTCATTCCTCATGTATTAATTGTAGATACAGGAGAGGTATGAATGATATAGTTGAGATAGAATAATATTGAAGTATACAGACATTTGATCATTCGTTGCTTTTGCTCTGGTTTGGCATATCATTTATTCCTTAATACTTTCTTCTTGCAATTTAGCTTTTCATCGTGATTTTGTTGCTGGATGTTTTTCAAAAGTTAAGGACTTTTTCTCAATTGGGTCGTCGAGCAATCTGTGTTTTGTCTACTACTGGTGCCATCTCATCTGTTATCTTACAGCAACCTGAATCTTCAGGTGGAATTTTAATATGCGAGGTATGACTCATCCTGATTTAAACTTTTCCTTTTTTTCTTTTTACGACAATCTAACAGGATATCTTGAAGGCATTGCTTGAAAATATTTTGTCGGCAACAAAAAGTGGTTTAAACTATAGTTTTTTGGTTCCCCTATATGTTGTTTTCTATGTGAGCCTAGCCTACCTTTCACTATTTCCATCATTTCAGGGACATTTTGAGATTCTATCTCTATCAGAAACTTTTACATTTAGTGAATTGAGTGGTTCAAAGTCCAAAATTGGCATGTTAAGTGTCTCACTGGCTATCTTTGATGGTCGGGTTTTTGGTGGTTTTGTTGCGGCCTGTTTAGTGGCTGGTGGCCCAATTCAAGTATATTCTCCATTTATATATATATATATATATATAACAACCAAAAACATTGATTATCGTACCTTGTCTCGACAGTTTTTGCTCGTTTATAGATAAGTTTAGGGACAAGTAAAGCACAAGTTAGGTTTTATTCCAATTTCTTATATCTTTTTTATAATGCAGAGTAATGGTCGACTAGCATGTGGTTATGCTCTCGGTGCAAGCTATTGATTGTGGAGGAAGAGTTTAGCCTTTATGCTTCTAGCTACTTTTGTTATGTAGTTATGGACATATATATAGCCAAAATTTGATTTAACTACTTTCGTTATTTGAGAGAGCAACTGCATATAAATCTATGTACTCCACACATTTATATTTTAATGGCAATGTTTTTCATCTAATTTGTGCTATTATAAACATATAAAGCTGTGTAATATAATATTTATTAACAAAAGTGTTAATTTATTATAATAATATGTAGATACATATTTTAGATTAATTTGTCAAATTTATTATAATAATATGCATGTGAGTAATCTTAAAAAGATGCACAAAGCAAATTGTAAGCTTATTTTTTAATTAAAAATGGTGGAGTTTTTTTATGTAAAAAACTGTCTAAAGGTAAAAAAAATATCAACAGAGAAAAGCATCTAAAAACTTACACAAAGTGCCTAAAATAGCATTTATATGTCTTAGAAAATCGTCAAAAATGTATGTTTTCGACGCATCTTTGCGTAAATAGATTTTTGACGCTTAGATGCGTAAAAATATATGTTTTTTTGAAGCATCTATATATCTGAGAAAACAGTCGAAAATAGTTTTTGTGACACTTGTTTTTTCAACGTTTTATAAAGTGTTTAAATTTTTTTAAGACACCAAAAAGCATCTAAAAACTTCATTTTTTGTGTCTTTAAACTCCATATTTTGTTATAGTATTATGATGAGATTATAATTATTAAATTCATATTATATCTATGTATTATCCTTAAATTTTCCCTATTCATTGTTCTATTAAGAATAGATATTAATAGAGTGAAAAAAACTTAACACATAGTATGTTTCTTACTTATAAAGGAAATAATCAATCTTATAGATTAAAGTATGGAGATACTTAAATAAAAAATTGGTTACTTGTTAAAGAACAAGTTTATAGATTTGACCTTATATGAAAAATCCATTGAAAATAATACTTGTATATCTATGACAATTTTCATTGTGATGATCGTATAAGTGACCATTTGACTTGATATCATTAAAGTATCTCATACAGGAATTTCTATGTTTTGATACTACTTATAACCTATTCTTAGCAATGATAGCTTAATTTGTAATCATTAGACATAATATGAATTATATAGAGATGGTTGAGTAATTAATATAGGATTCATCACTGGAAAGTAACTAGAGAGAATGCTTTGTTATTCTAGAGTTGTATTGATTCAAGAAATTATTGGCTAAGTTGGAATGACAATTTGAAAATAGTTTTCTTTCAAAGTGTCATTAATTGAATCAATTACTAATGATGAAGAGCTAACATAATTAGATTCAAATATAGTAGATATTAATTTCATGCTCTATGTCTAATCGGAATATTATATGATAAAAGAATTAATTTATACATAAAATTATGCACGAAAAGGTTATTTTAAACCACTTTGACATTCATAAATATTTGAATATTTATGATATATTGCAAGAAGCCAATCTTGATCTATAGATATAAATTGTTTAATTAGAAAGTTAAAGATAAATTAAAGGACTTTAATTTATCTAATCGTAAATATGATTTATGGCTATAATTTATATCGATTGCCAATATATTTGGAAACCTAATAGATCATACACAAAGAACAAGTTGAAGAGAGAAAAGGTTTTTTAATCAAGTTAGGTTTGAATGTAAAGTTTGAAAAATTTTATGATTAAATATAAGATACTTAATAGATAAGAACCAATATAAGATATTGATTCTTATTTAAGTATAACTGATATTTAAGTAAAATTAATTGTAATTCTAATTAAAGTTTAATTGAAGTTATAATTTTATTTCAATTAAATTATTAAAATATCCAACACATATTATAAATAGACTTAGGTTCCAAATGAGCAAGCACTCCTTGTATAACCCTCTCTACAATAGTTGTGGAATTCTTTCAATATGTTATGTGGATATTATTAGAGGATAAACACTTATGCGGGTGTAGTAGTTAAGATGAAGCTAGTTTCATACAAGGTTCGAGAGGAACAATAAGGAAAAATCAAATTTCAAAATAAGATACGAATTACGATTCATATTTATTTATATTTTATGTATTAATCATGTTGTAGATTTAAAGTGATTGTAACTTTCAAAAAATCAAAAACAGAAAAGATTTCGTAATTATTTTGCTACGTAGAGGATCAAGCCTTGCCTCGATTTTTGAACAAATAGTTCGTTTTATGTGTTTGGTTTGTTAATCAAAGATTCCTCTCAAAACCGGGTAGATGTGTCAATTTTCCTACTTAAAGCCATTCAATTTATTTCGTCCACGTTGGTGGTTTAAAATGTAATCATATTAAAATATTTTTATTATGAATTTTCAAGTATTACCATTGCGCCATCAACTTAATATCATTGCAAACAAGATGAAATATTCCTTTGAAATGAAGGTTAGATTGGAATATGACCATTGAACTGAATAAAGTGTCTTATGGTTTTATATACTATCAGGTTTATGGCATTTAATAATTTATAATAAAAGATAGCATAAAATTTGATAAGAGAATAGCCACATTTTTAATTCCAAATTCTCTTATTACATAAAATATATAAGTAAATCCTCTTTTATTTCCATTAAAAAGGTTTGCTCATTCCAGTTATAAAACTTTAATATTGAAATTGAAAATAAATTTATTCAAATTATACAATAACACAAAAGTAAAAATAGAAAATTTCATAAATAATAATACTAAATGTCAAATTTGATAATTTCAGGACTAGTTATTTACACATTCTAAATTGAATAAAGCAAAAATATCAGATTGTCGCTCTAGAATATTGAAGTGTATTGTAATTTATAAATGCCACAAATTCTCGTTCCAAGCGGATTCGTTGCCGCCTTGAAAGGAAGAAATGGCAATTTTACGAGGCGTGCCATAGTCAGGTGCAAAATACACCAATTATATGAAAGACATCTTATGGTGATATTGTATTTTAAAGCATCAAAATGACAATTGTAACTACGAAAATGAGTTTAATTTTGTATTGCGAGCCTTGTTCATTCAACCATCACTTACTTCTTTATACCCGTTACGGTTGCTGCAATTGTGATAATAATTGCCTGCACAAGTGGTTAAACTGTCATAACTCTTTTCTTATTACGAACAAAGAATTTTATTCTCGTAAGAACAAAGAATTTGTTCTATTTTGACGTGCTAAGACAATAAACGTCTATTTAAGATGCAATTTCCAAAACATAAGGGCACGTAGAATTAGTCATCTTGTTACTAATTAGTTATAGGAAGGAAGCAACAATAACACTACCTCTTAATTAATAGAAAATATATTTTTATCTGGCATATAATTTGTTGTTAATGTTCATTTATGCTCTACATCTAATTAGTTAGTTGTAATTTAGTGAAAAAATTATTCAAAGGTATTATATATATATATATATATATATATGATAAAGTCCACGAGATAAATATATATTCCAAATAAAATTATGATATTCGTATTGCATTTATTTATTATCCCTGAATTGTTCTTAGTGTTCTCTTAATATTGGACAATAATATAATGTAAAAGACTAGAACATGTTATAGTTTTTTTTATAAAAGAAGTAATCGACCTTATGTGCTAAAGTAAGGAGATACTTAAATAAATGAGTGGATGCTTATTGGATAATAAGTTTGATAAACTCATATGGGTACTTCTTGGAGAACAAGGTCATTAAACTCATATGTGTGCTTCTTGGAGAACAAGGTCGCTAAACTGACCTCACATGGGAATCCTATTTAGGATATTAGTTGTATATCTACGGAAATTTTCATTATCATGATTTTATAGGTGATCCTTCAACTTAAGATCTCCAAAGTGTCTTAAATAGAGACTACTATGTGTTTGAAACTATTTTTGACTTATTATAGTCAAGGGTAGCTTAATTAGTAGTCATTGAATATATCATAAATTATATGGAGATAGTTAAGTGATTAATAAAGGATTCATCAGCCTAAAGTAATTATACATAATGTTCTACTATTCTCGATTAGTGTTAATTTGAGAAATCCTTAGCCAATATAGAAACACACTTTGAAAATGATTTTCAAATGTTATTAATAAAATTAATTACTAATGGTAGAAAAATAACATGATTGGACTTAAATAGAACATTAGTTCTATACTCTATATCTAATTAGAACATTATATGATTCATGTATTGAATTATACCAAAAAAATATGCACGGAAAGGATAATTAAAGTCACTTTGACATTTATAAATATTTGAATATAAATTATTTAATTAGAGAATTGAAGATAAATTTAAGGAGTTTAATTTATCTAATTCTAAATATAATTTATGGTTATAATTTATATCCATTACTAACATATTTAGGAACCTAAAACATAAAGAATGTGTTAGAAGAGAGAAAAAGGCATTTTAATCAAGTTATATTTGATTGTAAAGTTTGATAAACTTTAAAATTAAATATAAGGATCAATATGAGCTATTAGGTCTTATTTTGGTCTAATCAATTTTTAACTAGAATTAATTGTAATTCTAATTAAAGATCAATTGAAATTACAATTTTATTTCAATTAAATTACTAAAAGATCCAAACTATATTATAGATAGGCTTAAGCTCCAAAGGAACTGACACTTATTGCCTAATCCTCCCTACAACAGTTGTAGAGTTTTCTTAACACATTTTGTCGATCCCCTTATAGGTTGGACATATGTGCAACTATGATGGTTGTGATGAACCAATTTCACAAATGATTCGAGAGAAATGACAAGAAAACAATCAAGATTCGGGACAAATAATGATTCATGCGTTATTATATTTTCTATATTAATCATATTATAAAATTTTTAGTGATCATGGCTTTAAGAAAATTAATTAAAATAGTTCTATTGTTTTGCTACGTGCAGGATCACATCCCATTTCAATTTCTCAATAGTTATATCAAAGCCATCTTAATTCTATAACTTAATTAGAATGTTTGATTGTTATTAATCTTGTATTTTGAAATTGAATATTAGAAAACCTAAACCTAAAATTAAATTAGATTCAACTTAAATCTAAAAAGGTTTCATGTTAATACCTTATAAACTTTAAACCGTCAAATTAGAAACAATTAAGATTTGATTAATTTATGAAAAGTTTAGATGCAAACCCCATTTTCATTGGAAGAATGAGTAACAACCAATGTTTAATAATTTTGAGTTTTTTGAAACTTAAATCTTAGCTACATAAAACTCAACTATCATAATAAGTGGGATTGTTGAATCACATTGCTAATTAAGTTTTGATGTAATAGATGGTGAGTTGATACCAACAGTGGTTGTTGGCATTTTTGGGATGTTTTACGATTGCCATAGTCAAGCCTATTGTCTAGTATTTATATGATTTTTGCAGGTTATTCCTCTTGGTTTGTTTATATGAGGCTTTAATAATGTTGGAGTGTTGGAGAAGCTTGACCAGTGTAGCTAGAAAAGGTTGCATGATAAGTGATGATGTCTAGAGAATGAAGAAGAAGATGACAACAACATTGTTAGTTTTTGAGAACGTGTCTAGGAGACTGCATAGTTGACAACATATTAGTTCCTAGTTTTCAAGAGTTTGTTACTTTTGTTTCTATCCTATTGTTATCTTCTCTTTATCAGTTTAGATTCTTTTAACATTTAGATTATGAAGTATTTAGTCTGTTATGAGATTGATCTATATATACTTGTAACATTATGGTCAAAATTTGAATTTTCTGCAAGTTCTTCAATCCTATTCGAAACTCTCATATTTTCTGCAGTAAAATTATTTTCTTTTCTTTTATTTGAATAAACTACATTTTGTATCATAGCTCATTTCTTAAGGGATCTATGTTGTAATGGAATCTGAGTCTAGCTCCAACTTCTCTCTAATGGCACCACCGATGTTAAAAGATGAGAACTACAAGATTTGGGTGGTGCATATGGAGGCTTACCTGAAAGCTTTAGACCTCTGGGAAGATGTGGAGGACAACTATGAGATGCCTGAGCTTCCAGCCAATCCAACAGTGGCTCAAATGAGAGCACACAAGGAGAAGAAGACACAGAAAGCAAAGGCAAAGACTTGCTTATTTGCTACACTTGTATCAAATGTTTTTACTCGAATCATGTCTCCAAGGTCAGCCAAGGAGATATGGGACTATCTCAAAACTGAATATGAAGGAGATGAGAAGGTTCGAGGAATGCAAGTTTTGAACTTGGTTAAAGAATTTGAGCTACAAAGGATGAAGAAGACTGAGTCCATTAAGGGGTATTCTAATAGGCTTCTAAATATTGTCAGTCAAATCAGATTGCTTGGTTCAAATTTGCCTGAGATAAGGATTGTTGAAAAAGTCCTTGTGACAGTGCTTGAAAAGTTTGAAGCCATTGTCACATCTTTGGAAAACACTAAGGACATATCAAAGATCAGTCTTGTAGAACTCTTGAATGCACTCCTTGCTCAAGAGCAAAGAAGAACCATTTGGCATGATGATGAATTTGAAAGGGCCCTGACAGTTAAACATCTAGAAAGTGCAAAAAAACAGCAAAAAAAGAAAGGAAAAATACAGCAATGCTCTATAGATGGGTCATCCAATCACAAAGGTAAGGCTGGTAACAAAAAGTCTCATCCTCCCTATCAACACTATGGAGGAAAGTCACATCCACACTTTAAATGCTATAGAAGGCCAGATGCTAAATGTACAAAGTGCAATCAGATGGGCATGAAGAAATTATTTGCAAGAGAAAAAATCTACAACATGCAGAAGAGGTGTTACTAGCTGATAAAGAGGATGAGGATCAACTATTTGTAGCAACCTGTTTTTTTAGTGTAGAGTCAAATGATGGATAGCTTATTAATAGTGGTTGTACTAATCACATGACTTATACAAAGGATCTATTTATGGACCTACACAATACTCCAATAACAATGGTTCAAATTGGTAATAGTGAATACATAACTATAGCAGGAAAGGGAACAGTGGAAATAGCAAGCTGCAAAGTTACTAAACTTATTGCCAATGTCTTGTATGTCCCTGAAATTGATCAAAATCTTTTGAATGTTAGGCAACTAATTTCAAATGGCTTTAAAGATGTGTTTCAAGATAAGATATGCTTGATTAAAGATGCAACTGGTCAAGATATCTTTAAAGTAAAAATGAAAGGAAGGAGTTTTGCTCTAAATCCTTTGAAAGAGGAGCAAACTGTAGTCTCAATCAAAGAGGATACTACAGATTTATAGCACAAAAGGCTTGGCCATTATCATCAATTAGGGTTGCTGTAGATGAGATCCAATATGATGGCAAAAGGACTTCCAAGGCTTGAGAATCATATTTCTGACTATCAAACAAGTCATTATGGAAAACTCACCAAGAAATCATTTCCAAAATCAACTTGGAGAGCAACTAGAAAACTGTAGTTAATTCACACGGATGTTATAGGTCCTCAAAGGATATCTTCTTTGAAAGGTAGTCTTTATTATATGTTATTTATTGATGACTACCCTCGTATGTGTTGGATTTTCTTTTTGAAGCAGAAGTTAGAAGTCGCACAAGTGTTTTGGAATTTAAAACACAAGTGGAGAATGAAAGTAGATGTAAAATCCAAACTTTGTGGTCAGAAAATGGCAAAGAGTATACTTCTGCAACATTTAATCATTTCTATGAGGAAGTAGGTATTTTGCACCAACTCACTATACCTTATACACCTCAACAAAATGGGGTGAGTGAAAGAAGAAACAGGTACAATAGAGATGGCTTGAAGTATGTTATACAAAAAAACTGGCAAAGAAGTTCTGGGCTAAAGCAATCGGTACTACTGTTTTTACACAGAACAGGTTTCTAACACAAGCTGTGAAAGATCAAACACCTTCTGAAGCTTGGTATGGGCACAAACCAAATTTAATCTTTGTTAAAGTTTTTGGATGTTTGTGGTTTACCCATGTTCCACAAATTAATAGAGACAAGCTGGATAAACAAGCACTTCCAGGCATTTTTGTTAGATATAATCTAACTTCTAAAAGCTATAGAGTGTTTCAACCTCTATCTGAAAAAAATATTATTAGTAGAGATGGCATTTCATGGAAGATAAGGAGTGGAGCTACAGGGCTGAAATGAAGGAGGAGACATCAAAGTTTCAGCTCTTCCCCCAACAAGACATTTATGGTTGCCAAACCAAAATGGTTGATGATGTTCCTATCAGAGGTACAAGAACACTTTCTAATATTTATCAAAGATGCAATATTGCTGTGTGTGAACTTGCAAATTTTGAAGAAGCCAAGCATGATCAAACTTAGATTATTGCAATGAAGGAGGAGCCATCTATGATAAAAAATTTAGACTTGGATGTTGGTTAAACGTCCAACAGACAGAAAGGTAATTGGTGTAAAATGGGTATTCAGAACAAAGTTGAACCTTGATGATTCGATTAACAAGCGTAAAGCCAGGCTTGTAGTTAAAGGGTATGCTCAAACTCTTGGTGTAGACTATTCTGACATGCTTGCACTAGTTGCTAGACTTGATACTATCAACTTTTGCTTGCTATTGTTGGACATATGAACTGGAAAGTGTATCAGTTAGATGTCAAGTCAATATTCCTGAATGACTTACTACACTAGGAGATTTATGTGGAGTAGCCTGCAGGTTATATAAAGAAGGGGGAAGAGGACAAAGTTTATCTTCTTAAGAGGACTCTCCATGGTTTAAAACAGGCTCCAAGGGCTTGGTATAGCATAATTGATCAGTATTTTCAAGACTTGGGTTTTGAGAAAAGCTTTTTTGAATCAACTCTGTATGTTAAATGTGAAGAGACTGACGACATCCTTATTATATCATAATATGTTGATGATCTACTTGTGATAGGAAGCAATGCAAATCTAGTGGAGATGTTCAAGATGGAAATAATGAAGGTTTTTGAGATGACTGATCTCGAATTAGTGACTTTCTTTCTTAGAATGGAGTTCAGACAAGGTGACCATAAAGTCTTTATATGTCAGAAAAAATATACCAAAGAAATTCTGGAAAAAAATCAAGTTTGAAGACTGCAGATTAAAGAGTACTTCTATGAACCAAAAGGAGAAGCTCTGTAAAGAAGATGGAACTGATAACGTGGATCAGATATATTTCAGAAGTTTGATTGGTTGTTTGATGTATCTCACGGCAACTAGGCCTAACATTTTGAATATTGTAAGCATTTTATCACGCTTTATGCACTGTCCAATTGAGAAGCAGTTTGTTGCAGCTAAAAGAGTTCTCAGATATATGAAAGGCACTTGTGATTTTGGCATTAAATTTACAAAGAGTAGAAATTTCAAACTAGTTGGCTACTCAGATAGTGATTAGGGAGGTTCTATTGATGATATGAAGAGTAATTCAAACTACTAATTTACTCTCAGAGTTGGGGTTTTTGCTTGGAGTTCAAATAAGAAAGAAATTATAGCTCAATCAACTACTGAAGCAGAGTTAATTGTTGCTACAACTGCTGTCAATCTAGCTTTGTGGCTAAGAAAATTTTTGATTGATCTCATCCTTGAACAAGAAGGTGCTAAAGAAAATTTTGTGGACAATCAGGCAGCTATTGCTATTTCACACAATCCTGTTTTTCATAGGAAAACCATGCACTTCAATATCAAGTTGTTCTTTCTTATAGAAGCACAGAAGGATGGAGTTGTATTACTGCTACATTGCAAAATCGAGAATTAGATTGTAGATGTCTTTACCAAGCCTTTACCTATAAGCAAATTTGAGTCCTTAAGATCAAAAATTGGTTTCTACAGTTCCTAAAGCAAGGAGGAGTGTTACGAACGTGTTTAGGAAACTGCGTAGTTGGCAACAAATCAGTTCCTCATTTTCAGGAGCTTGTTACTTTTGTTTCTATCTTGCTGTTATCTTCCCTTTATCAGTTTAGATTCTTTTAACGTTCAAATTATGAAGTAGTTAGTCTGTCAAGTGATTGATCTATATATACTTGTAACATTATAGTCAAAAATTGAATTTTCTACAAGTTCTTCAATCCTATTCGAAACTCTCATATTTTCTGCAGTAAAATTATTTTCTTTTCTTTTATTTGAATAAAACTACAGGTGGTATCAGAACCGATGGTTCGGCAAGGGACAAGTATGGAGATGGTAGTCAAATCCCGTGGTTGCTTCCCTAAGAAGAAGAGCAAGGAGACTCCTAGTGGGCCCAGATCAGTAGAGTATAAGGGCTCTTGGTGACGTCATATGCTCAAGCTACTAAGTAAAAAGGCTATCGCTAAAGAGGGAGTTCAAGCCCAATGTGGAAGTTCACACTTGAGGGGGAGGTTGTTGGGATTTCAAGTGTGAGTAGGAATCCCATATTAGAAAGTGATGGAGCTAGTAAAGGACATATAAGTAGAAAGGACTCATAAACCTAATGTCTTAAGGTTTTAAATTGAAGTGTGGTGTTAAAGCCCGTGAATAAGTTCCCTCACTAGGCCCATATTGAAGATCTCCCATGTAAGTGGGCTCCCCATATCCAATACTAGTTTTATGTAGCAGTTGGAAGAGAATTTTTTTTAGAGCTATATGAGATAGAGGCTAGCGACTATAGTGCCATCGAGATAAAAGAGCTAACAAAAGGCATCAGAGTGGACTGACGTGTGTAGCGGCTATTGAAAAGAGAAGATAGGCGACTAGTTGTGGCATGATGGCAGTAGTTGGAGGTCAACTGTAAAGAAGTTGACGACAACCTTATAGAAGGGTGACGGCACTAGGGTTTCATTTTAGGGCCTGTTTGGTTAGATGTTAATTAATGGAATGGACTAGAAAACAATGGAACAGAATAGTTTATAATAGAATGGAATGTAATATAGTGCAAAGTTGTTTGGGAGAGATGGAAGGGTTCATAATGTAATGTTGTGAAATGTTATTTGGAAGATGGATGGAATGGAATGTAATGTATAATAAATGACTATTATACCCCTGATATTAAAATGATTGTTGCAAGAGATTTAACGCTATGATTTTAAAATAAAAATCATGTCCAATTAAAAAGTCACGGTTGTGACTTATTCAAGTTACAACAGTGACAAATAATTTTTAAATATATTTTATTTTAAAATAATAAAATTTTTAATAAATAACACGAGAAGAAGAAGAAGTGGTGGTAGAACACAGAGAACGGAAAGAGAAGTTTGGAAATGATAAGCTTGTGGACCGTAATAGATATCTGTGTGTATGATAAACTTGTGGACCGTAATAAATGAGTCTGGAAAAAAGGGAGTTAGATTTAGAAGAAATAATTGGTATTAAGAAAAAGTATTGAGGGTATATTAGGTAGTATGTATTTATTAGTTTACGTTACATCATAAACTCCCGAATTGGAGGTTTCTTATTTTTACTGTTTAGGATGTAATGGAACGTAACATGAAGCCCTCTACTTTCATCTCATTCTGCTCTATTCCATTATGAAACCCTCAACTAAACGATGAAAGTGTGTTACGTTTCGTTCCGTTCCATTAGCAACCCCTCAAACAAACAGGGCCTTAGGGTTAGGGCGTCTATAATAAATTAAAATGAAGAAGGGGTGTTTAGACATAAGGTTAGGTTAGGCTTGTTTCTAGGAATAAGGTATTCCTAGCTTAGAATAATGCTTGTATTAGGTATGTCAATGGGCCGGGCCGGGCCTGCCGACCCGACTCGCCCATTATTTTAAAAAAATAAAAACGATGTCATTTCTAGAGAAGTGAGAGGGCCACAGGCCTGGCCGGGTCAGCCAGTGGCCCGCGCCGACTGACCATGGTCAACCAGGGTCGGGTCGGGCCCGACCATAATTGCCGTCCCTAGCTTGTATGGACATAAGTTTAGAATAAGGTATATTTAGGTATAAAGATATCCTATTCTGCGGTTTTAATAAGACTTATTTGATTATAAGTTTAAGTTTGACTTAAACTAGGAGTAAGTTATTCCAAGCCAAGAATAAAAATTGTTTGAGAATCGGATTGATGTAATCTTAATAAAATTATTTCCAATATGGAATAATGCATTCTTAATTTAATTATTTTCAATATGGAATAATGTATTCCTAATTTAACATAAGTTTCTAAAGATTATTTTAAATTCAAAATAAATTCTAAAATTAAGGCAATTATTTTTCTTAATGTGATTAATATTAATAATTAAATTGAATTCTAACTAAAATTTATATAATTTGTTTTTAAAATTAGAATTAATTATATTTCAATTAGATTGAAATTAATTGATTATATTCCTTAAAATTAATAAATGTGTTTTCTTTAGTAATTAAGAAAAACATTTCTTAATTAAATTTATTTATTTCAATTTGATTAAGATAAATTTAATTGATTAGATTTATGCTAATTGTGAAATCTATCCTTATTTATGCTACTATATAACACACATATATAATATAATATAAGAGAAGTAGAAAAACTAAAAGTTAAAGGGCACTTCATACTTGGAAAAATAAGATTCCATTAATATTAACGTATTTATTTTCTAAAAAAATTGTAACTCTTTACTATTTTATTTGAATTGAGTTAATAAAAGTTTAATATGACTTGTAAGTTATGTATCCAATCAAAATGAGATCCTATGTCAGTTTTTCCATTGAAATTCCTGTATGACTTTTTCGTTGAAATTGGTCCCCTTTGCGTCAAATTTTACATATAAGGCATTGATTATAACTTTGTTCTTCCGTGAAGAACTTCAAGTTTATTGATAAAAAAATGTATGCAAATCATAGATATATCCTTAAAATTGACATTATTACCTCATTCGCACTATATTTATCAAACTAATAGTTTCACCTTATGTCTTTCTTTTAATAATTAACAGGTAATAATGAGTAACACGTACTTTATAAGCAAAATTTTAATTGATGTCAATATTTTGAGTTACAAATCTATTAATTACTATTCAAGCCAAGATAAACATTTTATTTAAGACAACACAAATAGTTATTTTGTTCAAAAGGTTCTTTAATGAATTTGGTATAGTTCTTTTTATTTTTGAAACACAAATTTATTACAAAACATTCGAGGCATGTAGTATGCCGTATGAATTAAGGTCTCACTAATAATTCAAATATACACTTAGACTATTCCTCTCAGTTACGAAAATAATTGTGTTGGAAACCACAAATATTAAGTAATGCACTTGAATCTTTTATAATGCTATCACACTTCAGAAGTGTTATCCCAATAATAGTATAATCGTCATGTAGAGATATGTCATAAACTACTTAAGCTATGCAACCGGAAGATTGATGGTTTATGCTTTATAACCAGTTGATTGGTTATACATTTATAATATTTATTTTCTTAAAGAAAATTTTATCTTATATATGTTTATAAAATCAATTAACTTATAAGATCAAGTATATATGATATATGTACTTTATAAATAAAATTATAATGAGACCATAATTACAAGTTTATATTACATTTAAAGTATTATCCTAAAATTGCTTATAGTTATTGCATCAAAGACTAAATATTAATAAAATTAAAAGGCTAGCACGCATCATATTTCTTTCTTATAAGTTAGTTTATACCTTACAACTAATCGGTTGATTATATATTTGTAATATTTATTTTCTTTAAGAAATTTTTTCTTATATATGTTTATTTAATTAACTAACTTATAAGATGAAGTAAGTATAATAAATATACTTTATAAATGGAACTATAATAAGATTATAAGTTCATATTACCATTAAAGTATTATCCTAAAATTGTTTTTTAGTCATTTGTATCAAGACTGAGATTAATAAAGGCTAGCATATATAATATATCTTTCTTATTAATTATTTTATACCTTATAGCCAACCAGTTGGATATGCATTTATAATATTTATTTTTCAAATTTTTTAATTTCATATATTTATTAAATTATCTAAATTATAAAATAAAGTATATGCAACAAATATATTTAAAATAAAATTATAATGAAACTATAATTATGAGTTCATGTTTCCTTGAAAGTGTTATCCTAAAATTATTTATAATCCTTTTATCAAGATTAGATACTAATATAGCAGAAAGGCTATAGCACCTAAAATATTTATTTTTTCCTGAAGGAATCAGTTGATATCATTAAAAAAAATTAGTTGAGTAAATGTGGAGGTTCTTGCCGACAAGTTTTTAAAACTAACCTACTATAATAATTTCATATTAAGATTTCATTTTAACGATTATATAAGTGATCCTTTGAGTTATAATTTTTAAGTTATTTCACAAAGAGACTACTATATTTTCATATTCTTTGGGATTATACTAACCAATGGTAGCTAAATTGGTAATTATTAGGTATAATATGGAATACAAAGAAGATCATTAGGAAGGATGCTTATTTTTTAACTATTATTTATCTAATAAATCATTGCATAAAATAGGACGACACTTTGAAAAGTAGAAAATATCTCTAGACGAAAACAATTACTAATGGATGAATAACTAATACGATTGATTCTAATAAAGTACATATTAATATTTCATATCTAATTAGAATATTATATGATGAAATAATTAAATTATACAAAATAAATAAATCACTTTAAAATTTATACGCTAATTTAAAAACTTATGACATCAGTAAAATCAATTTGAAAAGTAGAATTTAAGAGTGAAGATACGTAGGGAAAACTGACCATAATAGTGCAAGCAGTGAGTCCGGATTTCTCTCGTGGGTCTATCTTGGAACAAAGCAAAACCATCGCCCCCGCATACCAAGGAATGGCACAAAGAAACCACCCAATTATAAACCTGCATGAGATTTAAGAAGAAACAAATAAGACATGTACATGCAAAGGGTATTATATTAAGTAATCCAATATGATAAAATGAAAACAGGTTTTACATATACATGCATGAATTCTTAACCAATAGGATGAAAAGTCAAAACCTCATCATAAATCTTTACTAAAGACTTATGCAGAAGAAGCATATCTAGAAACTTATATAAAGTTTAGTGGTATAAAGCTCAATGGGGTCGAACACAATATTAATTAATTGAAAAGAAATTTTGTAATTAACAGGTACCACTATATTAATTATAAATATTTTACATCCATTAAAAAGAAACTAATCTTTTCTAATTTATTAATTTTTAAACTTAATTTACCAACAGTGTAATTGCAGTGTGATACAAATTAATTGTTAAAAATTACGCTAAACCTAATAAAAACAAGATAAATAATGACAAAATGAAGCGCAAAGTATCATAATTCAAAAAAAAGCAAAGGATTCATAAGTTTTGAAATTAGCAATATGGACAATCAAACACTAATACAATAACAATTTAAAGAATACATGCTTGTCCCTATTAATCATTTAAGCTCAATTTCAAATTATTTTTAAATTAAAATCAGGAAATGACTTTTTTTTTTTTAAAAAAATGTGATTTGGTCTAGGTTGCTCTCAACGAAGTATCTTTTGGTTTATATTCAACATGTATAAGATTTTTATTTAACAAAAGGGGCTTTTTCAACCTAATTAATCGTTTTGCAAAAATTTCAACATTTTTTGTTTAAATTGTCCCGTTTGAACACTTAACTTGACAAAAACTATAAACTTTTAGTCTAATTTTGTCAAAAAAGTAGTAAATTGATATTTTCTTTTAACAATTTTAATAGTTCTCACACATTGATCCTACCCGGCAACAAATAAAAGTTTATCGATTTTAGTTTATAAAGATCAATTGATTTATTGATTTTTAAAAACAAAAATTATTAAATTAAATCAAACTAAAAGTTAAAATCAAATTAAAAAATTAACAGATTCAAAATTGTTGTATGGCTAAATAGCTATTTTTGTTGTCTATCCTCGTGAACTTAATTACTTTATGAGTAGTTTTTCTCTTGAACTCATAATTTTGTTTGGGTAATATAAAGTTCCTTTTAGCTCATATACGGATGTTCGAAATATGAGCAGTATTATCTAGAGTTTGTTTGTTAGCTACTATTGCTACTAATTAATCTACCAGTGAAGGGGGACGAGATTATACTTACAAAAACCAACCTATACCAATACCGCAACAAGGAAGGCTTGGCTTTGCTTGTACTAGTACGGGTCTTGCTTCCGCATAAACGTAGCTTGTATAAGACCCTTGAAATCATAGGACGTAAAAATGAAGTTCATCAGATAAGCAACAATCGCGCATAAAAATAATCTGCTTATATGTATATGAATGTTTTTACATGCGTGAGTTCAATTTCTATTTAACTTTTAGAATCCAAGACTACAAATGTATTTGTTCGTTTATCTTTTAGATCAAGTATAAAAAAAGGTCCTTGATGGACGAAATAATGACGTAAATTATAACCCCTTGATAAAACTACTGTTTACCTAAGAATTACTGGGAACTCTTATTTTGGTTAGAGTCATTATGATTTAGATATTCCCTATGAGGTTAGTGGAAGAAGAATTCTTTTAGTGATTAATTGGTTATAAGTTACCGTCTGATAAAAGAAGATAAGAGATCTCGTACCAACTCCTGGGTTGCCAATATTGATTTCATTGATCACCGTAGGAGGGTATGGTGCAGGCTGCTCGGGCGGGTAAACTGTGGGATATTGAGGAGGATAAACTGTGGGAGGATGAGGAGGAAGGTAAGGATCTGGGGGAGCAGAGGCGTTGTTGTTGGGTGATACTGATGGCGGTGGTGGGAAACCCATGACCGGCTGCTGTGAATCAGCATCACCTTGAGACATGCCGTTGTGAGGTAGTGGATGCGGGTGGTAAAGGTGATCTGAAGTTCCTATGTGTTTTCCGTCTTCTGCACTCATTTACTCGCTTTGATTGGTTTGACAACTTGTATGATCAATGGTTCATGGTTATGTCACGTACAGAATATATATAGCAGATTTGGGAGGTAAAGCAAAGAAAGGGAATTAAGGATCTGTCAGAGGGTAGGATTAGTTTAATTAGTCGTGATGCAATTGATGAGCCCTTCCATATCCTTTGGCCATTGTAAGTTTGTTAATTTTTATTGGAAATAGTCGTCAAAGTTTCTTGTCATTTTCACCAGACATTGTCTGACCCGACGGCCTATGCGATTGTCCGATCGAAACTATGCTAGGTACATTTTTTCTGGATTTTTACATTTATAATATTTTAGTACAGGTAAACAATTATTTCATCCCACCATTAACTAGTATCGAAAAGGTAAATTATAAATGAAGTTGTGCATCTTAATTATTCTGCCTTATTGTTACATAGCTATTAATAAGAGTATTATTTTCTTTTGTATACTCGCAACTTAATTAGTACAAATATTAAACGGATCCACTACAAGAATGCAAGGTGTTCTTTAACGGATCGACTACAAGAATCTTCACTCGTATAGTTATGTTTTGTATTGTCATTCCGTTTTATATTTGCTGTTTGAGACCAGAGTCAGTCGTTGGTGTGCTATCAACAAACAATATGAAATCAACACAAAATATCAAAACCAAACTTTTCTGGTGCGAATCAGGCAAATAAAAGTTGAAAACTAAATGGCATTAGGGTTTGAAATAATTTATTATAAAATAATTGCTCGGTTGCCTTGAGAAAAGAAATATTACTAAGATTAGTTTAACAATTTATATTTTGTATTGATCATGAGATTATTATTTATACTAAAATGAGATAACGCCTCAGATCATTATTATCGAATCCTGTCCAAAGTAGAAGTCCCACAATGACTCCAAATCCTGTCATCGTATCAAATAAATAAATTGAACAAGTCAATGCGTTCACAATGGCTTTTCAGCGACGTTGTTTGTGTCATCATGTTTCAAAATTTTTCCATTAACCAGAGAAGACTAGGTCATTCTTAGTTGATTGTTATGTAAAACCACTAGGCATTTTTATCCGTACTTTATTATACAAATCAACTCAAAGGCCAGATTACAAGGATGCATTTTAGAAAATGTTCTTAGAAATTGTCTTAGATCTTCATTATTGAATTACCACTTTCCTGAGATTTTCTTCATCTTAGAAAACAGAAAGAAGTTCCTAATGTCGTTAAATATAATTTAAACGAAAGAATAATTTTTTTACATTATGACCTAAAAAATTTACATAAAGTGTTATGAATTTTACAATTTTCGAATTTTTAGTACATGTAGAATTAATGCTAATAAAAAATTAACCTTAAATAAATTGTTATTTGGACACAATGCATACAATGATATGAAATTTTAATAATTTCTACCATATTTTTTATTTGAACATATATAAAGTTGAATTTGTAGAAACTCTAAATCATACAGAAGCAACTATAGGATATTAATTTATAGAATTCTATGTACCTTAATAATTGATCTATAAATAATAAGACGATTTTAAGAATTTTTGAATTAAAAGACATGATTGTTATTATTAAAATTTGTATAATCATATTTTAGAATTCTTGTAAAATAAAAAAATGGCCTATACTCTTTCTCTTTTCTCTCCTATTGGTATAAGGCAGATTATAATAATGTAAACCTAACCTCTTATAAGTTATTTATATAAAGTTATGAAATGATAAGAGAAACTTAAGCTTATTAGTTAAATGATTAGACCTTATCATCAGGATGCTGCAAAAGTCCTTCCCAATAATTGCATTACTCTTACTAAACCTACTGATAAGGTCAAGCCTAGAATATGATTAATAATATAACCATGGGTCTCTATGCCTCTATTTGACCTGATCGTAAAACAAAAGACTAATTAGCTATAGCCCATATAAAAAGAGACCCTAAAATTCTCCTATTTGGACAAAACTAATTAGGAGTTTAATTGAATTTTTAAAAAAATATTTTGAAAATGAATTGATTGGGTCATATAACAATTTAATAAGTTCATGAGTAATTTTAAAAGACATGTGAATAAAGAAATCAATTAAATGAACTATCCATACTAGAACATAACAGGTAACATGTTGTAATTAAAATATAATTCCTTATATCCACAAGCGTAAACAACTCAGTAATTGAACCCTGTGCTATAATAGTATAGGACTTGCATCCATGACTCGTGCAGTCATTAACTATGCATGAATATATCAATTCAGTCTTAAACTAAAAGCCCATTCTTAAAACATGAGTCGTGATTCCTAAGAAATTATGAACCTCATATATAGATCAATTGGTAAAAACAAAAATGGTCTACTCCATAAAGAGATATTAACCATAAAGATCAACTATGAAAGAGACCAACCACTTCTATAAATAATTCATAACACATATTAAGAACAAAGAATCATATATGCATATATAACAACATGCGTGCATCGCAAAAATCATAGTACAACAAACAAGGGAAAAATTTGTAACGTAATTAATATCAAGTGCTGTAAAAATGTGACATGGAAGTCACAACTCTCACTATATCAAAACATTGCAAGACAATATAATAGTTAAATTTCCTATATGCTTATAAAAATATATCGGCCTAGCCCCTTAGGTAGTTGGACAACTAACATCCTTATAGTGAAATATACTCATAAAATACATCATCATCGTCAACCTATCCTTAAGTTAAAGTGCTTAAGTTGAACATTCTTGGCACCACTAACGTTTTTTGTATTCTTAGAAAGGAATACATCAAAAGAGTTATCACATTGAATTTTGATAGGTCTAGCAATCCATGATACAACTCCTTTAGTAAACATGAAAAATGTAACCTATAGTAGATTTCTTGTTATTGGAATACCCACCAAGGTTTGCATCAACAAATCTGATGATCTAAGGATTGTCTATAAATGTTGCATTTTTTGTACTCTTAAAAGTTTTTATCACAATTTATTTACTCATAACCCAAGGGAAGTGAACCTGTCATTGATAAATAATATAGTAATGGATAAAATGTTGATGTAACATGGAAGCTATAATGATTTAGAATATTCTCCTACTACTAACTTGTCAAAGAATTAAAATAGATTGATTTTTGATGAATTTAATTGATAAAATTAAATAAATTCTAAACAAAGGAATAGACCAATAAGCACAAAATAAAGAAAATATTCAAATGAAGAATTTAGATAAAAGTAATATCTAGATAAGGACTCTAATATCATCATTATAGTTATGATTCAATAAACTTATAAAAGTTTTAATATCTAAACTGGAAAAAATTTCCAGTTCATGAAATTGGTCTCTCTCAAGTGATAACCACTTACCCTTAAGTTAATTAATCGATATCTCTATTCAGTTAAAAATTCCCAAAACTTCATTAGATTTTGTGAATTTCCTTGAAAGGCTTGATCATAATATTCAAGAATTTATGTAAGCCTAACACTCCATGCAACTCCTAATATCTAAGCTAGTGTCCACTAATATGTATATTCTTTTAAAGTGTCCACGCCACAAATTAATATTAGGCCTAATAACTAGCTTTTTATTAAATATTCCTTAAGAACATTCAAAGAGATCTCATAAAAATAAATTTTAAATTTTAAATAATATTTAATCAATCCTTAATAAAGACAATACTAGGGTTTTGATATGATATGAATAAAGTGAAATAAGAAAATAATATTAAAGAATCACTAAGGCAAGTGCACCTACATTTCCAATTGCATAGTTTAGATGAGGCAAGTATCAATCCCACGAGTATTGTGATTACTAGTAATAATATTCTTTCTATTATCTAATTTGAATAAGTGAATGGTTGAATTAAAAAGAAAATAACAGAAATTAAATATCAACTAAATGTTTATTAGCCAAGGTGATTGATAAGAACAAACAATCAAGATATAGTATAATATATTAGAAGTAAAAATCCCTAAAACTTTTCTTTGTTTGAAATTTTACCATTGTTTTAAAAACTAAATCCATTCGGTCGGTTTAACATTAAAGCTTTGAATGACCAACTTTTCAATTTAGTTTCAAATTTTTAGCTTGATTTAATTTGATAATCTTTGTTATTAAAAACTATCAGTTTATTAATTAATTAACTATTTTTCATAAACTAGTATGTTTTTATAAACTAAAATAAATCGATTAAGTTTCATTTAACATTCTCCTTTTTTAATTAAACTTTAAATTTTTTATGGGTAAAGATAGTCTTCTTTAATTATTTTTCAAATTCTTTAATTTTATTCAATATTTAACTGATTTTATGACGATTCAATACCGGTTGAACCTTTTAAACCTTAAACATCTTATCTTATCAGTTTAACTTATAATCTGGTTTTTAAAACATTGATTTTTACTGATTTAGTTAGTCTTAACACCTTGGACCAACAAAAATTCCTAAGTTATAAATATATTCTCTCACAAGCAATAAAGTCACAATCTTTAAATTAATTCATTCAAAACCTCTTTCTATTCAAAACAACCTAAAAATGCATTATCTCTCCTCATGTATTCCTATAATAGGTTTCACTCTAACCCAAAAAGATTAACGAAGGTTTGTAACTGAAATACGAGGTAAATTAAGTACCAAGTAATATAAAAATAATTAAACTATAAACTAGACTCCCTCAAAAATCATACTAAAAGTATGATGTAATTAGCACATATCAAATACCCCATACTCTTAAAAATTTTCCTACCCCTTATTTAAAGAAAAACACTAAATTTAAACATCACAAGAGCATTGAAGATTATTTGAAAGTCATATAACCTTTTTATGTTGTCTACTAAAACCACTCTTTAACTTCAACCTTTTTCTTTGGTTTGGAGCTAGTAGAATTAATTTATTCAATGCTCAATTATTCATGTTTTTTTTTCTTTTTTCTTTTATTATTTTGTGGGATAATAAAAAATTCTTATAAAGAATTCACATTTAACTCAATTAGTAGTGTTAATTTATTCAATGCTCAATTATTCATGCTTTTTCTTTCTTTTTTCTTTTATTATTTTGTGGGATAATAAAAATTCTTATAAAGACTTCACATTTAACTCAATGTATATACAATTGATATTTAAAGTACATAGTTCAAATTGATTATCCATTATCAAAAATAATAAATCAAATTGAAATCACCTTAATCCTCAAAGCTCATAACTATTCACCTAAACAAATCAAATTACAATAAAAACTAAACTTATAATGAATCATCATAATCAATATTCTCTTAAAGTAAAAATTTTTCCTAAAATTATTCTTATTAAGCTACTTTTGGAAAAGTTGATAAGCAAAATCATTAATTACCTCCCCCACACTTAAGTTGTACATTTTCCTCAATGTACAAAACATACAAGAATGATGAAAAATAATGGGATAAAGTAAAGATAGTTGATAGTCCCTAGAAATAGAAGATTTCCAGTATTGTCTAATGTAATCCTTAGCTGGTGAAATTTGACCTCTATTTAGAACATAAGGGTAATGTTTCCCTTATAATCAATAAAACTCCATCAATTATCAACTCGAGCAAGAATGAATGAAAATTAAAATAATTTAAATTTATAAGTTTAAAACTAAGAAGACAACCTAAACAACAAGAACAATAACAATAAAAACAACAACAACAACAACTACAACAACAACAACAACAACAACAACAACAATAACAATAACAATAACAATAACAACTTAGTGAAAATTTCGCTAATATACAGGGTCTACGGAGGTCCAACAGTATATAACCTTACCCTTAATAGGTAGAAAGGTTGTTTCCGATAGACCTATATGAAAAAAGGAAAAAAATGTATATATATATATATATATATATATATGCCTATAAATATTACAATAATAATATAATAATAACGAAAAATAAATTAAAGATAAAAATAGACATAAAAGATAATAATAAATTATAATAAAATAGATAAATACGTATAAATAAAAATATAAAAATAAGCAATATAATGAATATAGAATAAGGTAAATAGTAAAAAATAAAAGATAAAATAAGTAAATAAATACACAAACAAGAAAGAATACAAGTTAATAAACAAATCAAACAAGTTATTAGAAGAAAATGCTTAGGCTAAGTAAGGACATGTTCAGGCTAAATAACAAAGAGGAAAGTAATATATATTAAAAGTTTAGGCTAAATAGACGACATAAGACTCAAAGAAAAATGTATAAAAGACTTATGAGAATGAGAAGGACCTCCCTAAGTGAGATTCTTTATCCGTATCCTAAGACGCTAAAGTTTTAAGGGATATGTTCTCGATAAGTTTCGAAGGAGCCATATCATTCTTGATCACTTACCACCAATTCTTCTTAGACCTTCTTTTCTTGCTCATACAGTCTCTAAGTACAATTTTCTCGCATCGTCTTATTGAAACTTCAAAATGTCTCCTTTTAACATATCTGACCATCTAAGCTATATCTCTCTTAATTTTCCATTAATATTAACCACCTTTAATTTACCTCTTGCCATTACATTCTTAACCTTATCTTTTCTAGGAAGGTTGCATACCCAACAGAGCATCCTCATCTCTGCTATCATCAGTTTATGACTATGCGCCTGTTTAATGGGCTAACACTTTGCCCTATATAGCATGGTTGAATAAAATTTACCTTTAAGCTTGAGTAATATTTTCTTGTCACATAAAACTCCTAATGCATTTCTTTATTTATGCCACCCTGGTTTGATATAGTGAGCTATGTCTTCATCGATGTCTCTATTGCTTTAAAAGATAGGTTATAGATACTTAAAGCACTCTTTTTGTCTTATAAATTTAAAATCAATCTTTACCTCCACATTAACAACCATCCTATGGTCCAAAAAGTTATACAATAAGTATTTAGTCTTAGCCATGCTCAGTTTAAAGCCTTTTGATCTAACATATCCCTTTGAAGTTCTAGCTTGAAATTGACATCTTCTTTTATCTCGTCCACTAAAACAGTATCATTAGCAAACAACATATATCAAGGCACATCGCCTTGGATATTCTTAGTAAGCTCGTCCATCAATACTTCAAATAAAAAGGGGCTCAATGATGAGCCTTAATGTAGCCTAATATTGATAGAAAAATGCTCTGTATCTCCTCCTATCATCCTTACTCTAGTCTTTACACCTTCATACATATCCTTAACAACCCATAAATAAGTCATACAAAATCTCTTAACTTCTAAACACCTCCACATGATTTCCTTAAGTACCTAATCATATGCCTTCTCTAAATCAATACAACCCATATGTAGGTTACGTTATCTTTCCCTGTAGTATTCCATTAATAAGAAGATAAACTAAACTACTATTAAAAATCATACAAACTACTAAACTAAAATAAAAAAACCTAAATATTAGGTTGCTTCCTAACTAGCATTTCTTTATGAGTAATTTAGCTAAACATTTCCTCAGGCCCTTCATTCAAACTAGATTTATAATCAAGGGCTTTTTTCCACTCACGTTTGGAATATAAGGCTTCTTAGTTTCAAACATTCTATGGCTTTGGATTTTACATATTCCCTTCTTATAATAGTAAGAAGTATGAACCCTATTACTTGAATTAACAATCAATAACTCCTTAAATATACTCTCATTAGAAAGGAAGTCCTCTAAGTATTTATTATAAGTTGTTATTTATAAAAGAAATTTAATAAAATTTTTGTTAACATATATTTCTTTAAGAAACCCCTTTATATTTTTAGCTTGCTCGAATATAAAATTGTCAGTTAGGTCTCTTTAACCACTTCTGTCTTTAGCTCTTCATCCTTGTCTTCCTCTTTCTCTTATTCATCCTCTTTTTAAATAGCATCTTCCTCCTTCTCTTTAACGTATAACTCTTCTTCACTCCCAAAAAGTTTTGCATTCACTTGTTCCATTGAATTTGAACCGGTACAGTTAGACAAAACCCCTTGCTACTCTTCAAAGACAAAATGAATAAGCTATCCAATCTAAATCTCCAAGTTTTCAATCTAATATAAATCTCTAAATTATGGATAGAGGCTTCAGTTCTTGGAAAATGAGCCTTAGTTGTAGTAATTGCTTTCATCACAATCTCCTCGAGACCTGAATTCTCCTCTTGCTATTGTTGTTTTAGAAATTTAAATGGAGTTTGATTATTCCATGCAAAGGTAGGATAGTCTGTCCACCCCAAATTATAAGGATCACTATAAGGGATGTTTTAAGGTTAATTCCTTATGTAATTTGGTTGCTCACTTGGTTACCACATGTTTTAAAGCACTTAGCATTCATGATTAGAGTGGCCACTACTATAAATATCGCAGTGGATCACCCATATTAGTTAGGCTTTTAAATACATGTTACCCTACCTCTCATTCCATGATTATAATGTTTCCATAAGCAATGACATACCACAATCCCTTGTAGAATATTTTCCTGTCAATCCTTCCATTGCTTTGGCTAACACAATAACTATCCAAATCCTGAAAGTGAATCATTGATTTTTAAAAAAAATATATAAAAAATATAAATCACCAATTTAAAGTAATAGACATGGTTAAACAACCAAAGGATAAACTAGATCTAGGTAAGAATTTCCTTAGAACCTTTACTATACTTTGAATCTATCTTCACTTAATGAATAATCCTAGGTCCTTACAGTAGTAAAAATTCGTAAATTACAAATTTATTCTCTCTCAAGCAATACAGTAACTATTCTTAAATTAATTTGATCAAATCTCTTTCTAATCAATATAACTTAAAAATGCATTAGCTCGTTTCTTGAATTCCCATGATAGGCTTCACCCTAACTAAGAAAGATTATATAATTTTTTCTCTAGTAACCTATTCAACATTTATTATTTATCTTGAGATCTATTCATATATTTCATCTCTTGATCTTAATATATGAATTCAAATATTGAATCTTTAACTTCTTTCCTTCAATTAAACAAGTATAAAAGCATGAACAATTAAGGATATTTCATGAAATTAAAAAAAACAATTTTAAGTAAATTCTAAGGTTCATCTCATGAAAATCTATATCCCAATTAGTTTATAATAAAAAAACCAAAAATAATTATAAAGAAAAAAGATGAAAGATAATGTTCTCATAACTTAAATTTGATTATTTACCTATTGATCTTGATGGAATCTTGCTTTTTCTCCACAATTCCTTCTCTTCAATGTTCTCTTAAGTCTCCTATGCCTTTGGATTAATTTCTAGTCCTCCTAAACATCTCTTTATATGCTCCAGAGTTTTCTTTGGATCTAGATTTTTGACCAGTAGGTTATAAATCTTTATCCTAGTTAAAAAACCCTAAAACATCTAATGGTTCAAACCAGGTTTCCTACCTATCTATAGTTTAACGAAGTCATAAGAGCTGACTTACGAGGAGCATGATTAAAGTGTTATATTACTAGGATCACAATTCAAGTGTTGTATTACTATGAACAAGATTCAATATGTAAAGTATCCTTGGAAATTCGATAGGAGAACTATGCATGATAGTTATAAGAAAAAAAAATATTCATGGCCGTTCCCTTATGAGAGATTCTAAAGTAGCATAGCTTTAAGGATAAACTATAGTAGAATATGAAGCTTTAATTCCTCCATATAAGGTCTCATTAAGTTCTATTGCCTCCATTATTCTATAGTTTTAGTAACAAACTACTCTTGTCTTTAGTTTGAAAGTTGAAATGTTTAGTACCATTAGTTGCTCTATTATTCAAGCAAGTACTTCGATATGCTCTTGGTGCTTTTTTTATCTTAGAATATTTTAACTTTCCTTTCTTTTCAAATCTAATAAAATAGATTGCTAAATAAGAGTTTAAAGATGATATATTCATTTTGGTCACTCCATTTCCATTAAGTGATATAGAGCAAAATTTTAGACTAGGATTAGTGTGAGCTTGTAATATGATATTTCCTGAGGATTGCATTTTATAAATAGGCGATATAACCACATTGAAGATATAAGAGATTAATGGATTTAGGGATTAAAGAGCATAGGTTGTGGCAATTAGTGAGATTTTTCCCATGAATTCCATTACATATAGAGAGTTTATCAATGCTTGCAAGCCATATGATGAATGATTACTTAACGATAGCTTGTGGATACCACACTAAATTTTCCAATGCAATTTAAAAGTTCAATTCCTAAATGAAACCCTAAAAGAGTAGTTAGACAAAATGTCAAAAGGATGATTTATCCAAATAATAAAGTCCTTGTGGAGGAAACATGATAGTATTAGGGTGCAATCACAATTAACTCATATTTAGCATACTAATTAAGGTAGAATTTATTATCTTTGAATGCCTCTTTGATAATAACTATAGCTAGGATAAGATCTTAAAGTTTTAGGAAAGAAATGGTCTTACATAGGGTCCCAAGGAACTCTAATTATTTAACCAAATGTTGATAAGGAAAACATCTCCTAGCATGTGTTTAAAAATTATTTTTGATTGGTGTCTCATCTTAAACATGTATAACATGGTTGAAAAAGAGTCATATTTAGGAGCGTAAGAGTAAAATTTCCTATGTCTTAGGTAATATGAGTGAATCCACTTGACCTAAAAGGATTCTTTAATCTCTAGATTCCAAATTCTTTTTATCATGAAAATTTTGTTATTAAGCTTCTGGGGAACCACTCCCAAGCCTCCTTCATCTTTAGGTAAGCATACTATTTTCTAAGAAAATTTAGCAATATCAATTCCATTTGTAGTTCCAACCTAAAAGAAGCTTTTAAGGACTTTTTAAAATATTTTTGGCTAAGCTAGAAGGGAAAGCAATATGGATGACCAATAGGTGTCAAATGACTTTAAAACAAACATAGTCTACTAGAATTTACTAGTAAAGATAACGGATTTATTGCACCATCTTTCTATTCTATATTGGATTCTTACAATAAGAGGTATAAAATCCATATAATATGGTCTCTTATGTGAAACAAGTATATCCAAATAAGTAAATGGAAATTGTTTTTATTTAGAGAGTATGATGGAGATCCATCCATATAAGTGAGAAACAATAGAAAAAGACAAAGAAGTGAATTTTATCATTTTTCATAGTCAATTTTGATATCTCCTTAAAGGTATTAATAGTAGTCATTAAGGACTTTATAAAGTGTAAGTTAGCCTTAGAAAGAAGGAGGATATCATCTATAAAAGACAAGTTGTAAATGTCAAGCTTCTTACATTTATTATGGAACTTTAAATTCCTTTCTATCATGCTTTATAAGTCTTGTCAAGAATTTCACACATAGGGTAAATAGATAAGGGTATAAGGGATTCCCTTACCTCCCTTTCCCCTTTAGTAAACCTTATCAGAGTTCTATTTACAAGCATTTTAATGGAAACAATTGTAATACATTACTCAATCCATTTGGTAAGAGTTATAAGGAACCTAAAACCTTATAAGGTACTGATGATGAAATTCTAATTGATGGAGTTAAAGGCTTTATAAAAATCCATTTTCATTGTATAACTTTTGAAGGAGCTCTTTTATTACAGTTCTTGAACAACTTTTAAACAAGGAGTATATTATCCTTTATATGTATCCCTTCTATAAAGGCTCCTTGAGTAATATTGATAAAGGGCTTTGAAACTAACATGAGCTTTGAAGCTAGTAGTTTAGAAATAATTTTACAAATAGTGTTACAACATAATTTTAGTTTAAACTCTTTTAAAATGATGGGATTAGTCAGCTTAGGGATAATATTTATAAAATTCTTGTTGAAATCCTTTAACATGTAACCTTTGTTGAAGGATCCAAAATAACTTTATTTAACAAATTCTTAATTAGATGCCTTGCTTTCTGAAAGAATAGGATATTAAGACCATTAGGCCATAGTGCTTTGTTTGGTTTTATGACTAAAAAAATTCTATTTTCCAATCTAATACATTAAAAGAACTGGCAATAGTAGATGCGTCCACATGTGGAATCGTATTTGTGATGAGAGAATTGAGAAATCATAGTGATGAAGTTAAGGTATTTACAGAGCAAAGAGTTTCAGAGAAACGATTAAAGGTTTCTTGTAGAAGTTCACCTTGAGTGTGTGCTATAGATCCATGCTTTTTCTATAACCAAGTGATTCTATTATGGCTTTTCCTTGGAAGAACAAATTTATGGAAGAATTATGTGTTCCTATAACCATCATTGAGCTATTACAACCTTGATCCATATTTAAGTATTGTGTAATTGACCTTCATTACTTTATTAAAAGCTAAAAAAATCTATCTTTTCCTCTTCTTATAATGTTAGATTTGTTACATCTAGATATCGAGAATGTTAGATCATATTAAGCTTCTCATCAGTCACATTCATAATTGGTTGAGAATTGTTGTATTTTGTTTTATTAAGGATTTTGTTACCACTACAAATAAAGTAGTGATAGACCTTCATCGTTCACTAAATGGTTATTGAATCTAAAGGGGAAGTGAACTTTCAGACTTGGAGACCAATTACAAATGGAGATAGGTGTATAATATGAGAAGAGTGGATTATTAAATACTATTTTGTTTTCTAGGAAGGATGCCGTCCATTGAGAATTGACCATGGAAAATTTTTCCTAAGAAACAATCTATTTTATTTCTTATTGCTCCATATATAGGGATGGCAAAAGAGCCTAAGCCCAATTTAACGTAGTCTAGCTTGACTTGAAATCAACGGGCTCGCCTGAGTTAATTAGTTTTTGGTTTAGGCTTAGAATAATGTTGTTTTATTTTTTAATAAAACTACATTTTAATAATAAAGAATATTTAGGACAACGGACCTAAAGCCTAATTGACCAAAGTGAAGCCCAAAAGTCCAATCCTTTAGTAAATTTATAATTAAGGCAATTACCTACATACTTTGTTTATATAGTTGCTTTTCTTCTTATCTTTTAATATGGGAATTAGGAACCTTCTTCCAAAGAGTTAGGATTTTGAGCTTAACAAACCCAAATTTTAAGTCAGTTGCTTCCTCAACCATACCTATGGGCTTACCAATGAAGTCCGCAATATGAATTAGATAAAGGGTGGTCTAATACTCATGTGGTACATTATGTAGAATAATTCAAAGTGGAATCTATTTCTACCTTATTATCATTAACTACTGAATAAGAAAATGCAAAGAGGAGGGAACATAAAAGAAGTAGCTGTGATAAAAAGGAGGGAGTAATATAGAGAGGGTAGGAAGAGGGTGACTAAACGTAAACCAATAGAGCAAGATGCTAGGATAAAATAAAAGGAAAGAAGGGCAAGTTGAAAAAGAGTAGTAACAAAAGTGGAAGAAAGAAATAAGAGGAGAGTGAGAGCAAGAAGTAATAAAGGGCAACTAGTTAGAGGCATTTGACCGATTGTAAAAAATGGTTTATGCTTCTACAATCAGACAAATTCCTCCACGCTTACTCCCTATAAACTTTAATAACTTGTTTAATCAATAAATAAACTAAGCTAACTGACCTTAATAGTTATTGAATGTATGACACAAGCATTCTAAGCATATTGCTAGTATTTTACCTAGTGTTTTTGTTTTAGGACAATACTTGAAGTCTTTGGTGAATTGCTAAGCATGTAAAAACTAATCCCTTTTTAGAATGAATTATTTAATTTTTAATAAAAATCTTATAATCAGTCTAATGAGGAATAATTCTAGAAATTTTTAACTTTAACAAAATATCGATTAAGATAATTCATTACATGTTTATTTGTTATTGTGATTTGATTTATTTAGGTAAATAGTAATAGTTTGCTTCATTAATTTTGAAAATGGATACTTGATTAGCACCAGAATACTTTTGTATAATTTGGACATACAATTGAGTTAAAAGTGAATTCTTTTTAACCATTTTTAGTATCCAACAAAAGAAAAGGAAAAAAAGGAAAAAATGTGAATAAGTAAACATTAAATAAAACTCTTTGTTGGCTTGCAACCAAGTAAAAAGATTAAAGTTACAGAGTGCTACTAGTAGCCATTAGAAATGATGACCTAATTAAATAATTGTGAGTATTCATGATAAGATGTTTATTCTCCCCTCAAAAAGGTTAAGTGACTTTTCAAAAAATCCTAAAAATGCTCCTATGTTAATATAAAGCTATTGTTTTGTTTTTCTATCACTAAAGGCTATGAAAATGTTTAAAATTTGAATCATCTTTCTTGTGTAAGTTCATTTTATACATTAGGTAGAATTTAGTGGATCGAGTTAAAGTATAAAGGAATATTAAGTGAATTGAATTAATTTATAACTTGACACAAGAATTTAAATGCATAGCAAATTGAAGAACTTGCAATTGAATGAATAATGGAGAGTCTTAATTGATGAAATTGATTTGTCAAATTCTTTCCCAGAGTTGCCAACTATTTAAGTTAAGAGTAATGAAATTGGTTTTCATGAGATTAGAAAATACTTAAGTGTTGGGGAGTTTGATAAGTGTTAAATATATTATACTTTTAGGATGATTTTAAGAGTTTTTTTTCTTATGTTTGGATTTTTTATATGATTTGATACTTAATATGATTTATATTTTGTTTTTAAGCCATTTTTTAGCTCCCTAGTGAAGAAGAAACTTAATTGGGCATGTTGGAGTCAAGTCAAAAAAGTTTTTGCATTAATTTGGATGAACACAGCTTGAACATGGATCCATTTTTAGAACATGAATTAAATATGGAATTGTTTTTTCCCTTGTGTTAGCCTTTGGCCTATTTTGTTTCTTTAAGAGCTTGCATTATAAACACAAATTATCTAATTATAGACCTATGTTTATGGCCTCCATACCTTTATTCGTAAGATGAACCTTTGGTCATAAGATGGACTATGTTTATGACTCATACAGGCAGTGATTTTTACATAAAATAGGGTTATTTTTATAGCTATGAAGAACATACGTTCAACACATCTTGGACTTTTATTGGGTGAGACACTTTGAAATTTTTAGGATTTTGTGAAGATAAAAGGCAACTTTTGGGAATTAAAGGAGGAGACTAAAGACCATTTATAAAGAGTTGTGCTAAAGTGTCTTGAAATAAAGAAAGGAGCAACTTTGGAGAAAAGAAGGGATTTCCATCAAGATTTAGCGAAAGAGACTTAAGATTTCAAGAATCTATAAGAAACACTTTTTTATCTAGTTTCTTATTATTAGTATGAACTATATTAGGACAAATGTAGCTGGGATGAACCTTAACTATTTTTTTGGTGTGATTCTTTGATTTAATGAAAGACATAAGTTTAATTGTGAATTATTCATGGTTACTTATCATATTTGAATTGAAATATACTAATGTTTTAATTCAATTTTAGATTTCATATATAGGGATTGAGAAATCGTCTATATGAATAGATCATGACATGAATAATAAGAATTGTATGGAATCCTAGAGATAAGACCATATATATCTTCTCGGTTAGAGTCAAATATATCAAAAGAATTCATATATGAGTTAATGCATTCCTAGAAGTATTGACTAGAAAAAGATTTCAATAAATCATCATAAGGATATATGTCTAGAGAAAACATATGGTTATAAAGTGGAAATTTTTATCAATCCAAGAAATTAAAGTTCATTATATCAAGATAAATTTAATCATAAAAAGGTTCTAGGATGATTCTACATCTAGATCTTGATTATTAATTGATTACTTCATTTTTATTCATTTATTTGGTTTATTGTTTCATATTAATGATTTTAACTGTGTTCATCTTTTCCTTCACACTAATCAAAAGTTTGTAAGATTAGATAATAGAAAGATGACTTGTACTAGTACTTAGAGTCCTCATAAAATTGACACTTTTGTTGAATTGGACTATACTATTAGAACATTAGGTTTACTTGCTTAGTAATAAGTCTCTAATTATATTATATTTTAATATGATTTTAAGAGCATTTCAATTGTGTTTGACTTATATTTTATTTACATACAATATTTTAGGTCCTTAATGAAGAAGGAATGAATTCATGTATGTTGGAGTCAAGTTAGAGAAGTTTTGGATTGATTTTTGAGGAACATATGTTTAACTTGGTCCTATATCTAGTAACATGGTTGAAACGTGGGATGATGATTTGACATGTGTAACCAATTGATGCATTCTGCAACTTCAACAATATGGCATATAAAAGAACACAGCTAAAATACGACCTTTATGTTCCACTTTGATCATTATACTCCTACGGACATTTATCCATATAAAGAATACAGTTCAAACAATGAAACCGTAGATATGCAAAAGAGGAGCTACTAACCTAATGTGGGCATAACATAATATATCATGTACGTTAGGGTTTTTTGTGATGGTGAAAAACATAAGACCAACTTATGCCCATGTTAGACCTTATTAGCCTCAATTTTAGGGTTTTCTTAAGATAAAAGGAGAGAGAAATGAGAAATGAATGGAGAGACATTTGAGAGGACTAGAGAGAAGTGAATAAGGGCTAAATTAGAGCCCTTAAAATAAGAATAGAGCAACTTGGAGAAAAAGTTCAAGATTCCACTAAGATTCAATCAAAAAGCATTAAAATTACATAATTAATGAGAACTCAATACTTTTACCGTGTTTTGTGTATTTTTATCATTAGCTTTATTTTACCTTTTATGAATTAAATTGTCAAATAGAGTTAAGTGGGATAAACCCCAAAATATATTATTTACATTGATTTCTTTAATTTGCTGATATATTCAAGTTTTCTTGAGAATTATTCATTATTGTATTTTATGTTGAATTTAAGTAGCAAACAAAAAGTATTTAATTTCAATTTTCATATATAAGGATTAAGATATCATATATATGAATAAATAAGAGCATGAATAATTAGAGTTGTATAAAATCCTAGAGATATGATTACATAAATTGATTGGGTTATAGTAAAATCTATCAAAAGAATTCATATAATTAACTAACGCATTCTTATGGATCTTATTAGAAAGAGATTTTAACCAATCAACTTAAGGATAAGAGCTGCATTGCTTAAGAAAGAATGTGATTTTTAATTTGGAATACCTACTAGTCTAAGAAAATAAGGTTAATTATGGACTCATTAATTCAAGCATATAAAAGGTTCTAAGGAGATTCTTTATGTGGATCTTGTTTATCTTCTTTTATTCTTATCTATTTTTTTCATTATTATTTCTAACTTTTGATTTTAGTTTAATTTTCTTTAAAATTAACCATTCATTTTATTATATTAATAATAGAAAGATAGTTAGTATTAATTGTTGTTGTCTTTGTGAAATTGACATTCACACTCATTGAACTTAACTATACAAACAATAATTGCTCTCATCTTTGTAATTTCTTTTAGTATTGGTTTATGGTTTGAATATATCATTATCAAGTTTTTTATGTAAATACTAAGGACTAGGAAAGCTTTATTTTTATTAATATAAATTTACATTTTCTATTTCTATTTCTATTTTCCTTTTTTATTAATCTAGGCACCTTTTGTTTATTTTCTTTTTCTATTTTTATTTATTTTTAAAATTTTAAACTTTTGTAGACTTAAACAAAAGCTTTTACATCATTACGTACTACAGTTAACAACTTCAGATCACAACATAAAAAGATCTAGTCCTAATACATGTAAAGTGATTCACATCAAGAACATAACAAGAATTTTATTTATTTTTATAACTCTCTTTCTTGATCTTGTATTTGTGCTTGACCTTCAAGATTTAGGTATTTAATGCTACTACTACCAAACATAGTGGTAGGACGAGGAAAATGTGGGGGATTATTTTATACTATTTAAGATATATGTTTGATATTTAAGATTTAGGTATTTAAGGCATAAACTTGAAAGCCTCCTTCTAATGTACTTCTTCCTTATTTTTCATCATCAATTCACATTATACATACACAATTAA
>JAOTAY010000004.1:20451920-20468187 GCA_025629805.1 Erythroxylum baracoense
TAAGTTTCTGGTTTCATTGTTTCTTGGGTGTAGGTTCTTTATACCAAGGTTCTTGTCTTTTTAGACAAAGGGTCAAGCTCCATCAATGTAACATCCCCTCACCTATCATAGGATATGTATCGGAATGACCTACAGGCCTCCCGGTACGTACCCTACGGTAAGGGGGTGTTACAATCAAAACCATATTTGTGTTTAGGTTTCTTGGATCATATAATCAGATTCTTGTGGGTTTTTAGGGTTTATCTCTATTGGGTTCACATCATAGCCCAAAAAGAAACCTAATAATTATTATAGCTAGATAATAGCCTCAAAAGATGTTAATGGCCTAAATAACATAAAACACAAGCCTTAGTTAAGAAAAAAAATCCCAAACTGTGTTCAACCTAACATCTCTTTTATATCAGCCCTTATGTATAGAATGCATTTATCTCATCTAAATTCCATGTCCAAAAACTTACCTTAGCCAAAACTTCTTCTTGCTTCATAATTTATGTGATTAAGGCTCCAATTGTGTCTTGCATCGCTTTAGTTTTAGAGGGTGTTGTTAGACCATTTATTATACTTAATGGAGATTTTATTAACTTCACAAGCTGATTCTCCTCAAAAGGATTTGTCCTTGAATCATAGCCTACAAGAAAAGTAGAAAGATAAGAAATATTAAATGTAGCAAACATTATAGTAACCTAGTAAATCTAATTTATGGACGGTAATACCAATGCCCTCTAGGACTTGGAATGGTTCATCTCCACAAGGCATCAACTTTGATTTTCATTTTTCTGGAAGCCTTTCCTTGCCCATGTAAACTCAAACCCAATCTCCTAGTTTAAAAATAACCTTTCTATATCCTTTATTGGCTTTAGATATATAAGCATCAGTTTGCTTCTCAATATATTATCGCCCCTTCTCATGAAGTTATTTCACAACTTTGACCTTCTTTTCTCCATTTGTACTAGGAAACTCATGAACAAGCGAAGGCATCAAATCTAAGGGTGCCAAAGGATTAAATCCATAGACAATGTGGAAAGGAGAATTATTAGTGGCAGAATGTACGTTTCTATTATAAGCAAAATCAGCTTATGGGAAATATTTCTCTCAAGTTTTAATATTTTTTAATTATGGCATGCAACAAAGTTATGGGAATATGATTTGTTACCTCAATTTACCCATCAATTTGTGGGTTATATTGTGGATAATCAAAAAATTTTCCTGGCTTTCCCCACAAAGTTTGCCAAAAATTGCTTAAATTTTTGGCATTCAGCTATGAAACGATATTCCAAGGCATCCCATAAAGGTGTACCACCTCTCAAAGAAATAATTCAGCCACATTAGAGGGTGCCTAATTATCGAAAAAATTTTCTAAATTAATGTCCTAAGGCAGAAACTAAATAAAAGGAAACAAGTCAACCCCTAAAATAAAAGGAAACAAAATAAACTTAGAAAATATTTTGACTAAATAACCTTATTTTAGGGAAACAAAAAGGAAACTAATTAAAACATGATCTGAACATATTGGACCTTATGGAGCACATCCTTCTCATTTTTAAGTGGCTCAGGGTATTTGTACATGAGTTCTTCCAATTGGACTCAATGTGGGCCTTTGGACACTTCAGGTTGGGCTTTAAGGAGTAAGACAATGCCTCTTGAACCTTTATAAGATGCAATCTGACTCAACAACATGGACTCTATCTCTTAAAGGTCTTGGATCAAACAATTCAATGCTTGCTTCATTGCTTTGGTCCTAACTCTTGTCATTGGGCCTCCAAACATCTTGTAATAGATCTTTAGGAACATTAGAATTGAATGTTGGGCCTTATCAAAGGGAATTTCGTTCAGCCCCTTGCCTTGCACATTCAGACTTTCAATCTAATCCAATTTTAGCTCCCAAGCCTCCTTTTGCCAGCTCACGTCCATGCGTCATGTCCCAAGCTTCTTTGAGGCGAATCACACCATGTATGCTTCTCTTCTTGTCTTTCATATGCCCATGGTTCTCCATCAATGTCTAAGGTTTTTCTGATGTCAAATTGCCCTATCAATCTACCCCTATGAGTTTCTCTTATAAACATCTCTCTTTAAGAGCAATTAGGCACACATAACTTAGTCTCCTTAAATAAAAATCCCTCATGTCTATAAAACCAAATGTAAATTTTTCACAAAACCTAACCACATTAACAAAAATATTATCACTAGCATATAAATCTTTCACAAACTCAAATCCCAAAAGTTTTGCATCAAGTGTCAAAAGAAGAGCGTACATACGAGACAATGCATTTTCAACCATAGTTTCCTTACCTTGTTTCCATTTGATGACATTGGGAAAGATCTCAATAAATTCTACCCACTTTTGTCTTTTATTCAACTTACCTTGACTTTTAAATGTTTCAAAGACCCATGGTCTGTGTGAACGAAAAGTCTTTAGGATAAAGGTAGTGTTACCATGTCTTTAGTGCTTGAACCAACACATACATGTCTTTGTTATATTTATTATACTTAAATGCTACACCACTTAATTTCTCACTAAAATGAGCAACAATATGCTTTTTCTACATTATAATTGTGCCAAACTATATACCTGATGCATCCCATTCAATGTCAAACATCTTAGAAACATCAGGTAAAACAAGTAAAGGGGTTGAACTAAGTTCTTCTTTAATGATGGAAACACCTCATCTTACTCTTTTTCCCACTTAAACCTAATGCCTTTCTTCATCACCTCAGTCAATATAGCAATTATAGTGTTGAATTCTTTGGAAAACGTCCTATAAAAACTTAACCATGAGAAATTCGCACTTTAGTTAGTGATTTTGGTGTGGGCCAATCTTTAATTTCCTTGACATTTCCCTCATCAATATGTATTCCTTTTGCGCTAACAACACAGCCGAGAAATACAATCTGATCATTGTAAAAAGATCACTTCTTAATATTACTAAACAACCATTCAATACCCAAAACACTCAAAGTAGCATGCAAAATGCTCATCAATTGATATCCTATTCATAAGAATATTATATAAATACACCACCACAAATTTACCAATAAATTCATACAAAATTCATTAATAGCATAAATGTGTTTGGTACATTAATAAGTCCAAAAGGCATAACCAACCACTATTATAAACCATGTTTAGTTGTAAAGGTAATCTTCCACTCATCTCCCTGGCGCATCCTAATCCAATGATATCCCCATTTCAAATCAATTTTAGAAAATATGCATGACATGTGCAGTTAATCCAGCATATCATCTAATCTAGGTATATGATGACAATACTTTGCCATGATTTTATTGATTGCTCTGCATTACCATGATTTTATTGATGGCTCTGCATCAACACACATTCACCATAATCCATCCTTCTTACGAAGTAGAAGTATTGGAAATACACACTGAGTCATACTTTCCCTTACATATCCTTAGCTATTAATTTTTCAACTTGCCTTTGAAGCTCCTTTGTCTACTCAGGATTACTTTGATAGGATGGAATATTTGGAATTGGCACTCTAGGGATGAATTCAATCTAATTCTCTATCCCTTTAATAGGTGGAAACCACTCAATGCCTCATGAAACAAATTAACAAACTCCTAAAATAATGAAATAATAGCACTAGGCAAAGAAAATTGAATAGGCTACTGGGCAGGTTGCCTCTCAATGTCCAAATAAAAGAAATATGGTTTTCTAGAGAATAGTGAGGTAGAGAGTGTTAGCTTAAATGATTATGAAATGGCACCATTGAAGGATTATAGTGATGTGGATGTTGTAGGACCCATGAGTCGAGAATTGCTAATCACCAGGCAAACCCTTAAAATACAGCCTAAGGATGAAAATAATGAGGCCCAAAATGAGCATATCTTTCATACTTGGTTGCACATTAATAGCAAGGTATATGGCATGGTCGTTGAGAGTGAGAGTTACACTAATGTTGCTAGCACTTTATTTGTTGATAAACCTAAGTTGACAACTCTAAAGCATCCAAAACCATACAAGTTACACTAGTTAAATAAGTGAGTACTATTTTTATTTGTCAAATCTTTAGGTTCTTAGAGTCTTCGAAAATCCTGCTTGCAAATTTCATTTACTTTGGTCTCTTAGTTTCTTTTCCTTGTTTTCCTTACATCAATTGCTTATTGAAGCGGGACAAATTTGACCTTGTTTTTTTTTGAAAAAGAAATGTTTAGTCTACAAAGAACTCCTAGAATAAGCATATTAAAAGGTAAGTTGTGATTTAGAGAGAAAACATGAGGGAGAGATTGTTTTCTTACTAACATTTTCTTGCAAACTCTAAATCATGTCTAATAATAGAAATTCAGCTTCCTCTAATAAAAGACAAAGACGTGTTCAAAGGTTGAGAGATGGAAAACAATCCTTTAATGATGAAATCAACACAAATGCATTTGAAAGGATGTTTAGAGAGATGGAGGACGTGAGGGAGAAGATGGTTGAGATGTCATTAAGGTTAAATTCTCAATCCAACTAGAAGCAAAGGACACTCAAACCTAGAAACACCCATAACGATTTTAATGATGATGATGAAATTTTTAACACCTTTGAAGATATGGGTAACTCTAAAGGGGGTAGTGGTGGTCGTGGTAGAGGAAGAATGGGTAGGAATGGTGGGGGCAGAATTCACTATGTGAATATGAGGGGTCTTGAGAATAGATTAGATGACAAAATAGGTAGCCTTAAGACAAAAATTCCTACCTTTGTTTGGAAGATAGACCCGGATGTGTATCTAGAGTGGGAACAAAAAGTGAAGTTAGTGTTTGAGTGCCATAATATTTTTTAAGAGAAGAAAGTCAAATTGATAGCCTTAAAATTTAATGATTATGCAATTACTTGGTGGGATCAATATATTGCAGGTAGGAGTAGAAATTAGGAACCACCATTCAAATTGTTGGGATGAGATGAAAGTTGTGATGTGTAGGAGGTTTTTCCTATAGGGAACTCTACCAAAGATTGTAGAATCTTACCTAAGGATGCAAAACGATGAAGGAATGTTACAAATAGATGGAGGTAGCAATGGCATGAACAAATGTGGAGGAAGATCGGGAACCTACTTTGAGTGGTTTAGATGTGATCTTAAAACCAAAATTGCCAATGTTGTGGATTTACATCATCATATGGAGTTGTAGCATACAGTTCATATGGTAAGGATTAGAGACATCTTTAAAAGAAGTTCACTATACTTGCAAGTGTTTATAATGCAGGAAAAACCTCTTGGAGAAAATCATGGAGTAAAAAGTTTTGATAATATGCTAAAACACCAAAGTTGGAAGCAACTCAAGGGGAGAACATAAGGTTGATTCATGTGCAAATAGAATGAGTCAAGATGGAAAATGCTTCTGGTGCACGGGAAGAGGATATATTGGCTCTCAATGTCCAGACAAGCAATTGATGATAATTCAGAATGGAGAATTTGTTTATAAAAGTGAAGATGGAAACTATGTTGACATGCTCGAATTGGAGGACATAAGCAAAGTGAAGATAACACCAAAATTAAGCAACCAATGGAGGGGAGATTGTTGGTGACCAAAATCACCTTAAGTATTCATATTGGAGAAGATGAAGATGATGTGAGCTAACAAAGGGATAATTTGTTCCATACAAGGTGTTATATCAACAATTGGATTTGCAACATGATCATTGATGGAGGAAATTGCTTGAATGTTTCAAGTGTTTAGTTGATTCATAAATTGGGGCTAACAACTACCAAGCATTTGACACCTTATAATCTACAATGGATCAATGAATCAAGCAAGGTGAAGGTGTCAAGGCTAGTGGTGTTCTAAATTGGGAGGTGTAAGGTTGAAGTTTTGTGTGATATAGTGCCTATGTAAGCTGGACATATTTTGTTGCCATCCATGGCAGTTTGATAGGCGAGCAATTCATGATGGTTACAAGAATTGCTAATCATTCATGGTGGATGGAGTTTACACCTTGCCCCCTTTCACCAAATCAATTTTATGAAGACTAATTGAAAAACCATAATAGCAATTGTTCGAGGTTGAGAGAAAAGAATGTTAAGAAATGAGCACAAAATATAGGGAAACTTCAAACAGAAAGAGAAACACTTTCTTTAGAGAAAAACATGAGGGAAAAAGAGTGAGCATGGTTACGAGAGGGGGATATGGTAGATGTTGTCCAAATGCCAAATGGTATTTTTCCTTGACAAAGAAGCTTATTTATCCTATAAATGTCTTGCTAATCATGATTTTCCTAGTGTTGTTGTTTCTACTATGTAGAAATATGATGATCTATTCCAAGAAGATGTGGTAAGCGATGTAGGACCTAAATGTGGAATAGAACATCAAATTAATTTGATTCCATGAGCATAATTACCCAATCGGCCAACGTAATAAAATAAATCTAAAAGAGATCAAAGAAATTGAAAGGCAAGTAAAGGAGTTGCTGGAAAAAGGATACCTGTGTAAGATCCATATTTTGTGCTCAGTTCCAGTTTTATCGGTGCCAAAGAAAGAAGATTCATGGCATATGTGAATGGATTGCCATGCCATCAATAAAATCATTATAAAGTATCATCACCCTATCCCTAAGTAAATGATATGCTCAATAAGTTGTGCATAAACATTTTTCAAATAAATTTGATTTGAAATCTGGTTACTTTCAAATTAGAATTACAGAAAGAGATGAGTGGAAAATAGCATTTAAAATTAAATATGGATTGTCCTTTTGATTTAACAAATGCACCCAACAACTATATAAAGCTTATGAACCATGTTTTGCATGAATTTCTTAGTAAGTTGTAGTTGTTTATTTTAAAGACATTCTTGTCTATAGTAAATCACTTGATGAGCTAGTCGAACATCAAATAAAGTGTCAAATATACTTGGGCAAGAGAAAATGTATGCAAACTTGAAAAATGTTCTTTTGCACTATTCATGTTGTGTTTTTGCATTATGTGATGAGTGCAAAGGGAATAGAGGTTGAAAAGGAAAATCTGAGGGCAATTAAGGAATCGTTTACCTTTAGGTTTTGTTAGTGATGTTAGGAGTTTTCACTTTATAGACGATTTGTGAAGGATTTTATTAATTGTTATAGTTAAAGAGTGTAGGATTTAAGTGTGGGATGAGCAAGAGAGGGAATTTAACTTATTGAAAAAGAAACTAGCACAATACCTATCTTAGCTTTACCAAACTTTGCCAACACTTTAGAGATAAAGTTAATGTGATTGGGGTTGGAATAAGGGCCATCTTGAGGCAAGATAGGAAATTGATTGCATACTTTATGATAAACTTAGTGGGGCAGCCTTAAATACCCAACTTATGATATAAAGATGTATGAATTGGTTTGGGTTTTAGGGACTCGGAAGTACTATTTGTGGCCTAAAGAGATTATGATTCATATTTACCATGAGTCAATGAAATACATTGACAGACAAAAAAAAATTAGCAAAAACATGCCAAGTGGATCCAATTTATAGAGACATTTCCCTATGTGGTTAAGTATAAACAAGGAAAGGAAAACATAAGGCAAATGCATTGTCTATGAGACACGCCTTAGCATGCAATTTGAATGCTAGATTACTAGGTTTTAAGCATATTAAGGAGCTATACAATGATGATCACGACTTTTGTGATGTGTTCAAGGTGTGTGAGAAATCTACCTTTGGGAAGTTCTTTAGGCACAAGGGGTGTTTGTTAGAAAGAATAGGCTTTGTATACCCAAAGTTCCTTAAAAGATGTGTTAGTGAAAGAATTGTATACGGGAGGTTTAATAGGACATGTTGGTCTTAAAAAGACCCTTAATTTTTCAAATGAACACTTCCTCTAGCCACACAGAAGGAGAGATGTAGAAAAAGTATGTAGAGATGTGTGGAGTGCAAGGAAACTAAATCAAGGTTATAGCCCTATGGATTGCACAGATTGTTACCTATACCTATTGAATCATGGGTGTCTCCATGGACTTTTTTTTAGGTTTTACTAGATCTAGAAGGGGTCACAATTTAGTATTTGATGTTGTTGATAGGTTTTCTAGGACGGATGACTTCATTGCATGTCACAAAACCAACAATGCATCTTATGTTGCTGAATTGTTTGGTTATGGAACTCTTAAAACCATTGTTTCTAATCGTGACACTAAATTCTTGAGCTATTTTGGTAATCTTTATTGGGGAAGTTGGGAGCTATGTTTGTTTTCTACAACTTTTCATTTTCAATCAGATGGTCAAATTGAAGTAGTTAATAGAACTCTAGGATTTGTGTTACACGTTGTTATGGGTAACTAAAAGGTGGGAAGAGTCTTTGCCTTTTATTAAGTTTGCAAATAACCAAATTATGGTTATACTAGTTTTTCTCCTTTTGAAATTATTTATGGCTTGTACCTATTATCTTCTTTAGATCTTGTTCCTTGGCCATTAGTTGAAAGAGACAACTTGGATGGAAAGAAGAAAACTGAATTGCCAAAGAAACTTTGAGAAGGCAAGGTTGAATATAGAAAAAAAAAGATGCAATAATATGAGAAGCAAGTTAATAAGAGTTAGAATTAAGTGATATTCAAACCTAAAGATTAGGTTTTGGTACACGTCCACCTTTCCAAGAAAATGGAAATCTAAATTGTCCTTGTGTAGTGATAGACCATTTCAAGTGGTTGAAAGAATCAATGAGAACATATACAATATTGACCTACTAGGTGAATACGATGTTCATGATACTTTCAAAATGGTTGATCTATCTCCTTGTCATGCTGACAAAGAAGTTGATTTAAGGACAAAACCTTTTGAGAAGAGGGGTAAGAATGGAGATCAAGCATCCCAGTTGGCTTCTAACAAAGAAGAAGGAATTGGACGTGTTGGAGAATCTTGGAGGACTAATGACACGATTGTTGACCAAACATGCTAAAAAGGCCCTCAACAATCTGATAGTAAATCTATATGCAAGGGAAGAAGCTAAAATACATGGAGACACATGAACTAAGTTCACAATGATGGTTCAAGTCTTGGAGCAACATGTTGGACAAGGTTAATTACACTGTGAAACTAGATACAACTTGTTTGTTGCAATTAGGCTATTTTGAGCATCTTTGGGCCATATCGTATAATTTGTTTAGGCCGACTTAGATTGTGCTTTGGATATTTAATTAAGTTATTTAGGACTTAACTAGGTGGGTTCTAGCCTTAGATAAGCCACTTAGCCTTTTGGTTTTCTTTGGGCCTAAATAATCCGTTCTAAGTTTATTTGCACCATGTCTTATGCTTCTTTGCACTAGCAAGATTGAAAAAACATATGGAATCTTGCTTTCTTGTACATATCCCCTTGCCATCAATTCCTTCGCTTGCCTTTGTAGCTCATTTGTCTTCTCGGGATTACTATTATCTGCTGGTCAATTTGGAATACTAGCACCAGGAATGAAATCAATTTAATGTTATATTCTCCTAATTAGTGGTAAACTATTAGGAACTTTTGTAGGAAATAAATCATCAAACTCCTATAATAAAGAAAGAAAAATGCTAGGAAGAGAATATTTATTATCATTATAATTAAAATAAGTTTCATTTCATATAATGATATGGAAACCCCAAGAAATCTGAGTTCTTAAAACCCCTTAATTCTATTGGTTCATTACCCCAACTGTCTATCCCAAGAACATGCTAGATCAAACCCCAATTTCGTGAATTGAGACCCAACCCCAAAAAAATCAGAAACTAATTCACTTTGCAAGTACTTGTTGTTGCAAATCAATTTCTTGGAGTAACCAAGAAGGCAATCACAGCTCTCTTGAAGAAATCCAATTTCTAGGAATTCTATTAATCAAAGACTCAAAAGTGGTCTTACATCCCTCATCTTATTCTATTTATATTGATAAGATGACCTAAACTTCTAAAGCCAAACTAATGTGAGAGAGACCATGGACCATTAAGCAGGACCAGGTAAAGAGCTAGCCATGCCAGAAGGGCCCATGACCAAAGCTAGGACCAAGAGACTTAAAGAGGCTCTTTATACGTATGGGCCTAATCTTGAGAGGATGGCGAGCTCCAAGCCTATTGGAGGAGAGTTTAATGGAATTGAGCCCAAACTAATCCATTTAACTCAAATCCTTGGACCGGATACACTTGTAGCTTAAAGACAAGAAGATTTGGGCTATTTTAATACTTCATCACTTAAGCCCAAAAGCATATGGATCCAGTAGTGGCGCAATACATTATACCTATTTATTTAGTTTTTGGACTTTGTTTCTTTGAGCTTCCATATATTTTAGCCCAATCTTTTATTATTTAACCTACGTATAAATATGTGTTTTTAGGTCAAAATTTTGAGAACTTTTTAGATTATAATTGTTAAGCTGTCAGCTTCAATAGGGAGAAACATTATTCTCTTGTTCTTGTTACTTTTCGAACCATCTTTCACTTATCAATTGCTTCCCCAATTGTGGGGTGTCGATTATTCGTTTCTCTGAGTTTTATTTTGATCATCGAGATTGTTTGGAACAAGTTTCTAAGAGATGATGTAAAAATCAAACCATGAATATCCTTATTTTTCTTGTTTGTTGACTTCGAAATTTTCATCCTTCTCAATTCCTCAAGGTTGAAAACACACCAAAACAAAACACCCATCGAAAACTCCATCAAATCGTCATCAATCCTTCCGCGGCGCATGTTAGAATGCATTTGAGTTTTAAAAAAACAGAATGAGCAATCAACGGATTTCTTGTATATCAAAAGCCAACACTTTTCAATATAGGAAAAATCAAAAAAGAAAAGAAAAGAAAAGACATTGTGCTATAATTTAAGAACATCTTTTGTAAACCAATTGCTAATGTTTGTTGCGAGTGTTCGTGGCTTTCAACTGTATTGACCTTTTGATAAAACTTTTACGAGCATCCCCAGTTGAAGAAATGTCTGTTGACAAAAACAAAAGGGTGAATGCTTCATCCAAATGTGTAAAATCGTACATGGTAGTAGTGTTACGTTTTAAAAGGATAATCCTAGAGTGACATCAATTGTAACTAAAGATAGACATATACAAGGGAGGAATCTAGTTCTGGGAACAGGCATGACAAAGTCTGAAGAAGTCTTTTAAGGCCTAAAACAAACAGGTACGATTAAGGAGTATTTTTACAATTCCTTTAATATAATTGTGTTCTCTGAATCCGATCTCATTATTTTCGTTCCTTGGACGACTAAAATCTAAATTGAAAAACTCACTAACAATCCTATGTACTAATTAAAACATAGGAATTGTAGTTGTTGCTTGTCCTGTTTTAAGCGATACTCCTACCAATCTTCGATAATCTAGTTTGTCCTTTGTTATCCCTACTACATAATACCCCAATCTTACAAAAACAAGTAAACTATTACATACTACTAGACCATTTAACCATTCTAGTAAGTTCCAAATCTAGATTTTATATCATCCATAAGCTTGACTTAATCAACATGTCAGAGAGAAAGTAGTAACATGTCGGCGCCAAAAATTTTTTTATGAAAAATGGTTAATAGTGTGACGAGAAATACATTCCTGATAACAAAAGCAACGGAATGTACTAATAACGCAGAATGAGAATGATAACGAGTCTTATGTAGAGAGGAGTGTAATGAATTCTTAGCCCAGGTTCCCTTTATCTATGGACAAGCAGATGAGAGCCGAAATGTCCCATAGCAATAAGCACCTTCAACTACACATTAATAATAGAACTCGATATTTAATTGATGAATTACCGGCGCATGGAAGCAGATGTAGTTCACAAAAGTTCCATCATTTAAAGTGACAACGATGGGGGCAATACTGAGGCTATAGCCTCCTTGCAACATGCCAGGAAGGGGATTCTCATGGTTTGTAGGTTTGATGCTAGTTTAGTCTAGTCCAATTTATCCTCTAAGAATGCCACACAATATTATAAACCCCCTCATGTTAAGATCGGAACTAGGTTGGCAAATTGAAAATTTAAGAATTAGAATTCTATAAACAGAGATCTATAGAATCCGACAAATAGAGCCCTGTAGAATGCACAATCAACGAGCTTTTATAACTTGCGTCTTGTAACCTTGTATCTTCATCACCTGTTCCTGTATAATATTGGTCGAACATCTTTCAGATAAAAAGGGTCAGTAGGCCAAACCCAAATGGTGATCAGCGAACCATGTTTTAACTGACCAAATGAACATTAAATTTATGCGGCAAATGCCCATTTGTTTGACCAGCAATTTTAAGCAACAATAACACATTGCAATACCTGCAAAGTAATTCAGTATCTGCGAAACTCTGACGAAATGCAATTTTCTATTGTTCCTCAGTACTAAGTTGATACATTAAGGCGCCTAACTTTCGCTTTTTGCTTAATTGTCACCCAAATGCAATGAGACACATACATCATCATCACAGCCATTTCTTAGCAAAGCGAGATTTTCAGACACGGCATTATCTGACAAGTGGTTTTGATGCAGAGGGGACTGCCCGCTGAAACTTGGAATGAACTGGTGTTCAACACTGGGAGCCACTTCGATCCTATCTTCCAGATGAAATTCTGCTTGCATCAATGACCATTTCATTTCTGGGTTGATGGGCTCCACATCTAGTGGCACATGCTGAATTTGAAGACCAAGAGACTCAAATTTCTCTTCAACCTTGTCTCTATGTGGTGAGGAGTCCTCCATAGTTGAGCCAATAGCTGTTGCTGAGGCAGCTCTTTGCTCTTGTATTGCCACTATAAGCCGCACATTGGAAACGTAATTAACTAATTGAACAACAAGACTAGCGAGAAAGAGGGGGCTAAGAAAAGAGAATTATGGAAAGTATATATCAAAACTAGATTAGAAACAATAATTTCAATAGGATCAACTTCTCTGGAGAAAAGCTATGGAGATAGTTCAACTTTGCAGCTAGATTAGAAACTTTGAACTGTTGCCAGAAAGCCGAACCCAGACCACCCTACTCTTTCATGAATAGTTCACCCTTCCATCTTCAATATTGGAGAAAGAACAGAACTACCATTATTGATCAAGAAAAATGAGGGGAGACAAAAATTTCGAGAAGAATAAAGAGACTGCATAGCTTTTGATGCATGACAACAAAATTGGATGATAAACTTTAAACATCCAGAAAGATATTCCAGCATGGTTTAACCCTCCATTATAACGGACTATTTAAATAACTGCATCTTTGTGGAGGACCAAATTTAATTATTTGAAGAGTAAGATCTTTTACTGTGTTAAGTCTTGATAAACTTTATATTGCAGGTGGATTTAACTAGAAGCTACCGGTGGCTGCCATATCTAGCATCTCCTAGTTCTACCTTCTAATTTTATCCTTCTCTATGCTGAAGTAAAAGGAAATCTACAATCATTAAAAGACCTAATAATAAGGACCAGTTGTACGTTGAATTCTAAAGTTTTGTTGGATCCATCAGAATCTGAGCTTTGTTGTTCAAGTTATATTTTAGTGCATGGCTTGTTGAAATAAGCTTTTGGAAAGCAATAAAAACTTCCACGGGTTGAAGCTTTATTATTATAAAACTGACTTCCACATTTTCACAAATGTCAATTAAAAATATCTGATATGTACATGTCAAAATTGGTTATATTTATGCATATCTGATGATTTCCAAAGTCACTAAGCTTCTAATTAAAAAGACTATACACATGCTAGAGTTATTTTAATTTATATTTCAACACAAAAGCTATCCATTGATTTTCTGAAATGCTGTATAATATTTAACCAACAAATATTTGCTGATAGCTATCAACTATCAGTCATTAGCTAGAGATTAGGAGCTAATGTCAGCAGCTAACAACAAGGGAAGTGGTTTCTCAGAGGAAAGTTGGATAGACCTCTAGTTAATCAGGTCTGGTTAACTGATTTCCAAGGAAGTAAAGCACTTTTCAATAAGCCATTAATCTCATATCACTTCCCGATTGATATCAACCCCCTTCAGGTTTCTTAATTTTCTGGCATAGCATGAGGGCTTTCATGAGCTTACGCAGGACAGAAAGCTCAAATATGCAAGGGTTTGGGAGAATAAAATGTGAGAGGAGGCTTGGAATAATGAAGGATAAGCTAAAAACTTTCCACAAGGCTCTTATGGAAAGCAAAATCCTGGATATTAATTTGATCAACAGGAAATTAGACTTTACACAAGCTAGTCTCTACCCGGATACTGAGAATGAAAAGCTAAGAATTGAGGAAAGGCAAGCACAGGAGAATTATATCAGAGGCTTGGAAGCACATAACTTAACATTGAGACAAAAATCAAGGGTTCTTTGTAGCTACAACAAGGTGATAGATGCAATTCCTTCTTCAAAGCAATCCTGAGTAGAAGAAACCTCAATAAGATCCCATGCCTAACTAATGATTCTAGGGAAAGAGTATGGCAACAAAATAATATCAAGAGAATGGCTTTAAGGTAAGGATTTCCTAGGCTCTAGCAATGGATGTGAGTTGTCTATGCAAACACTCGAAGCATTCATTACCCCAACTATCACTCTTAATCAAGGTCACAACATTACTAGGTCAATTGTTCTGGAAATGTGGATGAAGTGTTAAGGAACCTGGACCCCAGCAAAGGCCTTGGTCCAGAAGTGCTAAATGCGTACTTATTCAAACAAACCCAGTAATGGACCAAGAACCAAGTCTATAAAGCTGTCCTAGAATTCATTAATATTGAGATCCTTCTCAAGGAAATTAATCAAGCACACTTTTGTCTAGTTCCCAAGGTTCCTAACCCAAGAAACCTGAAGGATTTTAGACTTATTTCATGCTGCGATACTCTACAAAATCATCTCTAGTATTCTGGTACAGAGGCTGAAAGAGGTGATAGATTCTTTCACAAGCAAAACCCAAGGTACTTACATTGAAGGCAGAATTATAATGTTCTTCTTGCTCAGGAGCTGTTTTCAAGGCTATCAAAGAAAAGGTTCAGGGAAGCTCTGTGCACTAAAAATTGACTTCAAACTTTTGACTTGGTCAATTGAGACTTCCTGCTTCATTACCTTGAAGCTTTGGGCTTCCCAGCTAAATACTGAACTGGATAAGGCAATGTGTGACCACAGTCTCCTTCAGTGCATTGGTTAATGATGAACAAACTCATTGATTCAAAGAAAAAAGAGGGGTAAGGCAAAGTGACCTTTTATCCCCATATCTCAATCTGCATAGACGTGTTGCTAAGCCTCGCAGCATCCAAAATAGAGGAGAATCCTTCTTTCAAGTTTCATAAAAAATGTCAGAGAATAAATTCAACCTTGCTTTGACAAATGATTTGCTGATGTTTTTGCAAAGCTGACTCTGAATTAGTCATTACCATCTTCAGGTCCACTAACAAGTTCAGCAAACGATAGGAATTGAAGTCAATACTGATAAAAGCTTCCTTATGCTTTCCAGGGATGAATTGTACCTCAGTGATCAGCTTGCTTCCTTGACAGGTTTTAGAATTCTACAACCTCCTTTCATTCATTTAGGAATTCCGATGACAACTGCAAGCCCCTCTTATAAAAGATTGCAAGAAATTATTTGAGAAGACTGAGAGAAGGATAAGCCAATGGCGCAGCAAGAGTCTTTCTTATGCTGGAAGACTCTAGTTGATCAAATTGATATTATGCAATCTGTACACCGATTGATTATCTCATTTGGTTCTGCCCAAGAAAGTTGTCAAGGACATTGAGAGATACTGAGCAACTTCCTGTGGAATGCTTATGACTACAAGAATTCAGGTTCTCAGGTAGCATGGAATGAGTTGTGCAAATCAGTAGGTCAAGGAGGACTTGGCCTCAGATTAATCCAAATCTCTAGTAAAATTTTCCTAGATAGAAGGATCTAGAAACTGGTAACTGATAAGGAAAATCTATGGTCTCAATGGATGCACTCTTTTCACTTAAGAGGAGCTAGCTTCTAGGGCTTTAAACAAAATCAAAACATACCCTGGACCTTTCATCACATATTCATGCTCAGGGGAATACATTGCAAGGAGTTTGAAAGTTTATCGGGCAATGGCAAGCAAACTAGTTTATAGTTCGATAATTCGGAGTAATAAGGGTTCTTTACACTTGATCCCTAGTATCTTCCAACTTAGATACATGCTAAAGCCTAATGCTAGATGCCTGGTTCATCAGATTTAGGGGATTTGAATGCTTAAAGGAAGCCATTCCTAGTTACCACCCAAGAAAGGATAAGGAAGATAGGATAATTTGGTCCAAACATAACTCTGCTAAGTTCACAAATAAGTTTGCTTCTGAGACTTGAAAAAAGGATTCTAGAGTATTTTTATTTCTTTCATTAATCGTCTATAAATAGACTTTACAGCATGTACAGAATATCTCTTCAAATC
>JAOTAY010000004.1:20494162-20515250 GCA_025629805.1 Erythroxylum baracoense
GTTCGTTTGCATGGCATACCCAAAACAATTACTTCTGACCGAGATGTGAAATTTCTTGCTCATTTTTGGACTGTTCTGTGGAAGCGTTTTGGGACTGAACTTCGTTACAGTAGCACTGCGCATCCTCAAACTGACGGACAGACTGAAGTGGTGAACCGCACGCTTGGCAATCTATTACGTTGCATATGCAGCGATAAGAAGACTTCTTGGGATCTTGCTCTTCCTCAAGCCGAATTTGCTTACAATAGTTCTGTCAATAGCTCTACTAAGAAGACTCCCTTTGACATTGTTTACAGGAAGGCTCCAGCACAAACAGTTGACCTTATTGCACTTCCTGCAGGTGTTCTTCCTAGTGTTGCAGCTAACAATTTGGCCAACCAGCATATTGATATGTTTAAACAGGTGAGACAGAACCTGAAAGAGTCCAATGAAAAGTACAAGATTGCCGCTGACAAGCATAGACGTTTCCAGTCCTTTAAGGTTGGTGATCAAGTTATGGTGTACTTGCGTAAGGAACGTGGAGGAGGACAGCAAAAGCTGGATCCAAAGAAGATTGGTCCTTTCAATATAATTCAGAAGATCAATGACAATGCTTACGTTCTTGACCTTCCAGATCATATGAAGATATCCAAGACGTTTAACGTGGCGGATCTTTATCTTTATCACCCTGATGATGATAACTCGAGGTCGAGTTCTTTACAAGTGGAAGGGAATGATGCGGACCAGTTAGCTTTGGATTACATGAAAGATCTTGACCGCGACAAGGTTTGCGGCAGGTTGCGAAAAAAATGCATCGGAGGGTTGTAGGCCTCGACGCAAACTTCGAGGGCCAAAATCCACTGTTTAAGGGCCCAATTTCGTGTTTTTTAAAAGATTATTTTAATATTTTTTGGTCATTTATTTTCCTAATCTTGTTAGGATTTGGATTAGGTTTTGTGGCCATTATAAATAGGCCTTCTTTATGTTTTCTTAGACATGAATTTTCGGATCACAATTATCATTACAGAATTTGGCTTTGCCTTTCTTTCAAGATCGTTTGTCGTTCTTGTTTATCTCTTCGTCCAATCAAACGACATTGATTAAACTCCTGAACAAAGTCTAAATGTTCTTGTTCCGTTTATAACTTCCATTCTGCATCAATAACTTCTTGGCATAACGATTGGTCTTAGTTTGACATTTTTAATACATCTATGTAACTAAATCCCTTGAGTAATATAATTTCGAAAGAAGTACTAGAATAAAATTACCAGCTTCTAGAATCTCTGCCTAGTACCCACTTCAAAAATCATATCCTAGGATCGAGGCTAGATAAATAACAAGGAGGATAGTATCTACTAGAGCAAAATAACATTTGGTAACTTCAGCAATAGATCTTGTAAGAATCTTCTAGGAACTCAACACCTCAAAGCACCTTGGTACAGGATAGCATCCAATGGGAAACTTAACACACTTTATAAGTTGACAAGATTCCTCAACATTCCAGCTTAATGTATCGTATGTATAAAAAGGGAGTAAAAAAACTTAGATCATCTGGTTTTTTAAATGTCATCACACAAAATCCTTAATGGAACAACATTTGACCTCACTCCACCTTAAGACAAATGGGAGCTAAACTTTATAAGCTATCTAGTTCATGACATTTGGGTGGAGGGCAACCATAGAATTTTTCAAAAATTAGAAAACATAAGAGGAGTGTTTAAAGAGGGAACCAGAAGGACATATCAGTATGTACCAATTTATACATCAAATCCATACTACTTACAATTCACAGATTAACGAAAAGTGGAGAGTACATGTAACACAAACTTTTAGTTTTTTATTTTGACAAATGTTTCTTGGTGGCTCCTAACTTTATAAGAGGGAATTAGATTTGCTTCTTCGTGGCTCTTAGCTTTGGCTTTATACCGAATCCCTTGAATAGTTTATTGATGATTTTGTAAAATTAGAAGGATAGCTTTGACATTTTCTCATTTTTGGATTGAGTAATGATATTATTTATATTCTAAAAAAATTAATAATATATCTGTAATATTCACATTAAATAAAAGTAAGTAATATTTTATTTTGATTTTAAATAAAATTTTACTGTAATGAATATTTTATAATAAAAATAATTAGTCAAGTAATTAATTAAATTAATATATGTTCTATTATAAATTATTGAAATGTTATTAATGTATCTATTACCAATAGGGGTGGGCACGGTTCGGTTCGGTTATTTCAATCAATTTGGGCCTTAATTTTTGGCCTTAAAATTTGGGTTAATTTTAGTACATATTCAACATTTTTATTTCATTTTAGGACCTATTGGATGATTGTTATATTTGCAAAGTTGCAAATTTACCTTATATACTTAGAGTTAGAAGTATAAAAAATACAAATTTTTTTTGTTTTTAATTGATCGGTTTGGTTCGGAAAATTTTTTGCCTAAACTGCAACCGAACTGATATAGTCGGTTTTTCAATATCAGAAACCGAACCAAACCATCCATCACATCGGTTTGGTTCGGTTTGACCCGATTTTGTCAGTTTTTCAGGTTGGTTCGGTTTTTCGGTTTTTTTGCCCACCCTTAATTACCAAGAAACCAAATAACATTTTAAAGCGAATTAAAATAAAAACTAAAAATATCAATAAAAAACGGGTAGACGGAATAAACCAATCATCCTGGAAGCATGTTTGATGTTTCTGTGGCTGTACGACCTAAAAGACGTAAATATCCTCCTTCATATGGCGGGAAGGCAGCAGAGAACAAAATCCCTAAACGAAATCCATTTAATCACTCCTCTCGTTCTTCTTCCTTTCTCTTCTAATTCAACAAAAAAAGAAAAAGCAAGGAATGGAAGAAATCGAAACCTTAGGCATATTCGAAGAGATCGACGCTCTCATCTCTGATAAACTCCAAGTGGTACTAATTTCTACTCTTTTTTTTCCTGCTAAAAATTCAACTTTGAATATCGCTTTTTCATTGTTTGTGATTTACAGAAATATGCATTTGGGATTGATTGTGTTATGGCTATAGAAAACAATAAAATAATAATAGTCACAAAGTTTGATCCTTTTTGGACCTAGACGCTGAACACTTGGTTTAAGTGCTTGCTACTGGCGATCGCTATTGCACTTCAACTTGAGCTAGCTTCATGTTTAGTATAATTGCTTATGATGTTTTCAGGTGTCATACAAATGGCTGAGTCGAAATTTTTTAGTGTCCTCAAATGCTGCGAAGCGGTAATTTTTGCATCACTAGTTCATACATTTGGTGGAAGGGTTTACAATCCTCAACTAGTGTGTTGCTGTGCTTAGGTTGCTTCAGGAGTTCGTTGAGACACGTGGCAGTCGGTTGGAAGTAGTTTATACATTGTCTGGCTGGCTGAAGAGCAGTCCTACTAGTTACCACATAAAGCTTGTGTCTGGTCCCAAACTTGAAGGTTGGATATTTTTATTCAAGTGCATGATATTTCCAATAGCCAATAATAATTTGTTAATTTTACTTGCTGTTTAGAGACGGACTTCTAAAATTTTAGAAGTCATTTAAGAATTATGGCTTTGATCATTCTTTTCTGATCCTTCTTCTGGACTCCTTCAAACGAAAATTTCTTTTAGATCCTTTCTCATTTGATAGATAATTTGATTTGTAATAACTTTTATGTGGATATTTAATTGAATAGCAATATAAGCATCTTTCCTGAATTTGCTGCAGGTGCTAAACAAGAATTTGATGGAAATTGCTCAGTTCAGGTCTACAGTGTGCAAACTTGTATTCCAAAAGACCCTGCAGCACTTTGGAATATTGAATTTGTACAAACAGAAGAGCTATTTAAACAGCCTGCAGCTTTTGATAATTGTTTGAGAGATAACAGGTAGCCTATGTCTTTCCTGTGCATTTTATGTTATTTATCTTCCTTCTCCATATTAATCAAGTTTTGCTTCATTATTAATTAAACTTGGTCATTGTTCTGTAGTTGTCACCAAAGTAACAGTGAGACTGTAGTTGTTCAATCTGCTTCCAATGCATTCTTTACTTTGTGAAAGCTGATGATTTGAATGTGATTTTCATCATCAAAAAAATTTTCATGCAATGGTCATACCTATGAATTGGATTGACAGATGAAAATGTAAATTTAGTCCATCCTTTCCCTGTGTAAAATTAGCTTGAAAGGTTGATCAGTTATTCCTTCTTTGCCTGTCTGAGATTATCAATTAGTTGCAAAGGTGTAATGTTTGTTCTGTTTTTGCCATGCGGAGGGCTACTAAGAAACGATCAAATTTTTTTTCTTTCCTTCCCAGGACACCAATCACTTTTTGTTCGAGTTGTCAATACAATAACCCTAAAATAATTTTTGCTAAGTGGCAACCTGGACCCTAAGCTTTTAGTATGTACAATTGTCTTAAAGATATCTGTTAACATTATCAAATTGAAGTCCGGAAACTTCCCCAAACAGCCATTTTTACCAAATATTTATGCTTTTTGTGAAGAAGAGACAATATATTCCTTTTGAGAATACTCAAAATAACAGTTGCAACGAATACTTATGCTATAGGGTTCTGAGAGCTGGTCCAACAGGAACCAAATTCTGGAGTTAAAACTCTGGAATAGCTGGATCCATAAGAGTTATTTTGATGGACTTGATTTTCTTATGTCCATTTAAAGTAGAAGAGAGAGGCCTAGATAAACCAAAGGTCTTAATTGCTTAATGATTATTAGATGCAAGTTGATTTTAAAATGGCATTGGATGTACCAAGGAGTGAAATATATCTTATGTGCAATGGAATGCCAGGTCACTTAGTATTACTATAAAGATGGTCAAGTTCACTTTGATTATTACTAAAATGTTGCCATTGTAAACAGTGTTCTTAATTTTACTTTCATGTTCTCACACAAGCTCATTCACATTCGAATACTGTGCTGCCTCTTTAAAGCTGTGAAATGAAGTTCTTCCCTTCAAAATCAAGATGAAAGTCGACTCATGTACGTTTTTCATCAGTTCCATCTAGATGTTCTGCATATTCTTTTAACTTTTGTAGTCTTGGGCAATGCTTATCAATATAAAATCAAGATGAAAGTCGACTCATGTACGTTTTTCACCAGTTCCATCTAGATGTTCTGCGTCTTCTTTTAACTTTTGTGGTCTTGGGCAAGGTTTATCAATATTAGGTGGCACAACAGACTTGAACCTTTTCTTCTCAATAAGATCCTTCATATTAGCTCAGGGAAATTAACTTTTTCATATGCATTTTACTCGTCAAGCTCTGGGGTGTACTTTATGTTAAACAAAACGGTCCATTCCTTGAATTGTGCTCTTGCTTGGATCTTTATGCGGTGGAAAAGTGTTTCATGTAAGCTAGTCATTTTCAGATCAGCAGATGTTGGTTACTTTATCCTTATGTTTTCAGTCATCTTTCATCAGGTTCTGTGGGGTTATTAATTCCTTCGTGAAGCGAAATGTTGAAACAACCCCTAGTAGCATTGCAACTGCACAACCAAAAATTGTGGGATTGCCAGGTCCATCCAAGAATTCTTATGAACATGAAATTGTCGCTGTGCCACCACCGCAACAAACTATTGTTAAGCAGTCAGGCTCTGAGGTTTGTCTACAACTTCCACATCTGGTTAAAGCTGTTGCATTGTAACTAATGAAATTACAAATCATGATCAGGCCTTGAAGCCTCATACAGATAAAGAAAAAGTTCCCCCTTTGAGTACCAATACTAAAAAAGGTCCTAGTGATAAAAGCACCTCGGGTAACGACAGTTCATTAGCAAATTTGTGGGGCAGTGCATATACAAAGTCAAAACCTGATAGTGAACCAGCAAACAACAATTACAACCCAAAGTTTACTGGTTAGCATCTGTTCTTGTACTCAATCTAAAACGTTTAACTGCTTAGCCTTCTGTCTATCAATTTTACAAGTTAACTTCTATTCAATGGCCCATAACTTTGTTTTTATCAAAGTGTTTCATTTCAAATTTGATTCGCTAAATCTGAATGAGGTTAGATGGTTCAGAAACCAAAGTTGATGCAAAGAAGATCATAGCGGATATTGGAAGTGATGGTGAGAATCAAGATGTCAAGTTTATGCGGACTGCAAATGGTGGATGTTATAGGAAAAGGCGGATGGTTCTTGATTATTCAGATGATGAGTTTGAAAATGCAGTCAGTCTAGCTTCACCTGAAATTTCAAAGAAACAAATCAGTGAAATTTTTATTTCGGGCAAACCCAATTTTAATGAACCAAAGGGAGATGACCTGAAGATCAAGAAAGAGAATCTAACTGTTAGAGCATCTAACCAACTTGTAAGGCAAGATTCTACCTCTGTCAGCAAAGGTATCAGCTCTAGTACTTCTTCAGAGAAGATTCGTCAATGTACTACTGGCGATGATGTGGAAGAGAATGTGTCTGGTAATATTGCCTCCAGTTCTCCCAAAAGGAGAAAAGTATTGAAGACACGGATTGATGAGCGTGGCAGAGAAGGTGCACCCATGTTCCTTTTTTTTTTAGCTTCTGAAATTCCTTCATGGAACATTTTCTGCTTTAATCTGTTATTTTCTTCTTTTCTTTGTCTCTTTTTAGGTTCTTTGTAGCCTAATTTATATTTTCTAAACACTGTTCCCAGTCTTTCGTCAAAAGAATGTTTTTTTAATCACAGTTTTTAAGTCTTTAAGTATTACCATCCAATTTAACTTGTTAAGGTTTTGGGACAACTTCACTAGATATTTTCAAATTATGAAGGTTAATGAGTAAAAGTTCATGCGCTCTTCTTCGTTGTAGTATTCAGTTAGTATAATAGTTTTTGCCTGTTGCAGTAACTGAGGTGGTTTGGGAGGGTAAGGAGAGTGAAATGAAGAAGGCTGAAAGTAATATGGCAAAGGATGCAGAAACTACCATGGTAAAGAATGCTGAAATAAATGCAGTCACTAACATTGTCAAAAACAGGTTAGCGTCATTGCTTGTTGATCTCTCCTTTAAAACTACTATCTTTAATGCCAATACAATCATATGGTACTTTTTGAATATAATGCTTTTATGGTAAATGTTAGTGACGAGACTATGTCATGAGAATTATTATTTATAACAAAGGGTTTCATTTCAAATACTGCTTCCCCAAGTATCTATGCTTTTTGCTCCTTTCTGCATCTGCCAAATTCCATCAATAACTTCACAAACTTGGGATCAAAGATATGCAATTTCAATGTAGACAACAGACGGATGACAACTACTGTGGCATGAGATGTCAGGTAAGAGCAACAAAGAGAGACAAAGGTGGAAGAGGTTTAACAGGAGAAATTGTTAGAAATGATTGCTTCTTCGATATTCTTTTCTACTGACTTTTGTAGATAGGGTATTGCTGGATAACAATTGCTGTGGCATGAAATGTCGGGTGAGAGAAACAACAGGAGACAGGTGGACGAGGTTTAAGAGGAGAAATTGTTACAGATGAATGGTTATTTGATACTCTTTTCTGCTAACTATTGTAGATAGGGTATCACACATGTATTACATGCTATGACTTCTGGCAAGCCGGAGCATTATGGTTGACCCTCTATGATATAGTTGTGCTATTACGTGGAGGCATCTTTCAAACTGCTTAGCAACTGACCACTAATGTTCATATGACCAGGCCACCTGCAACCAAGAAGTCACCCGCTGTTGGAAGCACCGCATCAACTAATGCAGGAGGCAAAGCAGTAAACAAGGGAGGAAATAAGAACCCTAAACAAGGAAATATTTTGTCGTTTTTTAAGCGTGTTTAAGGGAATTTATAAAGATGGAAATGTAATCATGTGGTTTATTAGCTTTTTGCTTTTCAGGTATTTAGGATTGATTTAGCTTGTGGACCAGGTTTCTTGTTCATCTTTTCGATTTAGAATCTTGGAGTTACATAGTCCATTGTGCTCTTGGCTTTCACACAAAGTGTACTTTCCACTTTGAATCGGCAAAAGATACTTCGATTTTTAGCTCAACGAAGGCTAACCGTTGGAGTTTATATATTTCAACTTTCACGTTAACAGACTTTTTTTTTTTGGCTCTTTCCGTTCGTTTTTTCTGCTGCACATTGGATGACTTTGTTCGAGTCCTGGAAAGCAAACGAAAATAGATTATTGTCGTTACGGTGCTAATTAATTTGCAATCAAGTGGAACAATTTTCCTTGTAATCTCGAGTATTCATGAACACCTATGTTTATAGCCTGGCTTAACTCGGTCTGGACAATTTTTTATTTTTTAAATTCTAAGTGCAAGACACTATCGTTTTCAACAAGATGACTCTCATCCATGCATGCCTATACTCAGCCTGGCAATTTTTTTTTAATTTAAAATGTGAAAATTCGGCCTATGTTAATGTATACATGAGCATACATATTGCAACTTTATTACGAATTTGCACTCCCAACTTTGCTCACACATGTTCTAACCTCCATCCGGTCATTATGAATTTTCTTTTAACTGATTGGAAATTTGTTTGCTAAAATGCACCAATTTGACCTTAAATGTTTTATAGCTACTTAACCAATAAGCCGAAGTTTGTCGCAAGTGTAACCAGATGCCAAGTTCAGCCGTCAGTGTTTTAAAAACTGCCGTTAATTAAAAAAAATATGGGGCACCAATAGAGTAACAATTTAAGATCTTCAGGTCAAGATTGTAAAAGAAAATATGATATCTTAAAACACAACCACATCCCTACATCATATGGATTGATCATATCTTTATGTTAACAGGTACTATACTACTACTATATTAGTTAGGCTAGTTAGGGCCGACACCACTGATACTAGTGAATTATGCGCCTGGAATTATGGTGGTTCATGGGACGCACTATCAACCGTTTGCTTGATGGTCTAACGTCAGCAGTCCTCACAAATTTCAGTCAACCACGCTTTCCAAATAACCAACCATCACTTCAGGCGCTCAGTCTAACCCAATTTGCAAACCTCTAGGAACAAAGGTTTTAGGATATACTCATTTTCAATTTTACTAAGAAGCAATTCTCTCACTGTACTTGAATTAATCATGGCTACAGAAAAATAGGCATAGTAAGAAAAGGCAAGCAATTGAATAATCCAAGTTATCGGAATTAATATACATTATTTACAATTATTCATGCCCATGGATGGTGCAAAATGGTCTGCTTTTCAGGAGTCGCGGATCAAATTGGTTGGTTCACTGATAACATACTTCGGTAATTCATATTTTGCACCTGCCAATCATGAATGTGTCATAGGATCATCAATATGACTGTCATACAAGGCATAATTACCAAAATTTATCATCCAAAAGGTAAAAGAAATTCAAGGGCTGAGACATATTACGGAATTTTCTATAGAATGTAGGCCTTAAGTGAATTATGTCAAAAAACAATTAGAAAAGCACTGTTTACCTCTCTCATCGTAGCATACTGTCAAATCAGCATTCTGAACAATTACACCAGCACTGTCCACAATGGCTTGAGCAAGGGCAATGTCAGCTTCAGCAGCAGCTCGGAGTGCATCCCAAATCTCTGAAGTCCAGAAAGGTCATATTTGCCTTGAGAATTTCAATATAAGCATCGATTTTTTCATCAAGTTTGCTAATCATGTTATAACAGAGATTTGGATAAATTGCTCAGCCAATCAGATTAGAATACACTGTTGATTTTGGTCATATGAATATTGTGAGTCCGAGAAAGAAGTTAATATTGTACAATATGAAGCTAACAATATAGTGATTCCTCCTTTATAACTCAAACTACTGTCATTTCTCAGCTATACTCCACTTGCACAATAAGGTCAAGCTGGGATCACAATTTTGTCCACTTTGATCATAGTTTTTTCCACAGCATTTTCCATTCTTCAAGACAGCCCGGAATCCTCCAAAAAACATACAGAGAAACTAAATATCTCATCATATTGCAGCCATTCACTAGAATGGAATTGCGAGAAGTTCTGTTAAACTGCTATGACGCACTAATCTTATAACTAGCATTAATTTATTATACATATTCAAATGCTGTACTCTGCAATATATTACGGCCAGAAATGTTTCTGATAATGAAATAAAGACACTGTTCTAATTTCCGTCACAATTTGTCAATCAAATAACACTGCCCTACCTTTCATACATCCTAATGAGGTTTCACACTTAACAATCAGAAAGATGAGCTTGCATCAAGAAATTAAAAAAGAAAAAAAGTGATGCAAGTAATTAAAATCAGCTTGCAACGAAGATAGATTTAAGTATTCTATTTTCCAAATTATAAGAGTAAGCTTATATGGCAGCGACAACAGAGGGCATAAACAAAGCTCTACCATGCTATCTACAATAGCTAAAATAGTCTTGCCAGCTAGATTCTTCTCCAGATAGAAAAATCTAAACCAAAATAGAAGTTCCTTTTGTCTGTATAGTTAGTCATTCTTAATCATCCAACTCAAAATTACAATGAATGTTATACTTCATCCAAATCCCATATGAAAGGATTATCTGTAAAAGTATTCAATCAATTACGATCATAGAGACAGTAGAAAATCCTCCCACCTCCCAGTCTATCCAATGACATTTTCCTGTTAATTAGTTCTACAAAGATATTGTTAGCCACATTTATGCCACTGTTAGTATACTATTCACTTTATCACTTCTACATTTAAATTTGTATTCTGAAAAAAAAAACAATTACATAAGCTCCACTTCATCATTTTGATAATGTTAATAGGTAAAAAGTAGTGCACAGGAATCTTTACATTAATGACAAAAAAAGGAAGCAATGGACACTCGACCATATAAATCTCAAAGTAAATTGTCCTACATGTTCATTTAGTGCATCATAAATGCAAAACTTCACCCTGAAAGACGTCTTTCCTTTCAAAATTTGTTAGCTTTCTCCTATTGGTTCTCTGAATAAAAGGCTTAGAGTTGCAATATGAACACACAGGAATTTGTTTACAGAAGTCCAATGGGTATAACCAGGCAGTAGAACTTCCATTTGTTTCTGCCTCATCATCCATTTAAAAGGTTAAATAACATACGTTTAGACATAGGTAGCTCAGTTTCCCTTCATTTGCTTATCAATTCTCTGAATATCTCTTATTTCTGCTACTATTTGACTAAATATAACTGACATTGTTTACCAAAAGAAAACAAAATTAGCCTACTTTGACCAGAATATCATTATAAAATCTTATTAACATAATAAAACAAGCAATCACTAGCATCAATTGCATGAAGTTTAGATTTGTTAACGACCAGAATATCATTAATTAATCCTTTTCTGGAACTTTTATTAACCACTGACCAACCATGCTGCTTGTTTAGTTTAAAAGCATATATGATCATTTAATATTTCTAAAATCCTGTAATCAACTGCTCCCCATGTTCAAAAACCAATGATACATTAGATATTCCAAAAAAAATAAACTACCTTTCCTTCCACCATAATGCGGAGCAGTATCCCAAAACTCGTCACGCATTTGTATAAGCTCAGTCTTTGATATAGGCTGAGAATGCTTCCATGGTTTTGGCTTTCTTATCTTCTTTGCACTTACTATCATAATCATAAGTTACAAGTATTTCAAACTCCAGAAGTTGGAAAGAAAAGATAAACAATGATGAAGGTCATTCCTGCTAATATACCTGCTAGCTACAGCTATAAACTTAAGCTAAGAAAATGAACACACAAAATTAAATCACAATTTGCAACATTCCACCTATGCTTCAACATAATCATCAGGACGAGAATTTGGATGCCAAGCATGAAAGAAATTGAACATCTCTAACATACACACTCAAAATTTTCACCCTATAATTTTCTATAAAATGCAACAAACAATTACCCACCAAACATATGATGTAATAAAAAGCCCATGAACCATTACAGTTTTAGCTTGATGGAAGGGAGGTAGGAGCACATTCCCATTTAATAGGGCTTAAGTCCTGATAGATATACAAACTGACGGCTGTTTGACTTTATGTGTCTATATATTATCAATTAACACTATAAAAAAGGAAAATATAGAGCCTATGACAACATGCTGTTACATTTTGACCATAATATCGAGATTGACAAGATATCACATGCTCTACATTATAAAAATAAATCAAGCTCCAGTTAGTACAGAATTGAAATTTACTGCTTTAGCTTCACTTATCGGTATGAATGGTTACATACATAGATCTTTCTTAAACCCTCTCAAAAAATGCTTGGTTTGGCAATAACATCATATCAAGTATACAACATCATTTAAAATTATCATTGTGTTACAGATTATCAATTAATGTACAGATATTTATGAGGATTATAGCTTGATCTTAGGAAGCTTGATTGTACGGATTGACATTATTTCACTACCATCTGTAGCACACATCATGCATATAAATAGAGGTGTATAATAAATACAAATCATCAAGTATTCTTAACATAGTATCAGAGCCATACTTGGCTGTCTGAAAATTCAACGTTCTGCCCAAGTGCAGAATTTCAGTTTTGTTTTTCTACTTGTTTTAGTGTTTGGGTGACCAGTTTAAGGTGACATTTGAGTCTCACCGCCCGCACCAATGGAGTTGCCAGCCACCGACAGGCCTCTGATCAAAAGCTGGTCACCAGAGGTCTTGCGAGCGAGCCACACAAGCCACCAGAAAGGTTTGTCATCTGTCCTACGAGCCAGCACATAAAAGCGCATGTCATGGAGCTGTGACTCCCATTGCCTCTTTTGACGTTGCCTCTCCCTTCCAACTCACTTGGGCATCTGATCCACCACCACCACCATCGACTGCCTAGGGGTTTGTGCACTGTTCTGTCACTTAGCCTGATTACAAAGACTATTCCTTTATGTTTTCAACAGTTTTGGTGATGTTGTCAGCATGGGTAACTCATTTTTTGTTATTGGAAACTGCAGGTTCCTTGGATGTGGAGTAGCTAACTTGATAGCAAGTACTTTTTGACTTATGGAGTTTCTTCAATATCTTACTCATCGCCAAATAATTTTGACATAGTTTTGTGGGTATATTTTCTTCATTTTCTATGGATGATGAAAATAAATCAACTATGGTTACGGATATTATTCCAGTGATTTCTAAAATCATCGAACATAAGTTGATAGGTCCTAATTATCTAAACTAAAGCAAAACTTTTACGATTTATTTGCGTGGTATTTTCAAGGATGACCATCTTACAGATGATCCACCTTCTGATAATACAAGAATGGAATGGCTAAAAGATGATGTCAAATTATTCTTGCAAATTTGGAATATGATAGATTCTGAAGCGGTTAGCATGATTAATCACTGTGAGTATGTTAAGAAATTAATGGAGTACCTGGAATTTTTGTATTTGGGAAAAGAGGATATCTCTCATGTCTATGAGATCTGTAAGAATTTTTATAGGGCTGAACAACATGATCATTCTCTTTAATCATATTTTATGAATTTCAAACTGGTTTATGAAGAACTCAATATTTTGTTTCCTTTTAGTCCTAATATTAAGGTACAACAAACTCAACAGGAAAAAATGGTAGTCATGAGTTTTCTGGCAGGCCTTAATTCTCAATTTGATACAGCAAAGTCACAAATCTTCTCTAGAACAAAAATTTCCTCATTACACAAGGCATTCTGCAGAGTTCTAGGTATAGATTATACTATTATTGTTGCTCCACCTGTTTAGGCTTCAAGTGCTCTTGTCAGTCAAAATAATAAACGTTCTTCTAATAGAAGTCAAAATAAAGGAAACAATAGTGAGGGCTGAGAAAAAGAGGAATCATGATACAAGAAGTGTTGAATGTAACTACTCTCATGAGCTAGATCATATCAAACGCACCTGTCTAAAACTGGAAAACAAATAAAAAAAATCTCACTCAGCTCGTGTTGCAACTATTCCTACCATACCCAACTCATCTTTAGAGAAAACATTCTTAGACTCTGCAGATGAATTTGCTAAATTTTGTCAATACAAAGAAGCCATGCAGAGCTCATCTAACTCTATCACTACCATTGCTGAAACAGGTAATCTTGACAAGCTTCTCCTTTCTTCCTCCAACACCCAGCTAGTCATTGATTCTAGTGCTAATAACCATATGATAGGTCATCCCAATCTTCTTACTACCTTTACACCCCACAATTCTCCTTCCAAAGTCACTTTAGCAGATGATTCTACCTTATCTACTCTTGGTTTTGGAACTGCTCACCCTACTCCTTTACTTTCCCTATCATATATGATTTCTTTTAACTTAACATTTGTTAGCAAAATTACTTGAGCTCTTCATGATATTATGACAAAGAAGCTAATTGGTAGTGGACATGTGTCAGGAGGCCTCTACGTTCTAGATATCAATGAATAGGTGCCTAGACCCATTACTCGCTCCGTGATTTCAACTCCTTTTGAAGCACAATGTTGGTTAGGCCATCTATCCCTGCTTGAGTTGAAGAAACTATATCCAAAATTTAAAAATGACTTGTCTCTAGATTGTGAGTCATGTCAATTTGTAAAACATCATTGTTTGTCTACTGTTCCTTAAGTCAATAAAAGAGTTAGTTTCCTATTTGAGTTATTACATTCAGATTTTTGGAGTCCATTTCCCATTATGCCTAAAACTGCGTTTCAGTATTTTGTGAACTTTATTGATAATTTTTCTTGGATGAGTTGGCTTTATTTAATGAAAAATCATTCTGAGCTACTTTTTCATTTTACCACTTTCTATGCTGAAATCAAAACACAATTGAATGTTTCCTTACATACTTAGCAAAGTCATAATGCCAAAGAAAATCTTTATGATCTCTTCCAAACTTACATGCTTAAAAAAGACATCATTCACCAAACTTCTTTTGTAGATACATACAATCTCAAAACAGTGTAACTGAAAGAAAAAACAGACATCTCCTCGAAATGGCCAGAGCACTTCTGTTCCACACACGTATCCAAGTATTTCTGGTCTGATGTGGTCTCTACAGTCCTTTTTTGATTAATCGTCTGCCATCCATCCTTCATGATAAGATTCCTTATCATATTCTCTTCCACATTAAACTCTTGTTCACTATTAAGCCTCATATATTTGGGAGTACATGTTTTATCCATGATATTTGTCCTCATGTCACCAAGTTAATCCCAAATTTATAAAATGTGTCTTCTTAGGTAATTCTTGCCTTTAAAAAGGGCATCAATGTTATTTTGAGACTGAAGAACAGGTAGGATTTGGAGGAGAGAAATTTTGAGACTGAAGAATTTTACAGATTTGCTCTATCTGCTCCTTTGTGAAAGGCTGCGTGTTAGAAGACGTTTCGGGCCTGGATTCAATAGTGTTGGCTTGGGAGTTATGGTTGTTTCCAAACTATTTTTTCTTCCAATTTTTCAGCTTCCCATGAAATTTTTAGCATGTTTCCTGGGTGTGTGAATCAAGTTTACAATGATCACATCACGTCTTTTTGTTATTTTTTTTCTCTCTCCCTTAGCATCTATTCCTTTTGACACGAGTGCAGAACCTTCAGCCTTTGATTTGGCCATCACTTTCCGCCTCATCTCCTCTCTCCTTACTTTCGAGAAAACCTCTTTGATAGAGAGTAAAGGCTTTCTTCCCAAAATTCAGCCTCTAACTTCATCAAAATCTTGATTCAATCATGCAAGAAAAACATAAACTCATCATTTTCTTCCCTTTTCTTATGCTGAATACTATCATTCGGACAATCCCAATCATCTTCATAACATAGGTCCAATTCCTGCCACAAGGTTACAAGTTCATTATGAAACAATGTAACATCACGGTCTCCTTGCTTGGCCTTCCATAGCTTCGTTTTTAGTTCAAAAACTTGAGAAGAAATTTCAATATCAGAAAACATCTCTTGAACGGCATCCCGTACATCCTTCGTTGTTGGTAAAAAAAAAGAGGTTTTCTAATTGCAGGTTCCATGGAATTAATCAACCAAGTTGTGATCCAAGAATTTTTGGACCTTCATATTGCCATATTTGGATCATTTGAGTGTTGTCTCTCCCATCAAATACCCGAGTTTTCCTATATCTTCAATGGCCAACTTTATTGTTTATTCAATTGAAAAGGCGAGTTTGAGCTAAGAAAATCACGGTTATGTTGTCCGTTTCCAATCATGACACTAGGATCAGTAACACTTGGACTGCTTAAATCATCGTTGGAGGATGATGAGTTTCTCCATTGCCAGTTACAGCTAGGCGATAGTCTATTTAGGACTGATTTGAATGAAGAAAGGAAGACAAAAGGTAATGTAGATGAAGAAAGAGGACAAAGTAATTCTTTCTTAATCTTTCTAGGAATAGTACGAGGAATATATAGGACAATACAACCCTAATTACCTTCTTAAATTAAGAAGAAACTATTTATTCTAAGTAATAAAATTGCGCTAATTAATAGAATGTTAACTAATTATCTATAGAGAATCAGCTAATTAATTCTAGAGATAATAGCTGATTATTTCCATATTATCAACAAATTTGCATCTAGAAAAAGAAACTGAAGGATTGTTTTAGAAGTATATCAGATCCGTGCTTAACATTATACAAAGAAACTAAAGGATTGTTTTAGAAGTATATGAGCTCCATGCTATAAATTATAAAATTGTAGGATAAGAATGGTAAAAAAAAAAGGTTGATAACCACAAAAGCTTCAAGTTCATGGATGAGGAACCACTAAACTCAACTTGGAGACCTTATTGCTATCAAGACTAATACAAAGTCTCATTTATACATTTGCCTATTTGTTTATCAAGATTGGATTCTCTAAGAACAAAAAAATATTCAACAACAATTAATAGAACAAATAATAAATGTAGATTGATGCTATTGTCCAAGAAATATGCTTTGTCATAGGGATACCATGGTATTAGTTTTATGGTCCTTCAAATTCTAGTCGGTTTCAATATGGAGAAAGGAAAAACATGCTTAGGAACTGTTTGAAGTCCGAACATTTTGGCAAAAAATATTTCTCAACTCCAAAATGTTGGTATTGCAGGAGGTTTAGGACACAACTGACATTCAAGATGAGTTGTAGTTGATGAGACTTCCTATCTATATTGCTTCCAATAAAATCGGCTTCTGGGAAAGTTATTTGAATTAAGACAGCTAACTTTGGTACAGATACATTTTGCCGAGGAAACGTAACTACCATAACCCCGCAAATTCATCGACTCGTATTGTATAGTAATTATGAACTTATAGTAGAAAGAAATTGAAAATTCAAAGTTAGACTACGTCAATATATATATATATATATGTAGACGACAGCTTAACATCAATCTCTAGGAACATACAGAATAAGAAAAATGATAGATTGATTTTCTGTTCTATGAATTTAGATTAAAAAATTATATTCTTTAAAAAATATTCAATAAACAAGTATTCTTCATCTTCTTATTCTCTTTCAGTTCATAGGAAACAACAGTAGGTTTCTCTTTACATGGATACAACACCTAAATTTCCTCGTTGGTTGAAACTCTACTCCATGGATTTCCTAACCACAACCTAGAATCTGGAAATTCAAAGCCAAATCATACCAACCTAAACTGAAAAACAAACCACCAAGACAACATAGATTAACAAAAGCCATCACCAAGAAACAAAGCTGCATATTTGGCCAGAAAACACAAAAAGAAAAAGAGCTACAAGGTTTAACGTCAGTTACACATTTCTTTTCCTAATTGTGGAAGTGCGTATTCTGTTCAATATAATAAAAATTTTCCTTTTTCCTATAATGTGAAGGGCAAACAAGCACGGAAAGATTCACTTCACTGGTGTGTGGCCAAATTTTCCGAAGATCTTTGGCCTTCCAAACAGGAGGCGGAGAGAGAGAGAGAGAGAGAGAGAGATGATACAGTGATCTTACCGCCCACTTCGGAATGTGACGATCCAGCACAGCCCATTTTTCTTCTTCTTTGTTTGCTTAATTCTCTCCGCTTTCAACTCACATACAATTACAAGACAATTCTTCAAGAGAGTGATAGACAAGTCAGTGGAATTTCTCCCCACCTATCGGGTTTTTCATTTTTTTTAAAGACTGAAGACTACAACTAACAAATATTATGTTTTTCAATAAATAATAATCCCAAAGTTTTCTTAAAGTAAGGACGGGTCCCATGTAAGTGACAACTATTCATCACGATCGATCAATTATTCTTTCACATATATATATATATATATTCTTATCTTCATAATTATTATTTTGTTAAATTAATATATAATTGTTTAATTGACTTTTAATTAATTTTTTATTGAATTTCAGATACAGTAAAACTTAAAACATGTTTTAGTTATGCGAAGTTATCTTCTTCATTAGATCATAATATAAATGTTTAAAGATTTAACCCTCAATTAGGAAAATAAAAAGGTAGAATTAAAATGAAAATTTTCAAAAATTTAGTACCAATGTCTTTAAAAATAGTATTGTAGCAATTTCTTGTCAATGTTTTATATCAATATATAAACATTTATTTTATATCATGGATATTAGTTATACTCTATTATAATTTTAAATGATCTTTGTTCTATGATTTTTTTCCCCAAAATGTAAATAATTTGGTATCTATAATTGAAATTGTTATGACCGTCTAAACATGTTTATTTTTTGTTCATAATATCATGCCTTAATAACAATTCTATTTATGTGAAAAACTAGGACTAGAACTTAATCCAATACCATCATTATGCTATATTAACCATCCTCTCATCTTCTCCTACCTCACCTTTTCTAACCACAACCTTTGCATCCTTCCTTGGTTCTTTTACGAGACTTCTTGATGTCCACTCTCCATGTTAACTCCCCATATTCTTACAAACAAGCCACTAATTGGTACAATCTTTTCTCATCTCTTATTCTACCCTTGTATTATCCACCCTTATGTTTTTTTGGCTTTTCTCTCCTCTTTTTTTTTATCCTTATGTTTACGTTTGAATTTGGCCACTTTTTTCGGATCTTAATTTTAATCTTTGTCGCCTTTCTTATGGTCTCTCCTAGTTTCAGTCTTAGATTTGGTTTCCCATTTTGCTTTCTAATGTGGTGTTCCCTTATACTTATTTGAGTTTTTTTTAACTGTTTTAAGTAATGGTCTCTTAAATATCTCCTTTTCTCATTTCTCATTTTATTAGTTTGAGGTATGCGTTCCCCTAGCCTCCTTTTCCCTAAGATCCTTTTTTCTGTCCTCCTCTCTCATCAGATCCCATCCAACTCTTTACCAACTCTCCTCCCCCTAAATAAAGACATTCATCCTTCCTCTATATCAGAATATGTTCACTATAAGCTTACTTTAAAGAGAACTTGGTGTTAAGATTTAAATGATTCTAATGGAACTCAGTCTCTTTAATATTTAAACCAACCTTGAAAAAGGCTTGCAGTAACCCCGCCTTTCAATGTGCTTAAGGATGGAGCAGCCAAATAGAGCATTTACCAAATTAAATTTTTATTAAAGAAAAGACCTGCCTATCCTCCTCTTAAGTCCTAGGCGAGCAGCAATTGGAATTCTTATGGTTTAATCAATGTTCTTATCCTAGATGCAAACTACTTCGTTTTTAAGTTCAGCTTTCAAGCTAAAGGTCAAAGGGTGTTAGACAATGGTCATGGAACTTTAATGATAGATTAATTTTTCTCCAAAAATGGTAACTAGGTGCATTCTCTTTTGACCTTAAAAGAAAAAAAAAACTTTGGATGAACTTATATAATTCTCTACTAGAATATTAGACTATAAAGGGTCTAAGCTACATAGTGAGCTTTATTAGCAAACTAATAACTATGGATGAAGCCACAACCACTTTTAAAAGGATAAACTATGGAAAACTTTTATTTTGATGGAATTCAACCAGACCCTCCCCAAACTTATTTCTCTCATAAGATTGAAATGAAAATGGTAAAGTGCATGAAGACTCTATGCTAGTTTTATACCAATAGAGACCTCAACTTTCCAATTTAGGATAAGTATAGAGGGCTATAGGAAAAAGTTTAGGACTGCTGCATACAAGGAGCTAGTAGGCAATGGAAAAAGGTTTGCTTACATAGTAAATTGTGGAAATGCTACATTTGAAACCAAAGGGACTGTAATTATTATAGAAAATCCCTAATGACTAGCTAGAAGAGGTTCAGTCATCCCAAACTCTAGATTCTAGTGTAAGGACTAAATATATCCAAATGCAATAATGGATAAACATGCAGGTAACATCTAATTTAGAACCAATGGAAAAAATGTCATAGTTAGGTGCATTACGTTAGCTCCTTATGTTAGATTCTTACCTTTGAAACTTATGTATAGGCTAACATCATTGAGCACAATAATGTCACCATAATAATTATTGATATTGATCAAGAAATTACTCCAATAATTTAGAGAAAACCTAATAGAAAGGCTAAGGGCTCTTCTCTAAACCATATAAGAAATGAAATTTCTGTATTGGAACATTAAAAGGCTTAATATCCCCTACAAATAGTTGTCACTTAGGGATCATATTTAGCCAATAAAATCCTCTTTGTCTTATGTTTTGGAAAATAGACTTAGAGAAAAAAAGTTTGATCAATTACTATTTCTGAAAGAGGGATGGTTGAAAGAAAAGCGCTCCCTCCCATCTTCATTCTGCATGGACCCTGAAATCTTAGCCTCACTCTTTATCAATCTTTACTTATTCTACTTTCTGCTTATTTCCTCACCATCCATTACAACGTTGTGCTTACGTGACAACTTCATTTTCATAATACACTGAGCTCTCTTTTACAACCCACATTAATTCTACCTTTACAGATTATCTCATCCTCTTCACATCTACTGTTGGATCCCGAATCTTTTGCTATTATTTGCATAGGATTATTAATTGAAATTATGGGTGAATTTAAAATTTTTCGGTGATTAATGATTAAGAATGCAATTATGGAGTCTGTGGGTGAATTTAAAATTTTTCGGTGATTAATGATTGAGAATGCAATTATGGAGTCAAGAACATGCATGAAATGAGTTAAAATTTGGAAAAGGACTAAATTGAAAAAGTGAGAAATATTATTTGGGTAAAATTGTTGTTGGACCCCACACCCCGCCCTTAGGTCGGCGGCGTGTGTTTGTGGGACATACCGCGGCATCCAACCTTACTCAGTATTGTCCTCTTTGGTCAAGGGTGAGTCCACGACTCGAACCCAAGA
>JAOTAY010000004.1:20515350-20531147 GCA_025629805.1 Erythroxylum baracoense
TTAAGAAATGGAGTTCATTGATTAAAACCTTGGACTTAAAGAGTTCTTTAAGGTTTGTCATTTGGAAACTTAGTGATCTTTACTCCTACAAGGTTTTATTTTGAACTATGATAGCCACAACTCATTTTTCAAGAGGATTTTATCATATTTGATCATTATTTTAACCTTGGATTCGTTATTCCCAAAAATCCAAAAAATATTTTTTTTTTACACACTTCCCTTTCAAGTAGTTAAATTTTGTTAGTTCTCAAAAGAACCAAAACCCCCTTCCTAACCAATTTAGTTGCATTTCATGACTCCTAGGCTAGCTTAGACCCATTGCATTAGGTTCCAATTAAGTGAGACGACCTAAGGTTGCATTCTATATTGCAATCCTTGGAATTCAATTTTTGATTCGACCTCTAAGGGTAAAATCGAAAGACGAAGCGGATCAGAAGTGTTGATGCTGGAAGACACGAATAACGTCCCTTGATGCAGGGAAAATGGATTCGAGCTAACGAAGATAAAAAAAGGCACTGCTTAGGAGGTAACCCAACGGAAGTTGATTTTTGTTTATTTACATTTTAGCAACTACTGTTTTTGTTAAATACTCCATTTCTTGCATTTGATGTTACATTAGGGAAAATATAAGTTTTAAATGTGAGGGTGGGGATCTTAGTTTTTATACAAATTTTTTAGCTTAGTTGTTGCTTATCTGACTTCTTAGGCATTTTTAAAATTGAACAAACAAACAGACATTTTCTCTTTTTCTATTGTTTTTAAGATTATATAGTCATAATTAGAGTGTGAATTAACTAGAAAAATCTATGGCAACTTTAGTATGCACTTTTTCTCCTATGACGAGTCAATATACACTATCATTAGAAGAGTAGTAACTAATGGTAGACAAAAGCCAGTCAAATTTTGAGCCTTATTAGACTATTACATATATATTAGTCTCATTGTCTTTTGCGTATGCGTGACCTTCATGATATGTACATTCTGACTTTGTCTTGAATTTCTATTCAAGACCATTTTTATCACATGCATGAACATGAAAATGATATAGGCATTCTTTGTTTTTGCAATCTACATTAGCAAAATAGCCTACCTATTGATATTATTATTCTTTGGTTAGGCCCCTTTAAGCTTTATTAGCCTTTCTTTTTGTAGTAACCACATTGCATGCTTTTAAACTTAACCAAATGTCCTACCTAAGCCATAAACCTAGTGAAGCATTTGTTGATTGTTGAGTTTATGGATGTACAAAAGTATAAGTGTAGGGGTGTGCATATATATGGGTAGGTCATATTTGTCAGGATGTCATTTTATGAAATTCCTATATTGGTGTAGCTTCTTTCAATGTTTATATGAAAAAGAGCAAAAAGTTTAAATAAAAATATCTAGGAGGAAGTGCACATGTTTTGAAAAGTTATTTATGGTTGGTCTTTCCTCTTAAACTTATATTGAATTGGTGATTTGAATTTGTTGAATATGAGCTAGATATTGTTTTGGAAGGTTCACTCTTAGTAGTTTCAATGTATTGTTATCATCAACCTTTATAAGTGATCCCTTTTGATTATTTATGCTTGATGTGGTTTGTGTGTGAGAGCTTAAATTTGAGCTATGAAATATAATTGTTGCATTCAATATAGCTAATGATACCAAGTTTTGAATGAATGCTAACTTGTGTGCTTGATGTTTCATTGAGTGTTACTTTTGTTTCACTAGCTTTGATGGCTTTCATGCTACTTTATCTCAATACATCTCAACCTTACCCTTTTCCTATATTACAACTTAGAAAGTTCTCATGAATGGGGTTTGAGTGTACCTATGGATTTATCTTATTTAAACACACTTTATCCAAGTCTACCTCTAGATTACTCAGTTTCTAAGGATGATGAAGGTTGATGGATCATAAGTAGAAATGTTGAATGCTGAATTATGGTTTTTGAAAGTTAGTCATCTTTGCTTATGACTATCTATTTTCCATAAATATGGAAAATAACTTTGCTCAATGCAATTAAGCAAGTACCGAGGTACACTAAATTCCTTAAAGAGCTATGTACTCATAAAATAAATTTGAGAGTGATGAAAAGGTGATGATGGGGAGAATGTATCTGCAGTTTTTAAGAAGAATATACCTCCAAAATGTCGAGATCTAGGTATGTTCACCATTCCCTGTAAAATTGGTAACACTGTGATTAATAGAGCTATGTTGGATTTGGAAGTTTTAATTAACGTTATGCCTCATTCAATTTATGTTTCCTTGAATTTGGGCCCTTTGAAAGAAACAAGTGATATCATATAATTAGCTGACCGCACTAACACTTCCCCTAATGGTGTAGTTGAGGATCTTTTGAAACAAGTGAATAAGTTAGTGTTTCCTGTATATTTTTATGTTGTTGATATCAATGATGACACTTTATACAATCCAATACCTATCTTTTTTGGGAGACCATTTCTTAGTACGACTCAAACTAAGATAGATGTTCTTGAGGGCACCATCATAATGGAATTTGATGGGAAGTTATTCATTTTAATATTTTTGATGCTATGAAACATCCTCATGATGGTCATTTTGTTTTCTCTATTGATGTGACTAATCCTCTAATACAAGAAATGTTTAGATTGATTTGCAAGGATCATTTAGAAATAGTCTTGAGTGAGCATATAGAATCAGAAGGCAATAATGATGTTGAAGTGAGAGAAGAGCTAGTTGAAATGATAACTACTTTGGAATCATTGGGGGACTCTCCCAAAAGGTATGATTTGGCTTCCATGCAGTTATCTGAATCTCACTTGAAGTTATTATCTTCTGATATGCAGGAACCTAAAGTGGAACTAAAGCCACTCCCTACACATCTTAAGTATGCCTATTTGGGAGATAAACAGACTCTCCTAGTTATCATTTTGGTATAGTTGACTTCAAATTAAGAAGAAAGTTTGGTTCGAATGATGAGGGAGCATAAGAAGGCTATCAGATGGACGATCATAGATATCCAAGGAATAATCCCTTCTATATGTATGCATCAAATTTTGTTAAAGGAGGATGCCAAGTCCATAAGGCAAGCTCAACATAGACTGAATCCTCCGACGATGGAAGTTGTCAAGAAGGAAGTGCTTAAGCTTCTCTATGCTGGGGTTATTTATCTGATCTTTAATAGTAAGTGGGTAAGTCTTGTTCAGGTAGTTCTAAATAAGTCTAGAATTATGATTGTGACAAATCAGGAAGGTGAGTTTGTTCCCACCTGAGTGCAATTCAGGTGGAGTGTTTGTATTGATTATAGGAAATTGAACTCAGTGACTCGTAAAGACTATTTTCCCTTCCATTTATTGATCAGATACTTGATAGATTGACTGGTTATAACTATTATTTCTTTCTAGATGGCTTTTGATGTTATCTTTAGATCATGATCGCACCGGAAGATTAAGAAAAGATCACCTTCACATGCCCATTTGGTATATTTTCTTGCCGAAGGATGTCATTTGGATTATGCAATGCACCCGCCACCTTCCAAATATGTATGGTAAGCATTTTTCTGAGTATGTTGAGAAAATCATGGAGGTATTCATGGATGATTTTAGTGTTTATGTTTCTTCCTTTGATAGATGCCTCAAGAATCTTTCTATTATCTTGGAATGATGCATTAAAACTAACCTTGTGCTGAATTGGGAAAAATGTCATTTTATGGTAGATTAAAGTATAGTTTTAAGGCATGTTATATCTACTAGGGGTATAGAGGGAGATAAATCTAAAGTTGATCTTATTTCTTCTTTACCTTACCCTATAACTGTGTGAGAAATGCATTCTTTTCTTGAGTATATAGGTTTTATCATCGATTCATGAAGAAATTTTTTAAGATAGTTGCATCGTATGGAAGTTATTACAACAAGATGTCTCCTTTAAGTTCGATTCTAAGTGTAAGAAAGGATTCCACAAACTTAAGGAGCTTTTGACATCCCTATTGATGATTTAACCGCCAGATTGGAGCCTCCCTTTCTAGATCATATGTGATGCAAGTGACTATGCAATGGGGTTAGTTCTAAGATAATGAGTGGGGAAAGCGTTACATGGCCATCTATTATGCTTCAAAAAATCTCAATCCAACTCCAATAAATTATTCGAAAACTGAAAAAGAACTTTTGTCTTTGGTTTTTGCTTTAGAAAATTTTCATTCGTATTTGTTTTGTGAGAAAGTAATTGTTTATTCTTATTATGCAGCTTTACAATACTTACTCACGAAGAAAAAAAAAACAAGACTGATAAGATGGATTCTCCTCCTTCAAGAATTTGATTTGGAGATAAGAGATAAGAAGAGGCAGAGAATGTGGTGGTCGATCACCTCAGCCGCTTGATCAAAGAAGAAGATGACATACCTTTCGAGAGAAGAAGAAGGCTTTTTATGACAAGATGATTTCAAGAAAAAGTTTTGTTATAGGTTATAAAGTGTTTCTATATCACTCTAGACTTAAATTATTCCCAAGTAAGTTGCATTCCCGTTCAGTTGGTTCATTTATTGTTACTCGTGTCTTTCCTTTTGGTGCAATAGACATACAGAGTTTGAAAACTAACAAGATATTCAAAGTGAATGGTCATTGCCTGAAGTTGTATTATGAAGGCTTCCAAACAGAGGAAATGGAAGTGTTGATGCTAGAAGATGCAAATGGAATCCCTTAATGCAGGGAACATGGAGCTAAGCCAATGACGATAAACAAAGGTGCTACTTGGGAGGCAACCCAAGGGAAGTTGATTTTTATTTATTTACATTTTTGCAGTAACTATTTTTGTTAAATGCTCCATTTCTTTCATTTGATGTTACATTGGGGACAATGTAAGGTTTAAGTATAGGGGTGGGTGTCTTAGTTTTCATACATGATTTCTAGCTTAATTGTTACTCATATGACTTCTTAGGTGTTTTCAAAATAGAATGAATAAGCAGACATTTTCTCTTTTTATATTGCTTTTAAGATTATATAGTCATAATTAGAGTGTGAATTGACTAGAAAAATCTATGGCAACTATAGCATGTACTTTTTTTCCTGTGACAGGTCAATATACACTGTCTTTAAAATAGTAGTAACTAGTGGTAGATAAAAGCTAGTGAGATTTTGAGCCTTATTAGACTGTCACATCCATATCAGTCTTATTGTCTTTTACTTACGTATGACCTTCATGACATGAACATTCTGACTTAGCTTTGATTTTTTATTCAAGACCACATTTTTATCACAAGCGTGAACATGAAAAAGATATAAGAATTCTTTGTTTACAAGTTACATTAGTCAAAAAACCTACCCATTGATATGATTGTTCCTCTGTTAAGCCCCTTTGAGCCTTATTAGCCTTTCTTTTTATACTAACCACATTACATGCTTTTAAACTTAACCAAACATCCTACCCAAGTAATAAAACTAGTAGAGCATTTATTGATTGTTGAGTTTATAGATGTACAAAAGTATATGTGGGGGTATGCATATATATGATAGGTCATATTTGTCATAACGTCATTTTATGAAATTCCCATGTTAATGTGACTTCTTTCAATGTTTATATGAAAAAAAGAAAAACGAAAAATGTTCAAATAAAATTATCTAGGAGGAAGTGCACATGTTTTGAAATTTTGGCCTTTCCTTCTAAAGTTGTATTGAATAGTTGATTTAAATTTGTTAAATATGAGGTAAATATTGTCTTAGAAGGTTCACTCCTATTAGTTTCAATGTACTGTTATCATCAATCTTTATGAGTGAACCTTTTTGAATACTTATGCTTCATGTGGTTTGTGTGTGAGAGCTTAAATTTGAGCTACAAAATATAATTATTGCATTCAACATAGCTTATGGTACCAAGTTTTGAATGAATGCTAACTTATGCGCTTGATGTTTCATTGAGTGTTACTTTTGTTTCACTAGCTTTGATGGCTTTCATGCTACTTTACCCAAATACATCTCACCTTACCCTTTCCCATATTACAACCTTAGAAAAGTCCTTTGATTCATGGTTATGCATGTGTCTTTTAGTGGTGGAGAAATGAAATGATATGTAAAGTTGTGAAATATTATGATCATGAATGGTGTTTGAGTGTACCTATAAATATATCTTATTTAAACACATTTTATCCAAGTTTACCTCTAGATTACTCAGTTTCTAAGGTTGATGAATGTTGATGGTTCATAAGTAGAAGCGTTGAATGTTGAATCCTTGCTATGGTTTTTTAAAGTTATTCATCTTTGCTTATGATTGTCTATTTTTGGGAAGTATGGAAAATAAGTAAGCGTTTTGGTTGTGACCTTGATTTTGATGATTTTCCTAAGGATAGTCAAAAGTTAAGTGTGGGGGAACTTGATATATGCTTAATTGTTGATACATTTAATCCATTACACTTAGTGGTTAATGCCTCAAAATACTTAAGAGACTCACTTTAGTTCAAGTTTGATTTTAGGTACAATTTGGAAACGTAATGGCTAAAATGAGCCAAAAGTATTCTCGTTGAGCCATCTTCTCGAGATTCATACTCTATTATCTTTATGAAGTGAGAAGAAGAAGAAGATTAAAAGAAAAGGAGACAAGAAAAAAAGCATAAAAATGAAGAATATGGAGTGTTAACTCACGACTATATAATTAATTTGTCATGGTCGTGAGAATTAACTCACGGCCATAACAATTTTCATGGATATGAGACACCTCTCATGCCTATGACAATTGTGACAGCCTATGTCACACCTATGACACTTGCCACTTGTCCATCTGTAACCTAATTTTTACTATAAAAGCTATATTTTATGACGACAAACACATCCTTAAAAACAAATGCCATTTTCTTTATTCTCTCTTTGAGGTTTGACATCTCCAGATGATTCATGGCTCCTTCTTGGAGATTGATGGAGAAGATAGAGGCCTAACCTTTTTTACGCTGGTTCAAAGGTGAAATCAAGACCAAGAAGCACATTTAGCTATGTCTTTGCTGTGTATCGTTTTCTTTCCCTCTTTTCAGATTATTTATGTTTTCTTGTGTTTGTTGATTGGGTATTGTGTAAGAATCATTTTGATGCTTTATTTAGATTGTTTTTCATGAAAAAAAATGCTAAAAATTGAATATGATACTTAATAGTAGAGTTTGAAATCGTATGTGGCAACTAACAGTGTTGAATGGTTAGGGATAACGTAACCTATGTTAAATAATCCGATCTTGTGTGATTATTGTGTAGATTGATCTGTTTTTCTCATTCATAACGTGGTTGTCCGATTAAACTTAGAGAGCTTGTTCTAAGTTATCCAATAGTTAGGGTTAATTAAAAAGCTTATATTAATTAACTATGACATAAGGGAAAACTAAGATTAACAGAGCATATTGTTAATTCACGACCAATAGTTCAAAAAGAGGTGTGAGGAAGATAATGCAATGATGTATGTTAAAATATGCATAGGCTGAGATTAAACCAAAGAATTGGGTTTTACATACATTTATCACTCTTGTCATTTCTAGCTATTTTTGAAAAATTGCTTGCGTTAGTTTAATTTTATTTTGTTATCTCAATTGCATCAACCCCTTATTTTATTCCTTTTACATCAATTATTTTCATTGTAGGAATTAACCAAACATTCCCTATAGCTACTATCCAACTCACCATAGCTACAATTTTTTAGTATGTAGAGTTAGGTAAATTTTGCAGTGCATTTGACACGCACTGTCAGGTGTATATCCAAAAGTGAAACACCTTCGATCTTAGCCTTTTGTCATTCATATGCATATGGAGGAAATTTTGGAGTAAACAGGATGGCCCATAAAGTTTTAGAGAGTGGTTTCTATTAGCCCTCCTTTTTCAAAGATGCATACATCTTCTGCAAGTCATGTGATAGGTAGCAACAGTCAGGTAACCTGTTAGACCCCAAATTTTTCTTAGAAATTAGAATTATTAAATGAGAATTTATTGGCGTTTAGTTATAAATAAATTTTATTTACAAGGGTTTGCATGTATTAAATAAAAATGTTAGAATTGAGTTAAGAAGTAAGTTGGCATTAAATCAAATATAGAAGGGTAAGCTTAGAAAGACAAAAAGGTTGTCGTAAATTAATAAGAAAGAAATGAGAAAGATGAAGAGAGTCGTGTAAAAGTAAGAAAGAAAAAGAAAGAAAATCCTAGAAGGAACTAGAAGAAGAAAAGAGAGAGAGAAATGAACCAAAAAAGAAGGAAAGAAAGAAAAAGGAGAAAAACGAAGAAGGAAAAGGTTCAGGTGAGTTTTTAGGTATTCTCTATCTTTTCTTCTTACTTTGGTAGAAGAAGAAACTAGTGTGAATGAGTTTTATGTGCTGAAAATGAAGGGAGAAAGAAGAGAACTAAGAAACCTATTCTTGATTTTCATGGATTTTCAACTAGATCTTAGTTCTTTTAACTTAGATAAGCCATAAGTAGATTAAGTCTAAGCTCATTTTTGGATATTAAAGCTTTATGGATTTTATATTTATATATTAGTTTGAATGAGGGTTTGTTTGTTTGAAGGAAACCAAGAAAATCCAAATATGCAAGAGCAAGAAGAAAGGTGAACTTGAGTTTGGATTTACTATTAATTAGGTGGGTAATATATTTATGGTTATTGCGATGATGGGTTGATTTATTTGCTTATATGTATGCTTATTTACTAAACTTTGAATCATTGGCACTGTGACTTGTTAACTTGTTATACTTTAAAGATTATACTACATTTTGTATTGATGAAAAACAAGAAAGTGTAAGAAGCATGAAAATATGAATATATGATGCACTGAGTTAAGCATCGAAATTTTCTTGTGTGGGCAAGAGAGATACCATTTTGTTTGTCACATGCTCGTTAACTTAAAGCCTTCTCCCTGCTGCCCGCTTGTGGCATATGAGCTCATAAGAATCAGACTCATTTCGTTCATAGTGTAAACTTCAGTTTCTGCATTTTGTTCCATAGGATTCTCTCAAGCCATTATTTTTGTGCATTTTATGGTGATTTGTTGAGCACGACATACATCTGAGTGTTTTGTTTTGATGGTTGAATGTACACGATATGATTTATGTGATAGCATTTTTAACTATGTGTTCTGTGAGTTAGAATTATGGATATTTTAAAATTTCTAGATTAAGATGCAATATATGTTTATATATATGCTTGATTATTTGTGGCTCGTCTCCAATGGCTATATGCTTGTTAGCCACTAAGCTTCTCAACTCACCCCATTATTTTTCCCACTCTTTAGGTGAAAAACAAGCAGATCATTGAACCTTGCAAACTTCGGCAAACTCCAAGATATTTATCTTTTATAACTAAGTTAGTTCGACTATTTTTGGTAGCTTTATAAACATATCAAGCATGAGCATTCATATATGTTTTTTATTATACTACTAATGTGGCTTATGTAAAGCTATGTACGAACTCTATTTTATTTGAGAAATGAAAGTAAGAGTTGAAGAATTTCTCTTTTGTAAATGTTCAAAATTATCTTTTATGTTGAGTTGTTATTATGGTTGGAAATGGAATTGTAAGTTGTTAGATGGCCCTGGATAGTTTTAAAATGAATTGTTATGTCAATAGTCTGTTATGTTATGATTCATGTATGTACGTTTAATGATTTTTGGATTCGGGTCTTTTGGAAAATGTATATAAGATTATGTAGGCAGTAGAGAAAAAGGGGGACAAAAATTGTATTCTAACTTCTACGAATAAACTGTATTAATCTAGGAAGAATTAGACCAAGTTTTCTTCATAAAAGTTGTAGCTTATTCTTTTAGCTTTACAACGGTATATAGTTTGTAATTTTTGGATATCAGAATTGAGAGATATAACATTTACAAGTTTGAGTGCTCATCAGGGGAGTCGTGACAGAGCCCTTAAATCTTAAGAGTTCACGATCGTGCACTGGCTCTTCAAAGACGGGAGAACATGATCGTCCACTGGCCCTTTTTAAATAACATAAGTGCATGATTGTGCACTAGCATGATCGTACATGATTGAAGCACGACCGTGACTTTTCTCGCTCACGGCTGTGACTTCTCTTAGTCACAACCGTGACTTTAATTCTTTTTATTACTTACGGACGTGACTCCTCTTAGTCACGACCGTGACTTTTGATTTATCAACTGTAAACTTTTCTCATAACGGGACTTCTTTAATTATTAAATTTTATTTATTTTCTTTTCTTTTCTTTCTTTTCTCATTTGATCTCATAACCATGACTTCTTTTTAATATTAAAGCCACCTAAACCTTCCATAATGTGGCCATGAAATAAGTACTGAGACTCAGGCAACAATTTTTAGTATCAAAACCTACAGCTTCTTTTAAGGATTCCTAGGCTTAAAATATACTGTGATATGAATTATTATGATGTGTGATTAATTGTTTGTATTGTTGAATTGATTGATTGCATTGAGTGACGTTCATATTATGCATACATGTAGGAAATAAGATTAAAATTAAATGTAAGCTAAAAGTTAGTGTTTAAATTGAAGGAGTAAGATGCCACCTTGTAGAAGAATACGAGGAGTTTTACAAGGATCTGTTGCACCTGATTCTCTACTAAGAGAGGAGGGTACTGATGAGTCTAAAGCCCCAACAATTGCTGAGGCGACTGTAGGGCAAGATAGTGAGCCCTTTCGACCACAAACACATGAGTCACCTCTTCCTCAAGAGCAAGTACCTAATCCCTTAGATCCCAGACTATTCCAAGCCTTTGTTCAGGCTTTTGTCCAGGCCATGGGCCAAATGGCACACACTTCTACTCCAGCCTCAGCTAAGAAAAGAAAGCAATTTTATAAGCTGAGAAAGTATGGGGCAGTATATTTTTACAGGACAACTGATCCAAAAGAAGCTAAAACATGGTTGAGGAAGACAGAAAGAATATTGGAACAGATGGATTGTGAGGATGATAAAAGGGTTGTTTATGCTGCAAGGTTACTACAAGTAGATACCCTGCACTGGTGGTAAAGTGTACCATGGAGTCAGATAATACCACCAATGTTGACATGAAAGGACTTCCTAGCTGTTTATAAAAAGAAATATTTGTCTGAGGTGTACATTCAGTATAAGCAAAGGGAGTTTCTGAGTCTCACCCAGAGGAAGATGACGGTGAGTGAATATGAGCATAAATTCACGCAATTGTCCTAATATGCAGCTGAGATGACAATGAGCGAAGCGGCTAAGTACTATAGGTTTGAAGCGGGATTGCATTTAGCCATCAGGGAAAAAGTGGTGATGCAAAATTTCTATGACTTCCAACAGCTGGTAGAGGCTACGTTAAATGTTGAGAATGTCGAAAATATAAAGAGCACAGTAAACAGAAAGAGGAAAGGAAGAGAACAGTTCAGGAGGGGAGGTAGTAGCAGTGGCCTTATGTCAGAAAGGAGTGCCAAGACTTTCCCTACACAGTTTGAGGTTAAAAGCAGTGGTGCAAGCAGGCCCAGATAGACAAGAATCATTTCTCCATCTTAGCCATTGACACATTTATATAATTTACAAAATGCAACCAAATAACTATCATACAATATGCAAAAATCACAATCAAAAGTAAAACATATAATCCCTCCCCACACTTGAACAACACATTGTCCTCAATGTGAGAAGAGAGCACATAACACATAAAAGACAAGAAACAATAGAATTAAAATAGACAGAAAATAAAATAACACAAAAATTAGAACTAAAGGCTAATTTGAAAAAGAAAAATAACTAAATGGAAAGGAAAATTTGGGTTAGACACAAATCATAAGGAGATTGAGGTGGTGATGGTGTCAGAGGCAGTAACTAAATGGCTTGAGACTCAAAATACTGATAAATCCATCAGATATCCTAGCTTTGGCGACGTTGTGTCTGTGCCATTTCCTTAAATGTCTTATTGGTTTCCGAGATTGCATCCAAAACCTTTTTCCAACCTGGTTCTTCATCTTTTTCTTCCTCAGATTCTTCACTAGTGGATTCCTCTCGTGCCTACCTATGTGGCACTAAGCTCAAGCTTACCTGACTTGCCCTGATTTGAACATGTGTCTTCTGGCTAATATCCCTAAGTTCCATATTATAGGACTTAAGGATTTCAGCCTGCTATAAGTGATGGTGGTTTAAGAATTCCAGATGGTGAACAGTTAATCCCCTCCATTTCACACCAAAATGTTCTGCAATGGCTGATACTATATACCCCATTCCAAAATTATTGCTCCTTTTACGTGGAGTCATAACAATGGCATTCAGCACATATATGGATATGCAGACTGGAATATTATGGTCCATACACCACAACATAAAAAATTCCTTGGTGGAATACTTATTGGTTTCGATTTTATCAAAAACCAGCTGACACAATAAGTATCGATTTTATCAAAAACCAGCTGACACATAAATTTGTGCAGCAACAAGTGTTCATTGAACTGTATAATGTTGTTGTGAGCATTCTTTACATGGAATTGCTCAATTCCAATAAACTCATTCCAATATTGGGAAGGACGAAAGTCTACATGAAGGTTGACGATGGAGGATTCGGAATGGATTCTTAGGGTCTTGGGTCCGGAAAGTGAAAAATTCTAGTGTAAGCTCCTCACAAACAGGAAATTGAAATCACATGAATTGAGCCCACTGGATCCTCTCAGCTAGGTTTTCTACTCGCTCACGCAACTCTAGCCTATCAAGTATGTCAAAATCAAAGTATTTTGGAACTATAATTTGTCTAGCACGAAGGGATCAAAAATGAGTACCTTCCTCCTCTGTATAGATTGGGAAGGGCACACCAAAGTCTGCTGCGTGGTTTTATCTCCCACATCTCGCAAGTTGTTGTCATCCATATGGTTCCTATCGGGCTGATTGTTTAATGTGTGTTATAATTGGGCAGAAATTCGGAAGAAATTAGAGGTTAACAGATTCTAGATAGATGTAAGAGTGTATGGATGCTTAAATTCTAGAGAGATCAAATAAAAATGAAAGTGAAAGTAAAAGTGAAGTTGGAACTAAATATATAGGTAGTAAAGAGGGTAAAATGGTAAAAATTCTTTCTAAGAAATGCGTCCTCTCCCTTTCTGCATAGCCGCAGGTCACGATTGTGATCTGGCCACAATTCTGGCCTGCGGCTTTCCCCCAAAAAGGACATCTAATTGCACGCCACGATCGTGGCCTAGTAGGCCATGATTGTGGCCGGCAGCTGTCCACTAACACCAATTTCCTTCTTTGTTCTTTTAACTATTTTGTTTCAATTTTCACTTTCTAATCCTTTGTGGCCCCTTTTTTTTCCTCTCCTTTCATGTTTGAACATCATCCACATAATTCCAAATTTTGATTCCTTTTTCGATTTTATTCAAAAACCAAAGCAAATCTTAACTATAGAAACAAACAATTAACGAACAACTTTTCTATGGGTTGCCTCCCATGCAACACTTCTTTTAACGTCGGTACTCTCCTCTAAGCTCACGGTGATCTAAACGAATGGTGCGATGGTAGCACTATCATTAATCTCAAAGTTTGAACTTGAGCTACCCTACTACAGTCCCCACCTTCCTTTCAATTCTCTTTTCCTTACCTTCTCCTTCGTAAGCACTTCTTCCTGAAAGCATTCCCAGGATTCTCTTTATCTTCCCATTCTCCTCGAGGTTCGGGTTCCTTGATATTCACTAAAGATGAAGGAGAACCGTACTCTCTTCTCACAACCTTGAAGATCAATTTTTCCTTTCCTATTCTCAGAGTTAATTCACCCCTATCGACATCACTGATTGAACGCGCAGTGGCCAAGAATGGTCGTCCAAGAATTATTGGGATTTCCATGTCTTTGCTAATGTCTGACATGTAAAATTTTATGGGAAAGGTATATTTATCAACCTTAATCGGCGCATCCTTTATAATCCCCATCGATTTGTGTTCAGTTCTATCGGCAGTCTTTACCATAAACTTGATAGGTACTAACTCTCTTAACGCCAATTTCAGACTGAAGATGTAAGGCATCATGTTTATACTTGCACCCAAATCTACGAATGTCCTATCTAAAATGATTTTATTGATGCTGCAGGGGATGAAAAAGTCCCCTGGGTCCTCCTTCTTTCCTGCGATGTTGGTGTCTTCCAATTGTCGCTCCTTAACCTTCTTTTTGACAGATTCCTATAATTTGAGCTTCATTTGTACTTGTTCCATCACTTCCTCGATCTTGTTTTGCCCAATCTCCTGTAATTTTTCTACTTCCCTCTTTTGCATATAACTCTCGTTGCTACACAATACGGAATGGAAATGCACGTCGAGTTACCTTAAGTGACTCGACAACAGGCGCACTTGAAAAGTCTTCTTTATTTGCTTGACTTTCTCCTTCATATTCTCCTACCTTCACCTTCTCCGGCTCCTCATCCTGGGTTTGACTAATGACCATGATACATTCCTTTAGATTGAACTTGGTGTTTCTTGGAAGAATTCCAGCATTTCGAGTAGACATTGCCTTAGCTAATTACCCTGCTTGGACTTCTAGATTATGTATGGACGAGGCATGATTCTTCATAACTTTCTTAAATGTGCCCTTGAGCCTCCTATGTGCTTCATCCATGCCTCCAATCTTATCCAAAATCCTGGTCAACTTTGATTCCATCAAGTTTCTTTTATCTTACTGAAAGCTCGATTGTCCCTGAGACCTGAACTGTCTACTAGTTTTGTTCGACTAGGAGAAGTTCGGGTGATTCTTCCATCCGGAGTTGTAGGTGTTAGAATAGGGATTGCTACTACCCCTTCCTCGACTATATTGTTCCCCCATGTAGTTCACTTACTCCTAGTTATTTTCTTTCATTAGGTAGCAGTCCACGGTATCATGGCCTAACTGTCCACAAAGCTCACACTTCAACTGTGCGGCCTTTACCTGAGCTGAGGATGATGCCTTCATGCTGTTCAGTTATCGCGTCAAGTTGTCGATCTTTGCTTACATCTCCATCATCTGATCAACTGCAACAATTCCCTTCTGCTTTCTAAAAGTAGCAGGTTACCTTCCTCACTCATTTGTCCACAAACAACTATTACTTGCCATTTCCTCAATTAACTCCTCCACTCTATCAATAGTCTTTCGCATCAAGGATTCCTGACACTGCATCGATTATGCCTCTTGTTGGTGGGTTCGCTCCATTGTAGAAGGTCTACAAAAGGAATTCCTTGGGGGTTATGGTGTGGGCACTTCCTTTACAGATTCTTATATCTTTCCCACACTTCATAGATGGACTCCCCATCACCTTGTTAGAAATTGGTGATTTCTTTTATGATCTTCGTTGTCTTCATCAACGGGAAGTACTTGACCAAGAAAGCATGCACAAGCTGGTCCTATGTTGTGATGCTAGATAGGCTCAGAGAATGATACCAAGCCTTCGCTCTATCTCTAAGTGTAAAAGGAAATAGCCTAATTCTAACCGCATCCTTTAACATCTGATGATACCGAAAAGTATCACAGATTTTGAGGAAGTTCATGATGTGCACGTTAGGATCCTCGCTCACCAATCCATAAAATTGCACATTCTGTTGAATCATATTGAGGAAGGTCAACTTAATCTCAAACGAGGTCACTTGAACCAACGGCCTAGCCACTCCTTGGTTTGATGCGTTAAACCTTGGCCTCATAAAGTCTATCAGGGTCCTCTGTTGCCCTCCTTGGTTCTCTTCCTGATCCATGTTTCTTTGGAATTCCTCGGCCATTGATGTAACATCCCCTCACTTGTGGGAAGGGTATTTTGGTAATTTGGAATGTTTTAGGATTGTTTAAAGTGTTTTTTCTATATTCATACATGCATATATGCACATAAGTAGCAAATAGTGAATTTTTGCACATGTAAATGCTTGTACATGCATTCATGACATATC
>JAOTAY010000004.1:20531247-20549068 GCA_025629805.1 Erythroxylum baracoense
AAAATTAAAGCCTAATCACAACAAAATAATAAAATTACTCCCAAACATATTGAAGAAGAAATCGGGGTCCAACACCTTGGGGAGCTCTGATTCTTTTTGTGAAGAACAAAGACGGGTCCTTGAGGATGTGTGTGGACTATAAGAAGCTCAACCATGTCACCATCAATAATAGATATCCTCTTCTACGCATAGTTGATTTGCTTGATCAATTGTAAGGAGCAAAAGTTTTCTCCAAGATAGACTTAAGATCGGGCTATCACCAATTGAGAATAAAGGAGTCTAATGTGTCGAAGACTACTTCCAGAGCACAATATGGGCATTTTGAGTTCTTAGTTATGCCTTTTGGATTAACCAATGCCCCTGTAGCCTTCATGGACTTAATGAATAGAGTCTTCAAGCCTTTCTTAGACCAATTTATCATAGTCTTTATTAATGATATATTAGTTTATTCCAAGAGTGACAAAGAGCATGAAGAGCACTTAAGGATTGCCATGGAGACAATAATTAAGAAAAAGTTGTATGCTAAATTTAATAAATGTGAATTTTGGATAAAGGAAGTAGTGTTTCTTAGACATGTAATTTCAGAAAAAGGAGTACATGTCTATCCAAGGAAAATAGAAGCTGTAGTCAAATGGAAAGCACCCAAGAATGTAGCAGAAATGAGGAGTTTCTTGGGTTTAGCTGGTTATTACAAAAAATTTGTAGAAGGCTTTTCCATGATAGTATCCCCACTCACTAAATTGACAAGGAAGAGTCAGAAGTTTGTGTGGACAAAAAAATGTCAAAAGAGCTTTAAGGAATTGAAGAATAGACTCACGACTGCAATAATTCTGACTTGGCCTTCTGGTAGTGATGGATACATAGTATATAGTGATGCCTCAAGGAAAGGATTGGGGTGTGCATTGATGCAAGGAGATAAAGTGATTGCTTATACTTCCAGGAAATTAAAATTATCCCACATATGATTTAGAGTTAGCTATCATAATCTTTGCATTGAAAATATGGAGACATTACTTATATGGAGTCACCACCAGGGTACTTATAAACCATAAGAGCCTGAAATATTTGATGAGCTAAAAAAGTCAAATTTGAGGCAAAGAAGGTAGTTAGGACTACTGAAGGATTATAACTTGATGATAGACTACCACCTGAGGAAAGCTAATGTAGTATCGGATGCATTGAGTAGGAAATCTAGTATGGCACATGTGAAGACAGTATACCTTCCATTGTTGAAGGAATTAGCTAAACTTAAGGTGACATTGAGGGAAGCTAAATTTGGTTGTATATTGGCTAATTTTAGAATAAGGCCAATATTGAATGAGAAGATTAAGGAATCGCAAGGACAAGATGATTACTTAAGCAAGTTCAGAGAAGAAATTAAAAATGGTAAGCCCTCTGAAATAGCAATAAGAGAAGATAGATTGATGGTGATAGACAACAGATTATGTATTCCAGATATGCAAGAGTTGAAGGATGAAATTCTTGATGAGGCACACATACTTCTCCATATGTAATGCATCCAAAGAGTACAAGAATGTATAGAGGCCTAAAAGAGTACTTTTGTTAGAGAGGAATGAAGAAAGATATTGTAGACTATATTGGAAAATGCTTGGTATGCCAATAAGATAAAGTGTAACATCAAACACCTATCGGTAAGCTTAAGCCCTTATCTATTCCGGAATGGAAGTGAGAAAAGATTACTATGGATTTCTTGATGGGATTACCAAGGACCAGCAGGAAGCATGACGCAATAGGGGTGATTGTTGATAGGTTAACTAAGTCAGCACATTTCTTGCTAGTTAAACAAACCAATTCTTTGAATGCCTTGGCCAAGAAATATATAGATGAAATAATCAGACTTCATGAAATTCTGAGTTCTATAGTCTCAGATAGAGATCCCAGATTCACCTTCAGATTCTGGGAAAGTTTGCAAGAGGCTTTAGGAACCAAGTTACATTTTAGCACAACTTTCCATCCACAGACTGATGGCCAATCAGAGAGGACAATAAGGATATTAGAGGCAATGTTAAGATGTTATGTTATAGACTTCAAAGGCTCATGGGATGAACATCTACCTTTGATTGAATTTGCTTATAATAATTCCTACCAGAAATTTAAATGGCAACTTATGAAACTTTGTACGGTAGGAGGTGCAGAGCTCCTATTTGTTGGGATGAGAAAGGTGAAAGGAGACTTTTAGGACCTAAGTTGGTACAAGATATAGTTGATAAGATTAATTTGGTAAAGAAAAGACTCAAGGGAAATCAAAATAGGATGAAGAGTTATACGGATGCACATAGAAAGGAGATGGAATATGAAGTTAGAGATAAAGTATTTCTTAGAGCTTCTCTATGGAAAGGAGTCTTAAGGTTTGGTAAAAAAGGCAAGCTCAATCCAAGATATACAGACCCTTATGAAATTATTGAAAGGATTGGGCCTCTAGCCTACAAGTTAGCCTTGTTGGCAAAATTATCTAAGATTTATAATGTCTTTCATGTATCAATGTTGAGGAGATACATATCGAATCCTTCACACATCGTCCAACCTGCAGAGGTTCAATTAAGGGAGGATTTGACTTATGAAGAACAACCAGTAGAGATTCTAGATTGAAAGGAAAAGGTCTTGAGAAACAAGACTGTGAAGCTAGTTAAAGTCTTATTAAAGAATTATTCAAGAGAAGAGTAAACATAGGAGCCTTTGGAAGCCATGAAGGAGAAGTATCCACACCTAATTGTAGACTCAGGTAAGAATTTCGAGGATGAAATTCTTTAAGGGGGAAGAAATGTTGGGCCCCAAATTTTCTTAGAATTTTTCTAATAAATAAGCAAGCATGAATAGAAATTAGAATTCTTAAATTAGAAATTTTTGGAGTTTAGTTATGAATATATTTTATTTATATGTGTTTGCATGGATTAAATGGAAATGTTAGAATTAAGTTAAGGAGTAAATTGGCATTAAGTTAAATATGAAGGGTAAACTTGGAAAGACTAAAACTGTCTTAAATTAATAAGAGAAGAAGTAAATGAAGAGTGCGAGAGAGACGTGCTGGAAAAGTAAGGAAGAAAGAAAGAAAACCTAGAATAAACTAGAAGAAGAGGAGCAGAAAATGAAACAGAAAAAAAGAAGGAAAGAAAGAGAAAGGAGAAAGAAGAGGAAGGAAAAGATTCAGCTGAGTTTGTGGGTATTCGCTGACTATTCTTCTTGCTTTGGGAGAAGAAGGAACTAGAGAAAATGAGTTTTTATGTGCTGAATAGGAAGGAAGAAAGAAGAGAACCAAGAAATCCATTTTCTTAGATTTTCGTGGATTTTTAACTAGATTTTTTTAGGTATTCTAACTTATATAAATCATGAGTAGGTTAAGTCTAAGCTTATTTTTGGATATTAGAGCTTTAGGGTCTTTCTATAGTATATTAGTTTGAATGTAAGTTTGATTGTTTGAAGGGAATCAAGAAAATCAAAGCCAAGAGCAAGAGGAAAGGCGAACTTGAGATGGAGTTATTATTAATTAGGTAGGTAATACGTTTATAGTTGTTTTGATGATGGGATGATGTATTTGCTTGTATGTATGCTTATTTGCTAAACTTTGAATCATTGTGAATGTGGTGAAAAATGCACTGTGATTTTTTATCTTGTTATGTCTTGAAAGATTTTACAACATTTTGCATAAATGAAAAGAAGAAAAAGCACAAGAAGCATGAAAATATGAATATGTGATGTAATGCGTTGACCATCGAAAATTTGCTTGTATATGGGCAAGAGAGATATCATTTAGTTCGTCACATGCACGTTGACTTAAAGCCTTCTCTCGGCTGCCTGCTTGTGGCATATGAGCTCCTAATAATTGGTCTCATTTCGTTCATGGTGTAAACTTCGATTTCTCCATTTCGTTCTATAGGATTCTCTTAAGCCATTATATGTGTGCATTTTGCTTTGAATTGTTAAGCATGTGATGCGATTAAATGCTACGTTTTGATGATTGAAAAATACATGATTTGATTTATGTGATACCATGTTTGTTTATAAGCTTGAACTGTGGATAATCTTATTGTTAGATTCAAATGTAATATAAAAATATGTCTATGCTTGGTTGTATGTATAGTTCGTCACCACTATAAACGTATTAGCTACTAAGCTTCGCAACTCACCCCTATTATTTCCACTCCTCGGGTGCAGAACAAGCAGATCATTAAACCTTGCAAACTTCAGCAATCTCTAAGAAACTTATCTTTTGTAACTAAGTTAATTCAGATACTTTTGGTAGCTTAGAAGCATATCAAACATAAGCATTCTTATTTATTTTCTATTATGCTACTATTGCAACCCTTGATATGTAATTAAAGCAATGTACACACTCTGTTTTATTTGATAAATGAACGAAAGAGTTGATGAAGTTTCCTTTGTATATGTTAAAATTTTCAACTCTCTTAAGTTGTTAATTTCGGTTTGGAATAAAATTGTGAGTTGTTTGATGGCTTTTGGATAGATAGTTCTTAAATAAATGGTTGTGTTGGTAGTCTGTTATGTTAGGATTTTTGTATGTATGACTTGTGCTTGTTGGATTCGGGTCTTTTGGTTTTGTGAAAAAGTATAATAGGCGGTAGAGAAAAAGGGGGACATAAATTGTTTTTTGACTTTTACGAATAAAATGTATTAATCTAGACAGAATTAGACAAAGTTATCTTTATAAAAGTTGTAGCTTATTCTTTTATCTTTCCGACGGTATATAGTTTGTAATTTTTGGATATCAGAATTGAGAGATATGAGCTTTACAAGTATGTGTGTGCATATGGGTGAACGATTGTCACATACACGATCTTGACCAACCCCTTGTTTAATAGGGTTACACAATCGTGTTTGACCCTAATTTTAAGAGGGAGTGCACGATTGTGCACATGCACGACCATGCCCGAGCCCTTCACACATAATCGTGCTTATGCATGATCACGAGCATTTCTCTCCCATTGAGAAACACAATCGTCACTTCTCTTACACGGCCGTGACTTCTCTTGTACGGTTGTGACCTTTTAAGTTACGACCGTGACTTTTTCCTTTTTATCATTATTAACACCCTTTATTAAGTCACCACTGTGACTTCATTTATTATTAAAGGTTCATTTATTTGTTTCACTCCAAACTGTGATTTCTTTTATTATTAGATGTTAATTGTGACTTCTTTTTATTTTTTTAATCACCTAACGTTAGCATACTATCGCCAGAAAATATTGTAATCGAGACCCGGGCCTAACATCTTTGGTATCAGAGCCCACGATTTTCAAAGATTTCTAGAGTTAAAATATGTTATATTATGGATTATTATGATGTGTGATAAATTGTTTGCATTGCTGAGTTAATTGTTTTCAGTGTTGAATTGATGAATTGCATTGAGTGATATGCATATCAAGCATACATGTAGGAAATAAGATTAAAATAAAAAGTAAGCTAATTTTTAATATATAAATTGAAGGAGTAAAATGCCTCCTCGTAGAAGGACGTGAGGAGTTTTGCAAGGATCTGCTGCACTTGATTCTCCACCAAGAGAGGAGGGTACTGATGAGTCAAGAGCCCCAGTAATTACTGAGGTGACCGTAGGGCAGGATAGTGAGCCCTTTCGACCATAAATGCCAAGTCATCTCTTCCTTTTGAGTAAGTGCCTAATTCCTTTTGATCCTAGACTGTTCCAAGCCTTTGCTCAGGCTTTTGTCCAGATCATGGGTCAGATGCTATCAACTTCTACCCCAGCCCTAGCTAAAAAAGGGAGACAATTTGACAAGCTAAGGAAGTATGGCGCAGTGGACTTTTATGGAACAACCGATCCAAAGGAAGCTGAAACTTGGTGGAGGAAAATAGAAAGAATATTAGAACAGACAGACTGTGAGGATGATAAAAAGGTAGTGTGTGCTGCAAGTCTACTACGGGAAGATGCTTTGCATTAGTGGGAAAGTGTACTAAGAAGTCAGATAAAACCACCAGTGTTGACATGGAAGGATTTCCAAGCTGCTTATAAGAAAAAATATCTGTATAAGGTGTATATTTAGCAGAAGTAGAGGGAGTTTCTGAGTCTCACCCAGAAGAAGACGACGGTGAGTGAATATGAGCGCAGATTTATGTAATTGTCCCAATATGCAGTTGATATGATGATGAGCGAAGCAGCTAAGTGTCATAGGTTCGAACTGGGATTGCATTTAGCCATCAAAGAAAAAGTAATAGCGCAAAATTTCTGTGATTTCTAACAGCTAGTAGAAGCTGCGTTAAGGGTTGAGAACGTAGAGAACATAAAGAATCCAGTAAACAGCAAGAGGAAAGGAAGAGAACAGTATAGGAGAGGAGGTAGTAGCAGTGCTTCTAAGCCAAAAAGGAGTGCTAGGACCTTCTCAACACAGCTTGATGTTAGGAGCAGTAGTGCAAGCAGGCATAAACTAATAAGAACTATTTCTCTTCAAGCCTCGATTGTTGGAGGCAGTAGAAGAGGAGAGGGGGAAAAGCCATCCTTTCCCAAATGCGATCATTGTGGCAAATTCCACAAAGGGGAGTGTTATAGACTGACTAGCACTTGTTTTAATTGTAGAGAAAAAGGGCACATGGCTAGAGAGTGTTCCCAGTATGCTAGACAAGAGGGAACTCAAACGCAAGCTTTAAAAAGCACTGAAACTGTGGAAGTAAAGTCTACAACTAAAGTGGGCAGTTCCAGTGTAGCTAAGAAAGTAAATCCTCCGGGAAAACCGAGGTGGCAAGCACCAGCTAGGGTATTCGCAATGACAAGAGAGGAAACAGAAGCAACTCCAGAGGTTGTAACTGATATAGTTAAATTGTTTAATGATGATATTCTTGTTTTAATTGATTTGGGGTCTACCCACTTATTTATTTCGTCAAGTATGATTTTGCATGATAGAAATTGAATCCATTAGATAGTCCTTTGATGGTTAGTACCTTAATTGGCGAGTATCTCATTATTAGTCATGTTTATCGAGAGTGTGAAATATACATTGGTGAAGTAAAATTAGTGGTGGATTTAATGTCATTGAAGATGAAGGGATTAGATGTGATTTTGGGCATAGATACCTTAGAAAAATATAATGCCAATTTGAATTACAAACAGAAGATGGTAGAGTTTGTGATGGACAAAAGTAAAAAGGTAGTATTTGTGGGAGACAGGAAAGCAAGCCCACCTAGAATTATTTAAGCTCTAATAGTAGAAAAGATGATGAGGAAAGGATGTGAAGCATTATTGGCATATGTGGTAGACATGAAGGTAAATGAAGGAAAATTAGAAGATATTCCTGTGGTCCGAGAATTTTCAGATTTCTTTCCAGAGAAATTACCAGGACTACCACCACCTAGAGAGATCAAGTTCTCTATAGAGCTTCTTTTAGGCATGACACCAATATCAATTCCACCTTATAGAATGGCTCCGGTAGAATTGAAAGAGCTTAAAGAGCAGTAAGAAGAGTTATTAGAGAAAGTTTATATTAGGCCTAGCTCTTAACCTTGGGGAGCTTTGGTTCTTTTTGTGAAGAAGAAAGATGGATCCTTAAGGATGTGTGTGGACTACAAGAAGCTCAACCATGTCACCATCAAGAATAGATATCCTCTTCCACGCATAGATGATTTATTTGATCAATTGCAAGGAGCAAAAGTCTTCTCCAAGATAGACTTAAGATCGAGTTATCACCAATTGAGAATAAAGGAGTCTGATGTGTCAAAAACTGCTTTTAGAACATGATATGGGCATTTTGAGTTCTTAGTTATGCCCTTTAGATTAACTAATGCCCCTACAACCTTCATGGACTTAATGAATAGAGTATTCAAGCCTTTCTTAGATCAATTTATAAAGTCTTTATTGATGATATATTGGTTTATTCCAAGAGTGACAATGAGCATGAAGAACACTTAAGGATTGCCTTGAAGACATTGAGGAAGAAAAAGTTGTATGCTAAATTTGATAAATGTGAATTTTGGATAAAGGAAGTGGTGTTTCTTGGACATGTTATTTCAGAAGAAGGAGTACACGTGGATCCAAGGAAAATAGAAGCTATAATTAAATGGGAAGCACCCAATAATGTAACAAAAGTGAGGAGTTTCTTGGGTTTAGCTGGTTATTATAGAAGATTTGTAGAAGACTTTTCCATGATGGCAACCCTACTCACCAAATTGACAAGGAAGAGTTAAGAAGTTTGTGTGGACAGAAGAATGTGAGAAGAGCTTTGAGGAATTGAAGAATAGCTCACAATTGCACTAATTCTGACCTTGCCTTCTGATAGTGATAGATATATAGTATATAGTGATGCCTCAAGGAAAGGATTAGGGTGTGTGTTGATGTAAGGAGATAAAGTGATTGCTTATGCTTCCAGACAATTACAACCCTATAAGATGAATTATCCTACACATGATTTGGAGCTAATTGCCATAATTTTTGCATTGAAAATTTGGAGACATTACTTATATGGAATCACCACTAGAGTGTATACAGACCACAAGAGTCTTAAGTATTTGATGAGCCAAAAAAAGTTAAATTTGAGGCAAAGAAGATAGTTGGAACTATTGAAGGATTATGATTTGATGATAGACTATCACCCGGGGTAAGCTAATATAGTAGCAGATGCACTGAGTAGAAAATCTACTATGGCACATGTGAAGACGGTATACCTTCCATTGTTAAAGGAATTAGCTAAACTTAAGGTGACATTGAGGGAAGCCGAATCTGGTAGTATATTGGCTAATTTTAAAATAAGGCCAGTATTGAATGAGAAGATTAAGGAATTGCAAGAACAAGATGAATACTTGAGCAAGCTCAGAGAAGAAATTAAAAATGGTAAGCCCTCTGAAATAGCGATAAGAGAAGAAGGATCGATGGTGGTAGGTAACAGATTATGTATTCTGGATATGCAAGAGTTGAAGAATGAAATTCTTGATAAGGCATACAATGCTCCATATGCAATGCATCCGAAGAGTACAAGAATGTATAGAGATTTAAAAGAGCACTTCTAGTAGAAAGGAATGATGAAAGATGTTGCAGAGTATGTTGGAAAATGCTTGGTATGCCAAAAAGTTAAAGTGGAACATCAAGCACCTATCAGCAAACTTAAACCTTTGTCTATTCTTGAATGGAAGTAGGAAAAGATTACAATGGATTTCTTGATGGGATTACCAAGGACCAGCAGGAACCATGACACGATATGGGTGATTATCGATAGGCTAACTAAGTCATCTCATTTCCTGCCAATTAAACAAACTGATTCTTTGAATGCCTTGGCCAAGAAATACATAGATGAAATAATCAGACTTTATGAAATTTTAAGTTCTATAGTCTCAGATAGAGATCCCAGATTCACTTCTAAATTCGGGAAAAGTTTGCAAGAGTCATTGGGAACCAAGTTGCATTTTAGCACAACTTTCTATCCGCAGACTGATGGCCAATCAGAGAGGACAATAAGGACATTAAAGGCAATGTTAAGAGCTTGCATTATGGACTTCAAAGGCTCATGGGATGAACATCTACCTTTGATTGAGTTTGCTTATAATAATTCCTACCACTCAGGAATTCAAATGACACCTTATGAAGCTTTGTACGGTAGGAGATGCAGAACTCATATTTATTGGGATGAGAAAGGTGAAAGAAAACTTTTAGGACCTGAGTTGGTATAAGATACAGTTAACAAAAATTAATTTGGTGAAGCAAAAACTCAAGGCAGCTCAAGATAAGATGAAGAGCTATATTGACGCACATAGAAAGGGGAAGGACTATGACGTTAGAGATAAAGTGTTTCTTAGAGCCTCTATATGAAAAGGAGTCTTAAGATTTAGTAAAAAGGGCAAGCTCAATCCAAAATACATAGGCCCTTATGAAATTATTGAAAGAATTGGGCCTCTAGTTTACAAGTTAGCCTTGCCGCCAAAATTATCCAAGATTCACAATGTTTTTCATGTAACAATGTTAAGGAGATACAAATCAGGTCCTTCACACATCGTCCAACCTGCAGAGGTTTAATTAAGGGAGGATTTGACTTATGAAGAACAACCAGTAGAGATTCTAAATTCAAAGGAAAAGGTATTGAGAAACAAGACTGTGAAGCTGGTTAAAGTCTTATGAAAGAATCATTCAAGAGAAGAGGCAATATGGGAGTCTTTGGAAGCCATGAAGAAGAAGTATCCACACCTAATTGTAGACTCAGGTAAGAATTTCGAGGGCGAAATTCTTTAAGGGAGGGAAGAAATGTTAGACCCTAAATTTTCTTAGAATTTATTCTAATCAATTAGCAAGCATGAACGGAAATTAGAATTCTTAATTTAGAAATTTTTAGAGATTAGTTATGAATATATTTTATTTATATGTGTTCGCATGGATTAAATGGAAATGTTAGAATTAAGTTAAGGAGTAAGTTGGCATTAAGTTAAATATGAAGGGTAAGCTTGGAATGACTAAAGTTGTCTTCAATTAATAAGAAAAGAAGATGAAGAGAGCCGTGTAAAGTAAGAAAGAAAGAGAGAAAGTCGTAGAGGGACCTATAAGAGAAGGAAAAACCAAAGCATAGAAAGAAGAAGAAGGAAAGAAAGAAAAAGAAGAAAGAAGAAGAAGGAAAAGGTTGAACTGAGTTTCTACGTATTCTCTATCTTTTCTTCTTACTCTGGTAGAAGAAGAAACTAGTGAGATTGAGTTTTTGTGTGCTGTATATGAAGGAAGAAAGAAGAGAACCAAGAAATCCATTTTCTTAGATTTTCATGGATTTTCAAATAGATCTTAGTTATTCTAATTTTCATGGATTTTCAAATAGGTCTTAGTTATTCTAACTTAGATAAATCATGAGTAGGTTAAGTCTAAGCTTATTTTTTGGATATTAGAGCTTTAGAGATTTTCTATAGTATATTAGTTTGAATGAAAGTTTGTTTGTTTAAAGGGAATCAAGAAAATCAAAGCCAAGAGTAAGAGGAAAGGCGAACTTGAGTTGGAGTTATTATTATTTTGGTGGGTAATACATTTATAGTTGTTATGATGATGGGCTGATTTATTTGCTTGTATGTATGCTTATTCGCTAGACTTTGAATCATTGTGAATATGGGAAAAATGCATTGCCATTTGTTAACTTGTTATGCTTGAAAGATTATACTGCATTTTATATCGATGAAAAACATAAAAGTGCAAAAAGCATAAAAGAATGAATATGTAATGAAATGTGTGAGCATCAAAATTTTCTTATGTGTAGGTAAGAGAGATACCATTTCATTCGTCAAATGCATGTTGACTTAAAGCCTTCTCTCGGCTGCCCGCTTGTGGCATATGAGCTCCCAAGAAACGGCCTCATGTCGTTTATGGTGTAAACATCGGTTTCACCATTTTGTTCCATGGAATTTTCTCAAGCCATTATATATGTGCATTTTGCTTTGAATTGTTAAGCATGTGATGTGATTAAATGCTACATTTTAATAATTGAAAAATACATAATTTGATTTATGTGATACCATGTTTGTTTATAAGCTTAAACTGTGGATAATCTTATTGTTAGATTCAAATGTAATACAAAAATATGTCTATGCTTGGTTGTATGTATGGTTCGTCACCATGACTATAAATGTATTAGCCACTAAGCTTCATAGCTCACCCTATTATTTCCACTCCTTAGGTGCAGAACAAGCAGATCATTGATGTAGCGCTCTCTTATTATGGGGTACATACCGGAACACCTTGAGGACATTCCATTACATAACCTATGATAATGGTGCATTACGTTCAATCACATCATTCACTTAACATGGCATCAACAATCTTTTATTCTCTTATAAGACGTCATAAAGAAAGTCACAAATTTTTAAAACCAAAATTTCCTCATTTCATTTCATAAATCCAAACGTATTTACATTGTAGTTTTTAAACACCCATACATGTACATCATCATATCCTAATACAAAATATACTATATGAAAGAGGAAAATACATAAAAATTTTGTCTAATCTTTCCAATCCCAGCTGACTGAACTTTGAGCTATTTCTTCTTCTTCCTAAAAATATAAGATTATTCTCCTTGTAGCGTCTCTTAGTAACTAAAGTCGTCTCTCGGTCTTGAAAAATCAATGTTGCAATTTTGGTGAGTTTTGCAAACTCAATGAGGTAACTATCATCGACGGTTCACTCAATTCATGCAACACATCACAAATATAACATATATTTCACATCTTTGCATTTTGCATACATTATCACATATCACATTCTCACTTAAGGGTAAGACAATTTTGCATTTCAAACAATCAAACATACTCATTAAAACGTATATGAAATGCTCATGTGACTCTTTTCTAATTATTGCATTTTTATGACCGAGGGCCTAAACTGTCCCATATCCCTTATGGATACTGGGCTCATTTACACTGTCCCTTATCCGTTAGGGATACAGGGCTCATTTTACATAGTGAGCCTTTTATCTCTTAATCACATTTGGAGCTTTAAGCTCGTTTTCGGTGGCTACTCAGGTCATAACTCTCATTATCTGATCATGCATTAGTGTATAGAATGCATCTCTCATAATTAATCAATCATGTCAAGAAGCATCTAGTTCGTCACATTCACATTCATGCATCAAGTCTCGGACCTTCATTGTCAGGCATCAACATAATCAAATCACATTCATATCATCATCCAAAACATGTTCTAAAGCAAACAATTAATTGCGTGAAATCATCTAGGTTACTCACCGATTGCTCCCGAAGCCATTACCTCGAAGTTCCGGCAATGTCTGAATGTTGACGTTCCAATTGCTCCTCTATATTAAGCAATATACACATATCACACTTTTGCACAATTATAAGTGTTTGTCAATGCACATGTATGTATATGAAATATGCACAATGTATGTTCATGACAATCCCAAGTATCACTCTATTATTCTCGTCATGTAAACATTCATATTTTCAAACTCACATAAGTATCATTTATACTAATGTTTTATACCTTAATAAAACCATTAAAATCGAAATTCATAATTTCTTGGTCAATTCAGATTTTTCCTATAACAACTTTTGGGTCAACTTTTCATTTTTTTACCAAGAAAATGAAGTAATTTAACGATACTTTTTTCTAGAAAATTGTTCTCCTATCTCTTAAGTTTCTAATGACACTAAGATCATTTAATTTGGTTCATTATTCTATGAGTTATGCTCAAAATACTGTAGACTAAGTAAATTTGAAACTTTGGCTTGTACATGATCATGCCGTCAAATTGTACAACTTATATCTCTCAATTCCCATATTCAAAAATTATGAAATTTATATCAGCTTAAATATAAGAGAATAAAATACAACTTTTGTGAAGAAACATTTATCTAATTCGGCATTTATCAATACAGTTTATTCAATATCAACAAGACATGATTTCTTTCTCGGGTAATACTACAGCCTCAGTCAAAACTCAATTTCAAGTCAAATTTTAAATTTTAAAAATAGAATTAAAATTTGATTTCTTCAGAAAAATTCTAGCCGTATGTCTCTAGTTTACTTCAAATCAAAAATCATCCCAATTGGATAACTACAGATCAACATATCATCAAAATATCGAAGCATGTTTAATAAAAACCAAATCACTTGCTTAAGCCTCTCAGGTCACGATCCATCTGGGCAAAAGTCACCAACGTGATTCTTCTCTCTCATGCCCGTGAGAGAGAGAGAGATGAAGCATACAGTCACAGGTGTGACTTTGTTTCTCACGCTCGTGAGAAGGCAATGGTGTCACGACTCCTAATGAACAAAAGCTGAAGAATAAGTTCTAAAAAATTTAAAACAGAGCATGAATTTCTGCACTCTTCATGTACATATTTTCATGGATCTTTCAACTCCAAAAATGATTTTACTGCTATCTCATAACATCTAGATCCTCAAAACACAGAAGCAAAATCAGTGAACATGTTACAGTTACATTTTCTAACATTCCAATTTTTCCAGATTTTACACATAACACAACTTGTACAAAGATCACTTTTCCTACTTCATTACTCTTTATTCTTAACTCAATATCACTTACAAACCAGTCCATGATCTATTTTTGATCATTTACTCAAAACAGAAAATGTGCATATACCATTCATTAACAATTTTCTGTACTCATTCTAACACTATTATGAAGATCATTCTACCTCTAAAACATCTATAAAAAAAATCATTTCCACACTACCTTATAATATATTGACCATCAAAACCAAAAAATCAACAAATCCACATTTTCATACTGTATTCACAGCAAACATAAAAAATTTCTATTTTTCTTATGATTATGAAATGTCAACAAATCACCATTTTTTTGTTTCATAATCCAACAACTCTTAAGGATTAACAAGATACTTGATAAAACTCCAAAATCTTCAACAATCTCAAGAAACCCTAATTCTTCATGCAACCACGTACATCATCTTAAAGGTGGTTTAGGTTAGGTTTTTCTCGAGGCAAAAGAAATGGATAACAAGTAAGAGTAGAAAGGTAGATGAAAATAAGATGAAACTTTGGTGAAGGTTTAGCGAATCAAAAAGCAATGAAGAGAAGGTTTGAAAAATGAGAGCTGCGAAGAAGAGAACTAAGTTATGAACAACATTAACTTAGTTAAGTTTAAAAAGGAATGTGACTAAGTCTTTCTAACTTAATCAAATAATATAACAAAACTAAATAACTGACACTTGTCACTTATCCAACCTCTAAGGCTTTAACTAGTTTTTTTATAAAAACCAATCTAGTCATCTTCAAATTTTACTCCAAAAGTCTCCAAATTTTTCAATATCATTTTCTTCATAATTCCCACACCTGTCTTCAATATCAAAAATTCTTATTTCTATTTCCATTCATCAATTTACTCGCCAATTGTCATTTTTTTCCTTGTTCAGTAATACTCAACATTTTCGAAAACTTTTCCTAAAATTCACCAAAAATTCTAAATCACTCAATACACTCTCCAAATCAATTTGCAATACAAATAAACCACAATTCTAAATAAAATCACATTTATAACAATTATACCTGGAATGTCAACGAATGCACGTAAAATTATTTTCATGTGCAAAACTCAATAATCAAGTGTATGTGCATGTCATATTATGCATGAGCATGAAATGCACTTTCTAATTTTTTAATAATCTCTCATATAATCTATTCTAGTTTTCAACATGGGTAACGGGATGTTACAATTAATCCTTGCAAACTTCGGCAATATCCAAGAAACTTATCTCTTGTAACTAAGTTAGTTCGGATAATTTTGGTAGCTTAGAAGCATATCAAACATAAGCATTCTTATTTGTTTGTATTATGCTACTGTTGTGACCATTGAAATGTAATGAAAGCAATGTACACACGATATTTTGCTTGAAAAATGAACGAAAGAGTTTATGAAATTTCCTTTGTACATGTTCAAATTTTCTACTCTGTTAGGTTGTTAATTTCGATTGGGAATAAAATTGTGAGTTGTTTGATGGCTTTTGGATAGATTTATCTTAAATAAATGGTTGTGTTGGGAGTCTATTATGTTAGGAGTTTTGTATGTATGACTTGTGCTTGTTGGATTCAGGTCTTTCAGTTTTATGAAAATGTATTATAGGCAGTAGAGAAAAAGGGGGACAAAAAGTGTGTCCTGACTTCCACAAATAAACTGCATTGATGTAGGTAGAATTAGACAAAGTTGTTTTATAAAAGTTGGAACTTAGTCTCTTAGCTTTCCAATGACATAAATTTTGTAATTTTTAGACATCAGAATTGAGAGACATGAGCTTTACAAGTGTCTGTGTGCATTAGGGGTGCACGATCATACACATGCACGATCGTGACCGTCCCCTTATTTAATAGGGTTACATGGTCTTGCATATGTACGATCGTGTTTGACCCTCATTTTAAAACTAAGTGTATGATCGTGCATAGCCCTTCATGCACAATCGTGCGCAAGCACGATCCCGAGCATCTTTCCCCCATTGAGAAGCACGGTCGTCACTTCTGTTGCACGTTCATGACCTTTTAAGTCACGACCATGACTTTTTCCTTTTTATTATTATTAATACCCTTTATTAAGTCACTACTGCGACTTCATTTATTATTAAAGGTTCATTTATTTGTTTTACTCCCAACCATGACTTCTTTTATTATTAGAAGTTAAATGTGACTTTTTTTTAGTCACCAAAACCTAACGTACTATCACTAGGAAATATTATAACTCAGACCCGAGCTAAATATCTTTAGTATCAGAGCCCACAATTTTCAAGGATTCCTAGGCTTAGAATATTTTATATCATGGATTATTATTATGTGTGATAAATTGTTTGCATTGCTGAGTTAATTGTTTGCAGTGTTGAATTGATGGATTGCATTGAGTGACATGCATATCAAGCATACATGTAGGAAATAAGATTAAAATGAAATGTAACCTAATTGTTAATATGTAAATTGATGGAGTCAAATGCCACCTCGTAGAAGGACACGAGGAGTTTTGCAAGGATATGCTGCACCTAATTCTCCACCAAGAGAGGATGGTACTATCAAGAGCCCCAATGATTACTGAGGCGACCGTAGGGTAGGATAATGAGCCCTTTCGACCACAAATGCTCGAGTCATCTCTTCCTCCTGAGCAAGTGCCTAATCCTTTTGATCCTAGACTGTTCCAAGCCTTTGCTCAGGCTTTTATCCAGGCTATGGGCCAGATGCCATCAAATTCTACCCCAACCCTAGCTAAGAAAGAGAGACAATTTGATAAGCTAAAGAAGTATGGCACAGTAGACTTTTATGGAATAAGCGATCCAGAGGAAGCTGAAACTTGGTTGAGGAAGACATAAAGAATATTGGAACAGATGGACTATGAGGATGATGAAAGGGTAGTGTATGTTGCAAGTCTGCCATAAGGAGATGCCTTGCATTGGTGGAAAAGTATACCAGGAAGTCAGATAAAACCACCAGCGTTGACATAGAAAGATTTCCAAACTATTTATAGGAAGAAATATTTATCTAAGCTATTTACCCAGCAGAAGAAGAGGGAGTTTCTGAGTCTCACCCAGAGGGATATAACGGTGAGTGAATATGAGTGCAGATTTACACAATTATCCCAATACGTAGCTAAGATGGTTATGAGCAAAGCGACTAAGTGCCGAAGGTGTAAAGCGAGATTGCATTTGGCCATCAGAGAAACAGTGGTGGCGCAAAATTTCTGTGACTTCCAACAATTGGTAGAAGTTGGTTTAAGGGTTGAGAATGTGGAAAATATAAAGAGTGCAGTAAATAGAAAGAGGAAAGGAAGAGAACAGCTCAGAAGGGGAGGTAGTGCTCCTATGCCAAAAAGGAGTGCTAGGACTTTCCCCACACCGTTTGAAGATAGGAGAAGCGGTGCAAGTAGGCCCAAACTGACGAGAACCATGTCTCATCAAGCCTCAACTGTTGGAGGCAATAGAAGAGGAGAGGGGGATAGACCATTCATTCCCAAATGTGATCATTGTGGAAAATTCCATAAAAGGGAATGATATAAGCTGACTGGAGCTTGTTTCAATTGTGGAGAAAAAGGACACATTTCTAGAGAGTGTCTGTAATATGCCAGACATGAGGGAACTCAGTAAGCTCTAAAAGGGTTGAGATTGTGGGAGTCGAGTCTGCAATTAAAGTGGTAAGTTCTACTGCAGCTAAGAAAGTGATTCCTCTAAGAAGACCGAGGGGGCAAGCACCAGCTAGGGTATTTGCAATGATGAGAGAGGAAGCAGAAGCAGCTCCAGAGGTTATGACTGGTATGGTTAAAGTATTTAATGATGAGCATATGACTCTTAATTTTGCTTTTGCTTTTGTGACACATTAGGTGATGCTTATTTGTGGTTGCATGTTACAAGTGGA
>JAOTAY010000004.1:20566890-20578180 GCA_025629805.1 Erythroxylum baracoense
TTATCTGAGCATGCATTTTATGAAATGCATCAAATAACAGAATATGTCATAAATGGCATTCACATATGAAGCACAGACAGAATCTCATAATTTATCGGACCTCAGTCCGGCATTCAACTTTCATTGAGCATTCAGAATTCAGAGGCAACATATTTAATTCAATTGTCAGATGCAAGTATAACACTTCCAATACATTCCCGACTATTAAACTCCTCGGACCTTTTAGTTCGGAATTCATATTTAGATCGCAAACAGTTCAATAACTGAAAATTAAGTAGAATAAATCAAACAATCAATCCTAGAAAGATAATCTAGGTTGATTCACAGATGCTCCTTTTAGCTTATTGCCTTGAAGTCTCGGCAATATCTGGATGCTGTCACTCAATGTGATCCTTTATAACATATCATACATACACACATCACAATTTTGCACAATTATGAATTTATAAATGCACATTCATGTATATTGAATATGTACAATGCATGTTCATAACAAATTCTGGGTTCTTTATTCAATTTCTTGTCACGATATTCATTCATACCACAATACTCAATTGATCAATCCAGATTTGCCTAAAAACATACTTTCGGGTCTACTTTGCATGATTATTAACATCAGAAAAATGAAGTAATTGGCAACACTTCCTTCTACAAAATTGTTCTCCCATGTCTTAAGTTTCTAATTACTCCAAGATCATCCAATTTGGTTTAGTATTCTATGAGTTATGCTCACAATATCACAGACTGTGTATAATTGAACTTTTGGCTAGTTCATGATCATACCTTCAAATTATACAACTCATATCTTTCAACTCAGATATCTAAAAATTACAAACTTAATACCAATTGAATGATAAGAGAATTAACTACAACTTTTGTGAAGATACTTTTGTCTAATTCGGCTTTTATCAATACAGTTTATTCAATATCAACAGGACATGATTTCTATCTCGGGTAGTACTACAGCCTCAGTCAAGACTCAATTGGGTACACATTCCTAATAATTGAGGCATTTGGTAGTCATTAGAAGTCTCAAATACGTAAATGGAGGGCTAGTAGGATATATACTAGTAGCTTATGTAACAAACGGTTAAAGATCAGAGGCAGTTTTAGAGAGAAGAAAAATGCTTTTACTAAGATTGATTTGAACTTAGAGTAGCTTTTAAATATGTCAAGTGCCTTCATAAAGGTGTTGATAGAGCTTATATGAGCTATATAGAAAAGAAGGAGGTCATCAGTGAACCTAAGGTTAGTTAAAGAAATCTTTTGACATTTCGAGTGGTATTTGAAGTTTGGGTTATAAGCTACACCTCTTTTTTGATAATTGAGCTAGGGATTTACATACATAAAATAAAGAGGATGAAAACCCCTAGAAATTTAAAAAAAATTTAATTGGACTACCATATATAAACACAAATAAAGTAGCAGAGGTGATGAATTGCTTTAACCAATTGACATAGATATTTGGAAATTCGAAGGCTTGGACTGTGATCCATATGAAATCCCACGTCATAAGCTTTATGAAAGTTAATTTTCATTGTACAATTAGGAGCATAACTGGAATGAGGGTAGCCCTTAAGTAGTTCTTCGACGATAAGAATGTTGTCGATAATATGGCGATCATTTATAAAAGCACCTTAGTTCTCACTGATCAAAGGAGATATTGCCCTCTTCAGTATGATAGCTAGGATCTTAGAAATGATCTTACAAAGAAAGTTAGTACACGTTATTAGTTTGAAGTTTACAAATGTAGAAGGGTTAGGGCCTTTAGGGATCAAACAGAGAAAAGTTCTATTGATTTCCTTAAAAAGTGCCCTATTTGTGAAGAATTCAAGGACTGCCTATTTCACAAAATTTCCTATAATATGCAATGATTTTTGAAAGAGTAGATGTTGAAGCCATCAAGCCTTGGGGGCCTTCATACTATCCATCTTAAATACTACTCTCTCAATTTCATTTTCCTCAACAAGTTTCATTAAAAGATTTAGACCATGTGGAGAGACTTGTCTCAAAGTAAGTGATCCTAACTCAGAGAGTGAAGCAATTGAAAGACTAGGGGAACCGAGAACATAACTAAAGTACCTTATAGCTTCTTCTTGTATATCTTGAGAATTCAAGAGTGGTGAACTTGTTGTGGATGTGATAGAGTGAATTTTGTTGAAGTTTTTCCTTGCTAGGATGGATTTGAAGAAGAAACTTGTAAATTGGTCACCATCTTTGAGACAATTTACTTTTGCTCTTTATTGAAGCAGAGAATGATGGTTTTTTACAACCTGCATATAGTTTGTAATTACTAACTTCTCCCTGTCTAGTAACTGCTGATTAGTAGGTTTCAAAGCTAACATAGATTGAGTAGCTTTAAGTTATAATCTGCTAGAGTGAATAGGAGATATAGTCAAGCCTTTTGCAGAGTTTAAAAATTTAAGCTCATGTTTGACGAGTTTCAACTTCTGCACACAGTAGAATTAAGTGGTTCCTACACATTAGAGTTCAGCACCCTTCCTACAAACTTTAAGCAAACTAAGATCAAGCACAAGGTAATTATTGAATTTCAAAGGACAATGAGTAATATGATTTTGAAACAAGCAACCAACTATAATGGGGGGAGCAATCCGAGAATAAGGAATCCTTGAAGTTTGCAAAACTATTTGAAAATGGGTTCAACTAGGTATCATTAATAAGTGCATGATTAAGTTTTTCTCCGAACGTGCTAAGATGAGGTATGTTTATTTGACCAAGTAGAGGTGTGTCCTATGAATTTCAGATTAATCACACCTATATCTTGGACACGATCTTTGAAGTCTTCTTAATATAACAGTGGCCTTGAGCTTCTAAAGTGAAGAGGATTGAATTAAAGTCACCACTTATCAACTGCGGTTTAGCAATGTAGCTACTGATTGTTATAAGATTGTTCCAAAGGCTTCTTCTCTAAAAAGAATAATTATTGGCATAGATAAAGCTTACCAAATTTTCTTCCCACCCTGATATTCCCTCGTTCAAGATGTCCATTGGTGGGGCTACTATTAGTTTACCATCAGCTACAAAAGGGTTAGATATGGATTTTCTAACATGTAGAGGAATCACCTAAAACTTGCTATCATGTTTGGAGGTTACAAATTAAAGGAGAGGTTTCGGGGGATGGTTGTTGAGATAGAGCAAGTTGACCAATAGCAAGTAGGATGGTGAAGGTTAAGAAATAAGGGGAGGTTTATTAGGGTGGTTGTATAGAGGAGATGGAGTTGGATGGCTAGGAGAAAGTAGGATGTGATAGGAGCGAGATAAGTAGGTGTTAGGTGTTATCATCTAACTCAAACAAAAGGGTTTAACTGTAATATTTGGTTTCTGGAACACACTTAAGGTTAGAACCCTAGACCATTAAAAATGAGTAATAGTATTGAGAGCATTTCATTCACATGCATATCATTAACATACACACATGAATTATAATTTGTACACATTACAAAGATAGCATATGCACTCAATTGACATATTCTTGGGTATGAAAGGTTTTAAATGAACATAATGTGAATTATGAATTATTATGTCTTTAATTTTGGTTTGATTAGATTATTATTAGTAATTTGGAATAGATTGTTATTAATTAGAAGAGTGATGAAGTAATATGTACATTTAGACTAGGAAAAATGCCAAGTGGTAAGATAAATTGATACATGAAAAATTAGGGTGACTAAGCCTATAATTAAGTGACATTTGGAATAGTTAAATGGGGGATAAATGGACAAGTAACTAATTGACAAATGCATCAATTATTAAGTGACAAGTGGACTAAATAGTAGGAGACAAATGGAGGCTATTGGAAGAGATAGATGGCTTACATGCCAAATGACACATGTCTAGGTAACATAGAGACACCGTGCACCTTGTTAAGCTAAGCTAATGTAAAAAACGATTATGCTATCTTCTTCCTTGTTTCCCCATCAAAAATTGCTCTTAAGTCATCTCTCTGTATTTTTTTTCATCCTTTCCAAATTGCTACACCAAAACCAAATTTTTACTCTTCATAAAATAGCCAAAGAACTAACTAATTATTGTCCTTTGTCTTTGTCGAAATCAACTTGTTTTCACCTTGAGTTTGTGTTGAATCTTGCATGAAGGAGTGCTAGTTTAATCTAAAGTGCTTAGGTGAAATTTGAAACTTAATAAGTAAGTAGCAATCTAATCTTTATGGCAAGATTAATAGGATGAGAATGATGTTTGAATTGGAATGAAATCTATATGATGTTGATGATGAAGTGTGCTAGCATATGTTAAATAAATTTGGAAGTTTTTATGCTTATTCTTGGTGTATGAAAATTGTGGAGTGTAGGTTATTATATGGATGAATTGGACTAGAATTTGACATATAAAGAAGGTGAATTTATGGTAAAGAAAGAAGTTAATATAATGTTGTTGAATTCGAAATGTATGTGTATGTATAAGAAGTGATTGTTAACAACAAAAAAGGAGCAAAGTTTAATAAACCTTAATGTAATCAAGATGGAAGCTAGATGATCATATAATGAAGTAAGTTTAAAGGGCTTATAATCTGGAAAATTCCAGTGTTTGGTATATGTCTAAGTTTGATACATTCGTGCAGAATTGGGGGAAACAATACAGTGCACGATCATGGCCTGGTTATTTTCTGTCACGAATGTGGCATAGTCCCCATGGTCGTGGCTTGTTGCACAAGCTTCTGTCATGAGCGTGGCATAGTCCCTTATGATCATGGCCTAGTTATAGAAAGTTAACTTTAATTTTGTGTAATTGTTGAACCAACTAAGGATAAGGTACTTTACTACGGTACATATGTTTAATCAATTACATATGTACTTGATTAAAGCATGAAATAAATCTAGATTGTTGCTTGCATAAGTTGGTTAAATGATTGATAAGTTGAAGTTGTTAAATGATGTTGTATCTTAAGGAAAAGATTGTTTGTTATCAATGTATCTAAGATTGGACTTTCAAAGTGTTAAAGGAATGAAGATGATCTTATAAATGTAAATGTGAACTAAAGGATATGAATAATGTATTAGGTATGAATGAATGAGAATTGGGAAATTATGTGAATGTATATTGTTAGAAAATGGTTAATAAATGAATGGTTTGAATGATCAAGACTTATGATTAAGGACACATACCTAGGAAAGTCATTGAGCATGCATTGAGCATAATACATATACATATGTGTACGATTGAGTATTAATATGATTGAGCAATGTAGTAATGTGTAAATGTGTGTATTGCATGGTTTAGACACTTAAGTCGAACACCAACATCCAGACATTGCTGGTTTGTTGAGGTAATAATTATCTAGAACATACTGTGAGTCAACTTAGATGGTTCTCACTAGGATTGATTTATTTCTGTTTAAATGTCAACTATTGAATTGTAATTGATATGAATGATAATTCTGGACATTAATGGTCTGAGGAGGTTAATAATTGGGAATGTATTGGGACTATTCTGATTATATATGAATCTGAAAGAAATACGTGTACCCAACAAAAATTTTAAATGTCGGGCCTAGGTTCGATGATCATGTAAAACTAATTGATGGCATATTATGTGATTTGATGCATCGCATTGATATGCATGATTAGATAATGGAGTTATGACCAGAGTGACCAGTGAAAAAGCGCTTAAAGCTCAGAACTGCACATAAAAGGGCCACAGGCTCAGTATTAAAATGAGTCAGGTATTCATAATAGATACGGGATAGTTATCAATGAGCCCAATATCTACAACAGATACGGGACAGTTTAAAAAGGTGATCGGTCACAGTAAAGTAACATCTAATAGTGAGTCATATGTGCATTGTATATACAAATTGATATATATTATATGAAAGACTGAAGAGAATTATTTGCTCTAAATATGAAATGTGAAATGTGTACATAAAGTGTATATGTTGAAATATGATGAAATGTAAAGTGATATGCAATATTTGATTATACGATTTGTTTTTGAATTGAATGGTGAATTATTTTGAGAATGATATGAGTGAGCACATCAATGATGGTTTGCTCACTAAGTTCTCAAAACTCATCAAAATTATAATGTTGATTTTTAGGTATAAGAGAGGAAACTTAACTTCCAAGACGTTCTAGAAGAATTCTTATACTGGCATATTAGACTCAAGAAATGGCTCAAAGGTCTGGTCAACTAAAACTAAAGAGTTAGATAGAATGTTTTTATTTAGTTTCTCATTCCATGTAAAATATGTTGAAAAGAGCAGTGGCCTCTCATATGCTTTTGATACAGTTTATATATGGATTATAGAGTGAAAAGCGACAATGTAAATTATATTTTATAAATGGAATGTGGAAATGATCTTTAGTATATTTATGATTTATTTATGATTCCACATTAAGTGATTGTTATTGCTCTAACATGCCATTGTCGTAGGGTATATTCTTGAACGTCCTCTAGATGTTCGGGTATATACGCTATGGTAGTGGAGTGTTACATTTTTGATATCAGAGCCTAGCTTAGCATCCATAGGGACAGATATAAGCCTATAGACATGATATGTAGTGAGAGACTTGTATAGTGATCACAATTATTTTTGTTATAGGTCATTCACTATAGGAGATCAAGTTGTAGAGTCAGCTGACCTAGTGTTTGTAGGAGCCAATAGAGAGTCTTCGGTACTTAAATTTGAACAAATGTCTCCGAGAATTCCTGAGCAAAGAGAGAGGAGATAATAAGCTTAGGAAGCAGCGGGTTGTGCACTTCTATGGAAGTACAGATCCTGCTGAGGCAGAAAGATGGTTAGAGAGGACATAAAGAGTATTTGATCAGATGGACTGCGAGTCTGACGAGAAATTTGACTATAGAGTCTCGCTATTGCAAGGTCTAGCTTACCAGTGGTGGAAGACTGCTCTAGGAAGTACCACCAGGCCTTATAGATTTAAAGTAAGGAAGTCTTACTGTAGCTGAATATGAGATAAGATTCAATAAGTTGATGAGATATGCTACTGCATTGATTCCTATAGAGGAAGACAAGTGTAGATGGTTTGAAGATAGGCTGAATATGGAGATTAGAACGAGGTTCGCTATTACAAATCTGAGTAGTTTTACTGAGATGAGAGTTTCCTCAATTAGAATAAAACAATTATTGAAAGATGGATAAGGAGATACAGACATGAGTCTAGAATGAAGAGACTTAGTGAGTCCCAAGCTGATTCTGGCAGAAGGTTTAGTAAACGCTAGAATAGATTGTTTCGATCTCAGACCAGATCAAGACAGTCGGGGTTTAGATCGTGGGACATTTTTGTACAAGTTGGTAGTGGTAGAGGTCCAATATCTGGGCAAATACAGCAGATGCCTGACTATAAACACTGTGGGAAGAAACATAGTGGGGAATGTTGGAAGTTAATAAGAGCTTGCCTTCATTGTGACGCCTACGAACATCAAATTAAAGACTATCCTGCGACTTTGGGACCACAATCTAGAATGAGAGGGGGATTAATAACTGAGACGACTATCCAACAAAGTAGAACTAGTGGAGTAGGACAGAGAGACAGAGGTAGAGGCAGAACACATTCAGTAGATCTTAGTGTTAGGATTGAGGTCCAAAGTAATCAGCCGTAGTCTTAAGCTAGGATCTATGCTATCACTAAACAGGAGGCACATAACTACCAGATGTGGTAGCATATGTGTTAAATGTTTTTAATTTTGAAGCAATTTGCATTAGTAGATCTAGGATCTACACATTCATTCATCACACCACATTTAGCATCTAAACTACATTATGCGTTAGAAATGTTGAATTGTGACTTAAAGGTGAGTACACCGGTAGATAGTACTACAGTGATTAAAGAGGTGTGTAAAAGGTGTAGCATTTAGATTGATCCGGTGGAGTTAAAAGCTGATATGATAATATTGCAGTTGAAAGAGATAGACCTTATCTTAGGTATGGATTAGATAACTGCTCATAGGGCTATAATGAACTGCTATACTAAGGAGGTCATTCTTGAATCTCCTAATTAGCCAATAATAATATTTTGAGGTATTAGTCAAGCAATGCCAGCTAGATTGATTTCCTCATTAAGTGCTTTAAGACTGATTTGAGGTGGATATGATGCTTAGCTAGCCTATGTAACTGATACCAAAATGGTCAAACTGTTTAGAATATTCCTATTGTTAGGGATTTTCTAGATGTGTTTCCTACTGAATTATTGGGTTTACCCCCCAAAAAGGGAAGCAGAATTTACCATTGACCTTGTTCCAGGGACTACTACTATATCTATTCCTCCTTATAGGATGGAACCTGTGGAACTTAAGGAACTTATGGTTTAGTTACAGGAGTTGTTGGATAAGGGTTTTATTAGACCAAATGTGTCACTTTGGGGAGCCCCATTTTTATTTGTAAAGATGAAACATGGAACTTTGACGTTACGCATTGATTATAGACAATTGAATCAGGTAACAGTTGAAAATAAGTATTCTTTGTCGAGGATAGATGATTTATTGGATCAGTTATAGGGAGCTTAGGTGTTCACTAAATTAGATTTGAGATCAGGGTACTATCAGTTGAAGATAGTAGAGGCTGATGTACCGAAGAGTGCATTCAGAACAAGATATGGGCACTTTGGGTTTATGGTGATGCCGTTTGAGTTAACAAATGCTCCAGACTCTTTTATGGCTTTGATGAATAAGGTATTCCAACCTTATTTAGATCACTTTGTCATTGTATTTAATGATAATATTTTGGTGTATTCAAAAAGTAGAGAAGAACATTCTGAACATTTGAGGTTAGTCCTATAGATAATGAGCGAGAAACAATTGTAAGCTGAGTTTAGTAAGTGTGAATTTTGGTTTGATCATGTGGTATTTTTGGGTCATATAGTAACTGGACAGGGCATAATGGTAGACCTTAAGAAAGTAAAAGCAGTGATGAAAATGAAATGGGAAGCTCCGATAAATGTGTCTGAGATCCAGAGTTTTCTTGGAAGGATATTACAGGAGGTTTGTCGAGAGATTTTCATTGATCTCAACCCCTTTGACAAAACTTTTAAGAAAGAATGTGCTTTTCCTATAGAATGATGAATGCTAAATGAGTTTTGAGGAATTAAAACACTGTTTAACTACAGCACCAGTGTTAGCTATTCCATCTAGATCTAGAGGATATATAGTGTATAGTGATGCTTCACACTAGGGATTAGGATGTGTACTAATGCAGTATAGCAGAGTGATTGCATATGCATTGAGACAGTTAAGGTCCCATGAGTTTAACTATCTGGTTTATGATTTAGAGCTTGCTACAGTGGTATTTGCTTTGAAAATTTTGAGACATTATCTGTATGGTAAAACATTTCAGATATTCACAGATCATAAACGTTTGAGGTATTTGTTGAGTCATAAAGAGTTAAATATAAGGCAATGGAGATGGATTGAATTACTGAAGGATTATGATAGTACAATTGAATATCATCCTAGTAAAGCTAATATGGTAACTGATGCATTAAGTAGGGAATCCAATAGTAGTGTGGCTCAAGTATAGTTATTGAGATTACCAAACCTAGTACAATTAAGAGCATTGAATGTTGAACTGAATTTAGGGCAGAATGAGGCATTGTTAGTCACATTGAAGCTTAGGCCGATGTTACATGAGCATACCAGAAACGCATAAAGTAAGGATCCAAAATTTGTGAATCTTATTGAGAAGTTGAAAGTGAATCCAAATTTTGAGTTTCAATTAAGAAATGATACGCTGTGGTTAAAATAGAGCTTGTGTGTACTTGATGTGGATGATTCGAGAAAAGAGATTTTAGAGAAAGCATATGTGGCAGCTTATGCTATGCATCCTGGTACTACCAAGATGTATAATATGCTGAAACAACGTTTCTAGTGGCCAAGGTTGAAGAAGCAAGTAGCAGATTATGTTGCTAAGTGTATAATATGCCAACAAATTAAGGCAAAGCATCAGGCTCCAGTTAGGAAGTTATAGTCATTACCTATTCCGGAGAGGAAATGGAAGAGGATTACTATAGATTTCATTATGGGATTGTTGAGAACTCTGAGGCAACATGATGCTATGTGGGTCATTGTTGGCCAATGACAAAGTTGGCTCATTTCTTACCTATGAGGGAGAACAATACACTGGATCAGATAGCTTAGAAATATGTGAATGAGGTCATAAGATTACATGGGGTTCCATTGTCCATTATATCGAACAAAGATCCTAGATTTACTTCGAGATTTTAAAGAAGTTTGCAGCCAGCTTTGGGTACAAGGTTGAATTTAGTATAGCATTTCATTCTCGAACAGACAGACAGAGTAAGAGAACTATTAAGACTATTGATGATATGCTCAGAGCTTATGTTCTGGAGTTTCAAAGAGCATAGGATCAATATGTAGCTCTGATTGAGCTTGCTTATAACAATCATTATCACAGCAGTATCAGTATGGCATCGTATAAGGCGTTATATAGCAAAAAGTGTTGTTCGCCTTTGTATTGGGATGAAGAGGATCTAAGAATTATTAAAGGCCCAAAGTTGATTCAAGATATTATTGATAAGGTTAAACTAATTCGTAGTAGAATTAAAGTAGCTCAAGATAGACAGAAGAGTTATGTGGATCAGCATTAGAGAGATATGGAATACTGACTAGGAGATAAACTATTTCTGAGAGTATCACCTTGGCGAGGGATGCTAAGGTTCGGTAAAAAGGAAGTTAAGCTCTAGATACATTGGTCCATTTGAGATTATTAAGAAAGTTGGACCATTAGCATATAAGTTAGCACTACCTACTAAAATGGCTCAGATAGACAATGTGTTCTATGTTAGTATACTTAGAAGATATCGGTCTAATCTGACACATATATTTCCAGTTCAAAAAGTTAAAGTCATAAGTAATTTGAGTTATATAGAGAAACCAGTTAAGATAGTGGGCTATCAGACGAATCAATTGAGAAATTGAGTGATTCCATTAGTTAAAGTCCTTAGGAGGAATAATTCGAGAGGAGAAGCTACATGGTAAATGGAGGAAAACATGAGGAATTAGTACCCCCATCTGTTTGACCAATCAGGTAAGAATTTCAAGGATGAAATTTTTTAAGAGAGGAGAATTGTAATATCTGATTTTCGGAACGTACTTAAGGTTAGAACCCTTGACCATTGAAAATGAGTAATAGTATTGAGAGCATTTCATTAACATGCATATTGCTGGAACCCCTCCCAGGGCGGGTCCACGGGCCCGACATCCTGCGTGACATCTGGACCCGTGGCTCGCGGGGGAGGAATTCCCCACCAGGGATACTTAAAACGAACAAATTTATTTAATT
>JAOTAY010000004.1:20578280-20592804 GCA_025629805.1 Erythroxylum baracoense
GAGTGATGTGATCTGGGCTTATTCTCTTGGGCCTAATTTATTAGGCATTGAATAAATATATGTGGATATATTTATTGGGCTAGATTGAATTAAGTTATCGGGCTTTTATTATATAAGATAAAATATGGGCCGAAACTTATTGGGCTTTCATAATCCTACTGGGCTTAGGATTATGATATTCTTATTCTTAATAGGAATAAGGATTAGGGTTTCTCTATAAATAGAGAACCTATGTCTTATTAGAAGATAGACGAAAACCCTAGCCACTAGCTATTCGTTTTTTGAGAGAAAATTGTGCGGCATTCAAAAGGTGTTTTGAAACGTGCTATCACACATTAGCTGCTGCCCGAATCGTTCATCCTCGTGTGGATACCGGTAGAGGACGTTCACGCATCGCAACGTCTACAAATTTGAAAAACAAATACCAATCTGCCACAAGAGGTAAATCCGTACTTGTTGTGTGTTTTCGGTTATACTTTTGTTGTATAGTATGGTCTATTCCGCTGTGTATTATGAATACCCGGGCCATAGGTGATCCAACAAGATCAACCATAGATTCCCGGTAGGTTAATAAGTAATTTTAGAACTAATTTAGGTTTTAGACCAATTGCAGATTGAGAGATCGCAATTCGCATAATTTGAATTAGGGATTACTAATTAGGGTTAAGAATTATAACTCGAGAAAGAGTAATTCACCCTAGGACCGCTTAGACTCGTTAATTCAATAATTGCATAATTGGTTAGGTTTTCTTAGTTTTGAATTAAAATCCCCTTTCTCTCCCTTAGTAATTTCTAGGTCAAATTTGGGTTGGGCTGTGATTTTGCTACTTTGTTTACTCTTTAGCACTTTAATTTCTCAAATTGATTATCGATTGATTTAAATTCTGCATTAGTTGTTTAATTAGGTTAATTGCGAACTCAGCTACCTTTAAATTTTAGGACTATTTCTCTTTCTCATGGGATCGACACCTTAGGTACTGTGCGAACGACCCGTGTGTAATTAGTAAAACTTAGCGCATGTAACCTTGAGTGAACAGAGGATACCTGCTAGAACTACACTGACCTCAGTTATCATTTGGTATAAAGTCCTCATCATTGAGAGGAGCCTCATCATCATCATCATTCAAATTCAATGCACCAAATGACATATCAATGCTTTCCTAACCAAGATTATCTTCCAAGTCATTAACATCTATCAAATATGGTTCCTCAGAAACCTAATCCGTGAAAAGATTGATATTATCAATAGAAATTGTATTTGTTGAACTATTCGTGCTATTAAGACTTCTAGTAAATAATAAAATTTAATTATTAGAAAATTATAAAAAATACATCAAAATTAATAATGATAATAACATACCTTTCACGAAGCTTTAAATTGTAACGAACGAATACCAAGTCATTCAATCTCTTGTACTCCAATCTATTTCTTTTCTTGGAATGGATGAATTCAAATGTGCTCCAGTTCTATTCACAACTCATTGCACTCACACATTGACTTAAAATCTGAATTGCAAACCTTTGCAATTCTGGAACACCACTTTCAAATTGATCCCACTAAGAAATTGTAAGTCGTAAGATAACAAAAGTAGCGTTACAAACAAACTAAAGTGATAATTAATTTTCAACAAATAAGAAAAAGGAAATAGCTAATACCTGGAGAAAGTTTTACCCTTTGTCAAATAGCAATCGACAATCCAAAATCTCCATAAGATTATTTATAAAGTTCAATTTGTGAGTTTAAGAGATCTTGCATTATTTCATGGCTAACAATTGTTGTAATGGTGAATAACATTCCTCTACTAACTTTAGTCTTTGTAGAATCTGGTTTGAAAAATACACTAGGATTTAAAAACACCCTAGTTACAAATAATGGAGAAAAAAGCTGTCTTTCTCATCTCTCATTGATGATTGCCAGATACGGCGTATACAAAGAAGGACTATGCTTCAAATTGGCCTTAATTGCTTCATTTGCCCTTTCCATGGCATCCAAAAAAAAACCCATTGTTAGCTTTTATTCATCATCAGTCAATCGAAACACCCTCACCAAAGGCCTACAAATTCGGATAACAAATTGAAATTGAGACCAAAATTTTTTATCTTCCAGTATAATACTGGAAACCTCCAATCCAGCATTAGACCTAGCATGTTGAGGTGCAACCTACTTATCACTTGTAAACATTCGTCTTAACTCTTTCTTTGTAGAAACAAAAGACTGAAGTGAAAAGAAATTCGTTACAAATTTTGTCACACCAGGGCGACACAAATTCTTACCGTTGGTAAATTCCTTTCTTATTAAAGTCAACACTTATGCACGATTATAGATGAACTTGGTTACCTTTTTAGCTTTCTGCGTAGTCTCATTAATAATAGGAAAATATCTAGGATTCGGTATATTATCCGACATTAAGTCAATACAATGTGCATCACAAGAAGTCTAAAAAAAGAATTATACCTATTATGTAACCTTCTTCTTACCGTATTATAAGTGGAATCATTGTTAGTAATGAGTTAAACAATGTTTTCTCGCCCTACTTCATCCACAACTTCATCAAATTTCTTAAATAAAATATCAGTATTTCTAATAAGGCCAAATGCATCAATAGACTTCAAAACAATGAGTCATTTGCAGAATAAACCAAAAAATTAATAATAGGCTCTTGTCTCCTATTTGTCCAACCACCACACATGATTGAACACTAAAAAGTAACCCAATTCACTCTTCTTTCACCCAAATAACTTTTAATTTTATTAATTGAGCATTAAAAGTTTAACTCTTAAGTCATCAATCGAATGAGCTTTATATTTTGGACCATAAGAGGCTATTATATCCATCATAGGTTGATAATAATAAGACTGAGAAATATTGAATGATGAACCTGTATCATACCACCATCTAGCTACTGTCATATTGACATTGTGAGTCATATCTCTGGATTGCATTATACTACGAATTGAAGATTGGGATCTAGGAGTAATTTGTGGTGTAAAAAAACTACTCACTTGCCTTCTTCTTTTCCTCACATCAAGCCCAGGTGTAACATTCACTTCTTCCTGGGCTTGGGATGGAACACTACCACTACCACCTTCAACATTTCCACAATCACCACGCAAACTAGCAAACGAACTTCCACTGTCAATTTTAAAATTCAACCTTTCCCTTCTATCTTTCTCATGTTGATATTCTTCAAGCAATGTTTTCATTTGTCACTTCACATCATAACTTACTTTTTTATAAGGTTCTACGTCTCCTTTAACCCTAGCTAAATGCTTCTTCAATTGGGTGATTCCTCCACCTTTCAAATGTTTGTTACAAAATAAACAAATTGTATGGTTCTTCATACTAATAGCATGAGCCTAAACTGGATCATTGTATCTTCCCGAAGCAGTTTGATCAGGAGTACTTGAACTTCCTTCTATTAATCTGTAACAATAAATGAAGACATATATCAAAATCATACACAATTCAATTTCATCCAACACAATCCAATTTTATTTAACACAATTCATCAATAAGTCAGAAACTAATAATTCAAGTTTTCATCATACACTATTACATAATACACAGGTCCATTATATGTAATATAACTCATTTTGTATGATTACCTCCCTAGATGAACATTTATAAATATATAAATTACTAGCTAAGTTAGGACTTGGTTTCCTAATAATAAGAGCATATATTTGTGGAATTTAATTGGACAAATATTTGTGGGCATAGAAGATACATTTATATGCATGAAAGTGAAACTTGTAGCTAATAAATGAACCACACACTTGCTAGCAGGACTTTACATTTGTAGCTTGTAAAAGGAAATTAGTTATGTCACATATGATTGAAGTAATAAGACATATTAACTTATGATTAAACTGCATGCATGGTATGTTGAATGTTAAGCTTCACCATACAGGGCTACATTTGAACCTGTTTTTTAGAAGTAAGTTTCAAGCATAACTTAAATAATTGAACTAGTGTGCCATGACATATAATTCAATGAAGAAATACATATCAATTTCTCATGACAATGAATTCGCATGAAAATGAAAGAATTGATATATGCATGATTTCAATTGATAGCATTAAGTTCTCCCTAATACAGAAGCCTATGACATTGACTCAATCACTTTAATGACATCTTATAGAAGCTCAAGTTTGGTATCAACAATCAGAAAGAAAAAGAAGATAAAGCTTGACTATATTCTAAGGTATTGAATTTATTTAGATTTGATTTTGGAAATTAATAAAGAAGTTGGGATATCTTGTATAATATATACAAGTAACAAGGAGTTTAGTTTATTAAAAGATAATATATAAATTGTAAGATATCATTTTCTAGAAGTGAAAGAATGTGACCATTATTTTATATAATTTGTGATAATCCTCTATGAAAAAGACAAATTGAATGTCAAAACTTCAAACAGTTCTTCATGCAATATTTTAAGTTTAATATTTGAAATTGAGTAAAATTATTATCAATTACTTATTAAAGAAGATGGAGGAAATTTTAGTTAAGTTTCATTAACATAAAAAGAAGAAGAAATTATTAAAGTGTTTTCATTTTAATTATAAAAATTTCTAATACAAGGATCGGAAAGAATCATATTCACAATTACTCTTGCAATGCCTAAAAGTCATGTTTCTTTTGTATGGTGATAGTTTGTGATTACTTACAAATGCAAATGGTATGATATGCTCAAAATTTAAATCTCAATTCATGCATAGTCATATCGTGAATTAACCAAATCATAACCAATAAGATAAAAACATCCATTCATCATTCATTCAACTCTAATCAAAATATCTAATTCCAAGTTTCCAACCCAACACAAATCACAAATCCACACAATTTAATTCTAACTTCTAACTTCCAACTTCCAACTTCCAATTTCCAATTTCCAACTTCCAATTTCCAATTTCCAACTTTCCAACTCATTCATACTCACAATTCACAAATGCAATTAAGCAGAAAAAATAATTAAAAAACACACCAAAAAATTTCTCAATGTGTTTGGTTTGGAATTTTAGGTTGGATCGGGTATGCATCTGGATCTTTTCTGGATCTGGCGAGTGGCAACTCTAGAAGCGGTGGTGGCAGGCAGCGGTGGATAGTAGACAGTGGTGGAGAGTGGAGGAATTGAGGAGGGCGTGCAGTGAAGCCTGAAAATGGTTCGGTCGTGGTGAGTGGTGACACGTGGAGATTGGAGAGGAGGGCGTATGGTGGTGGCATGGAAGAACCAAGGAGGGCGTGAGGTGTTGTCGCCGATCGGAGAGGGAGAAGCAGCCATCGGAAAGGGGAATAAGAGAGAAAGTGTGGAGATTGGAGAGTGCCCAGGAGGGAGATGAAAAATGAGAGAGAAGTAAAATGAAGATGGGTTAGGGGATTAAAAATTTTAAGAATTTTGTTAATTAGTCTCTGAATTTTTCAAACCTATCGGTATACGACTGGAATCTTAAATATCGGCCGGTATTTACGATCGGTACCATTTTAACCGATACCATTCGGATATCGGCCGGTACGAAACGGTACTTATAATGTTGGTTTAATCAACTTAGGATTCAAATAAAACGGTTTTATAATAATAAATTTTTTTTTGAACTTTATCAAATATTAAGATTTAAGTTAAAATTTTACAAAACTCTGGATAAAAAATACTCTTTTGCCTTTTAAATTTGTCAATAAACACTATGATCTATTAAGTACATAAACTATCTTCTTTTGTACTGTTTCGTCTAGACGGTAAATTAAAATTTCAATTTAAGTCTTAAATATAAATATAATATTATCCACAAGCATCATATAAGTTTATTTAAATAATTAACAAACTACAAGGACTTGTCTTATGAAAATAAAACTATAAATGACTTTTAATATAATAAAATAACAAGAATCTAAATAATTAAAAAAAATTGAAGAACTGAATGAATCTATTCTAGTTTATAAATCAAAAGTCCCTGCTTTGCCCATCGTAAATAAAAAAGAAAATGATATTACCTTGGTTTAAATTGACAATTTGCCCAATTGCGTCAAGTTTATAAAATAAAACTCAACCCAAGCAATCACGATTTCCGTGTTTTGATATCAGTTCCTAGATTATACAAGCCATTTCGAGAGGTCAAATTGTCCTGTGAAATTGTTGTGGCAAGCAAATACTCTTAGTACATGAATCACCAGTCTTATCATAAGCATCACTTTTAAGTCGAGATAAAAGACAGCAAAGAAATGAAAGAAGCCTACACTAGATACTTAGATATTATGTCCTGGACAACGAGTTTCTCGGCGACGAAAAAGTTGACCACTATAGTTTAACTCTGCACAAGCCACCAGTACTTGCATGTCCTCAGATTTCATTCCAACTTATGTTACCACCTCCATAACATCTTAGCTCTACTTTATTCTTCGATCTGACTCAGAAAATCCCAGCCTGCTGTTTTACTTGAATCAGATACTAACGACGAGAACAAACATGATAATTTTAGCAGTATAGTGGAAGCTTGATCAAAGTCGGTAGGTATCCTCCAGCCCATACTTGCTCCTCATATTGTAATGATCGAATTTTGAATAATTGTAACCAACAGGCTTCATCTCAACTGGTTTTGACTCTGTCCCAGAGGGTACAGAAGCTACCTCTCCACTTTTATCCCGGTGGCGATGCCGTGTCCTTTCTTTATTGATTTTGGACCTATTATAAGGCGGAACTTCACCCGATCCATAGAACTCTGCTTGCTCTTGCTTTTTCGAGGAACGATGTTTGCTTGATAGTGAAGTATCCTTGAAACTGGCTAATTTAATCTTAGGTGGCTTAATTTCTGAATATTTATCATTTGTAATAGGAGTGTGGACCTGTCTCATCTCAGATAGAGGGGGAGGAGTACTTTGCTTTTGAGTTAATGGGGGCTCTACCTCATCTTCAGGCATTCTTAGGGAATTTTTCAATGGTGTGAGACCTTTCCGAGGTCTAAATTTTAACTTAGAAGGAACCAAGTAGAGGAAGACATTAGCCAATGCTTCAAGTGCAAGTTTAGACAGATCAATCATAAGCTGTCCGAAAGATGGCCACCCAGGTTCTTCTTTCATGCTCTCCACAACTAGAGTGGGTTTCTCCATTTTCGATTGCTCTATGAATTCAGTGTCTGAAAATTGTTGCTGCACATGTAAGTACATACGTATCAGATTAAGCAACGGATTAACAATGCACAAAAGGAAATCAATGAAGCCGAAATCAAACATGTTCTTCAGGCAATAGTTTCATACTTTCACCCTCTAAAATTCTTTACACTATTCATATTTTAAAAGGAAAAATGAGAGCTTAATAATAGCCAATCTAAATGAAGAAAGAATGACAAAACCAATCCATGGTGTTTCCCACAGGAAATAGACTCAACAGTTCTGATGTGGGAACTTATTCTAATAATCATATGCATCTGGCCCCCAAGAAGAAAGCAATAAAATGGATAGTACTAGTTCTTCTTTCTTTATAAACTGGGACCCGTTTGGATCAACTTCCTTAAATCCTTTCCTTCCAGACACCAATAACAGTCAAGCCTTGGTGGTGGAGATGACAATAGGCCTCATCGACCACAGAAGGAAAGGCTCAATGATGGATAGTACTAATTAAGATGAAATCATAATGAAAACTGTTGAAGAAAAAATCATAATCAAATCTTTAAAGTAAGAGTTGTACACTTCTTGAGAAGAAAGGTAATCCGAATCCCTGCTGAAGCATGGACACACAATATCCAGCAAAGACAGCACCTAAAACCATGAAGACATCTGTAAAAGAACAATTACAACAGTTAGAGTGGCATAATCCAAATGCAGAATCTAAACATAAGCAAAAACAGCTCCTTTGGCATTGCAACAAGAGGAAATGGCCTTTACAAGCAGCTTGTCTTTTATGCCTTCTTTCCTTCTTTCGTATATATCTTTTGGAGGGTTAGCCTTGGGACAGGGTGTGCACAACAGACCAGGAAAGTTGATCTTCAAACTAATATTCAATTTATGACAATGGAATATGAAGACACTTGTTCTTTCAATGGTTTTAGAAAGCATTATTGGGAAGAGCATCTTCATCAATCATCAAAAAGTCAAATATTGTACACAGCCACATTCAGTTGGAAGAAATGTAGTTTTTGGGCTGAGGCAGATACTAAGCTATAGAAGATTTCAGTTTCATTTGTTCAATTAACAAGACATGTAGCTATTATGGCAATGAAAATAACCAATAAGTAATATGTACAGGATTACCTACATAATATATGAACCAATAAATTAAATATAAAACGTATAATTGATTGGTGTGATGATAAGAACAGTGGCAAACAGTCTGAAACAGCACATTCAAATGCTAGAGTAGACTAATTGACCACAACAAATGAGGTATTCCCAATCTTGTAACTTTAAACATTGATTTATTTCTCTTCCATGATTGTGTAAAGAGTTATGTAAATTTGGGTATACCCTGCAGCTATGAACCTTAGATTCAACAAAAGCTGAAAACTTCAGCAAATCCTAACAAGGAAAGCTGATGTCACCCCAACACTTATTGCAGCAACCCAAGGTCGCTATTGCAAATTCCAAGTTCGCCAGTACTGACATGCACAAAACTTCTTTCATTGGTATAAACCAAAGATTCATCAAAGGCCGAAAACTTCAGCACCTTCCAAAAAAGAGAGTGGATCTCACCCCAACAATGTATTGTAATAGCAGCAACCCAAGGTTGCTATTGCAGATTTCATGTCTGCCAGTACTTGCAAGCAGAAAACTTCCATAACTGTGACACAAGAGATTCTGACTTGCAGTCAACCTACCCTAGTTTTCATTGGGCAATGATTATTACTCACTGAATCTGTGTCTAAGATCAAATGCGAGGCTGGTTGGAAATTGATATGACCCGTCCCTTATTCACCTAGTTTAGACGGAAATCAAAAAATCATGTGGGAGCACAAGGCAATTGACCAAGTCAGCTTATATAAATTTTTGGGTGCTCCACTTCCCTACTCTTCAGATCCTCTAAAGCAGCCACTTTCCCACTATACAACATTTCTCAACTAAAACTCCCACTTCCTCACTCTTCAAGAACATTTAGTTAGTTTCTCTAAGTTTTAGGAGTTGGTTATTATCTTTGAGTGTTTAAATAACAGTTGATGATCTAGTTTTGAGATCATCGAAATCATTCGTTTTATTGTACTGGAGTCTTGTCCTCTCCATACGGACAGCATCCTTGAGTACTTAAGATTCTTGCAAGCAATTTCACTTTCCTATCTGTAGTTTCTATCAGCAATTTAGGCCAATCTCGGACCAGAATGTTTCCTTCATTAGCCTCTTGAGGGTTTGAAGAATGTCATGACCAAACCTAAACCAAAGTGGCTGTAACAATTGAAGCAAAAACTTGCAAGGTTTTAGAGTGCCCAAGGACATTTTCTGCCAAGTTTCTTCATCTTTCTGTTGCAACAGTACTCATATTGCAAGTCAGCTTATCCTTCTGTTTAATTATAATTCTAAACAAAAGACTAAGTTAAAGTAGCAGTACATGAATAAGTTGATGCTATATTAATTTTTCAGTCTTCACAGAAAAAACAATAAATTGTTCTTATGGATTCTGCCCTCAGAGAAATGCATCAAATCATAGAATAGAAGCTCGATCCAAGGTTTTGTAGATATAAATCCAATAACTATACATCATTGTCACTCCCTCTCCAGGACAGCGTTTGGAAAAAAAAAATTCTGATGCAATGTTTTCTAGCCATCCTTCAACTTCAATGGATGAAGTCCATTATTTGCCAACTGCAGGTAGTTATCCTTTTCATTTAGTAGATGCCACATATCTTCACAAACTTGTTCTTTGAGACGTATTAAACTCAATATGAAATTAAGTAGACTTTGGAAACCACAAGAAAAAAATCTCATTCAAAGAAACTAAAAAGTCCATGTATCTGTTTCTAAAGGCTAAACATTACATCAAAATAACGTTGAACTTAAAACGAACTGATCAAATGAGACCGAACCTGTAAGACTAACTGAACTGGATCGATAATCACAGTCTTCCTGATTGAGAGTAATTTGCCGAAGAGCAGCATTTCCCCTATCAACAATCAGCAGGGAACAGCTGGGCTGGACATATATCACATCAAAATCATTTGAAAACTTAGCATCCTCACTGGGTCCATCCCTATACCCAGCAGCATTCGATTTCCCACCAGCAATGGTTGTCACACCTGCAATCAATTTCCAAGATTAAGATCTTCAACTTATTAACTCACTATGTTAACCATTGAAAGTTTATGCATATGTACAGCTCAGTTATATTACTTATTTCACAAGAAAAATGTAAAAGAAATAACAAAAACAATACAGTTCATCTTTAATGATCTGACACCTTGCCAGATGCTTTTCACCTGAATCTCCAATCTTCCTGATGGCATAATTCAAGGTATCAGCAACGTACAAATTTCCTTTATCATCCATGGTAACACCTTTGGGATGATTAAAACGGGCTTCACTGGCCTTTCCATCCACATGTCCTTTGTAACCCTGAAATGACCCTGCCACCAACCTTGCTCTACTATCTGCAAAAATAAAAGACAACCATAACCTGAAACAAAGATCGGAATTACTGTTTTCGCAACCATATGGACTGAGTGCACATGAATCAAAACAAGCAGAAGTGAGAATTTGGAGTAGTTTGAAGGATGTTTTATCAATCTAGCTTAGTTGAATATATTTATAAAAGATGAAACAAAAAGGAACCAAAACTTAACACAAATGTTAATGTTGGCTTTTCTCAGCATTTAGACAGCTTAAATTTAAATGAAAGAACCAAACTTACATTGGGACAAAGGTGGAGTAATTTTAACAATGTTGCCATTTACTTCATCAACAGCAAATAGTTCACCGTCCGTAGAGACTCGAATTTGGTAAGGAACCACTCCAATCTCATTTCCTTCAACAACAGTTTCAACTAAGTATCCATCCTCAAACTGAAGAATATTCCCATCTGCTTACAAATGGAAGCAATACAAAAAGCTCCATTAATCAATGTTGACCAAAACAAAGAAAAAAAATGACAGATAAATATTAAAGCCAGATGAAAGAAACAACAGTATATCGAAGAAATACCTAAATGGGGAGTCTTTGAGGATGACCTAGCAGTCCATTTGAGAAGTGAAGTCAAGTGCTTAACCAATGGGCCTGTGTGCAAAAAACCAAATCAAAAAAACCAAGAGTGAAAGAATCATACCCGTCAAACAACAAGCTCATAACAAGTCCTTGCAAAGAAAAACTAAAAACAATAAGAACCAAGGTTCATCTAGAAAATGCAGGAAATGTGAACAAATCAAAAAAAACAAGTATACCCATTAACGGGATAAGTAAAAAGAAGCCAAATTTGTAAATAGAAACCCGAGTGAAGAGAGAAAAACCTGCGGGAGCAGCATGGCCTTCATATTGTAAAAGAGAAACAAGGAAAAGAAGAGAGAGTACAACAGTAGAACAGAAACGGGATTCTCTAATAGCTTTCATCTTAAAGACCAAACTGAAGACAAAGAGGCGAGAAGAGAGATTAATGGTAGTTGCTTCGGGGTTTAAATTGCTGAGAACATATCACTGTTTTGGTATCAAACTGTACGCTCTTCTGAAGTACAGCTTTGCAGCAGTAAAGAAGCATGAAGAAAAGGCAGCTTTACATTTTTATTTTTGTTTTCTTTTTATCTCCTCCTTTGCATTGAGACGTGTCAATTTGCTTGGTCCGGTCCGATTTTAGTCTAAATTAACCAAGTTATAAGTAAATCATGATTGGTCCAGTCAGGTCATAGGCTAAAGTTAGGCTAATTATGGTCAGCTCAGTCGGGTCACGAGAGCCAACTCATGGCTCGGTCACGTTATTTTGTCAAAAACTTTTTCTTGAAAATAAAAATGCCTAGCCTGCACGTAACCCGTCGTGTTATAATTCTAGTCATGGGCTAGTTAGCCCGTAGTCAAGCCGAGCAATAGATTAACCTGATCTGATCTATTGCCACCACTATTTGCATTCCCATTTTGCTCACCTTTGTCGATTTAAAAAAAAGAAAATAAGTATAAATGAGGACTTTACATGTTACACGTGTGTAACCGTTTGCAGCCAAATTTTCAAGAAAAATGTAGTCCAGTATGATTCCATAAATTGTGTTGCTGGTGACATCTTTAAAACAAAACAAAACGTAAAATAAACACTTCATACAAGTATATTTTATGCTGGTTTGATATCAGTACATACTCAAAGTACTCCTTCTAAAAGTGTTTAATTATATGTAAGCAGTTTCTTTCAACTTTTTCTATTTAGACTTGAATTTGTGGAAATTTACAGGTATCATCAATTTAAAATGCCAACTGTGTAAATAAGGAAGGACATCCACTCGCCACTATTTTTGGTATTACGAATGCACTATATCTGTCGTGTATGATGTGATATTTCAACTTATAAAATGCCACAGATATGATATCTAATTAACTACTTTCATGATTTGGCCTTTTAGCACACTGAATATGGTATTTCATTGGTACAAATATTCAGTCAACATCAAAAATAACTAAACTTAAAAGTATGGCTAATAAAAAGTCTAAGTTAATCTCACAAAAAATGTGTGTAAAACTTTTGAAATGAAAAGAATTAGTATTTAAGTTACTGAAGGGTTTGGTTTGGTTTCAAATAACAAGATAAAGTAAAATTAAACTAACGAAAGCAAATTAAACAAAACATTTAAAAAATAATAAAAGTAATGAATGAGTTTTGGAATCTGGTCATCAGTTCAATTTTGGCTTACACACAAATAAGCACGGCCTATACACAAATAAGCATACTTTATTGTCTTGTTATTTTCATCCCTCTCCTAGTAACTATTAATCGTAGGCTAACAATAAGCTCTGCTAACCCCAGTTTTCTCATACGTCATGTATAGTTAAAACAAGGTCTTTAACTAAACCTACCCATCAAACAACCTAGAACAAGCTCTCTAGATTTATAGGATAGCTGCATTCCAAGTTAGAAAAATAAATTAATCAAAGCAACAACCATATAAGCTCGAGTTATTTAACCAAAGTTGCGTTATCCTTTATGATTCAACACCATTAGTTACCACAAATGAATCCAAACAAAACGATTACGTATTGTATTTAAGATTCTAGCAATGGATTCATACATAAATATTCTAACGAGAACGAGAATAATATTATCCATACATGAATACCTAAATCAATTAAGCAAACGATAACCTAAACAACCCCTAGAGAGAGAAAGAACAACTATACACATTGAAGATCCGCATAAAAGTGTTCCTCAGCTTCGATTTCACCTCAAAATAGGAAGAAGGAAGCATAGCTCTCTATGGGTCTCCAAAACGTGCATGCTCTGCCCCTCACAGTCATGTATCTTTTAGATCATCTTGAAAGCTTCATTTTTTGGATTTTCTTGTCCCATCTTTACCCTAATTCATCTCCTTCTTATTCCACAAGGACAATTGAGTGTGAACATCAAGAGACTGGCTCAAAGAATGTTCTTTTAACTCACTTTAGCTCTTATACTTCCAAATTGTACCTAAAACTAAATATAAAATAAAATGAGTTTCGTAACATTTCATAGCATTAATTACTAAGTGTTATGGAACAAATGTACAATCAATTAAGCAAATTTCAGCATTATTCCCTGCTAGTTGTGGAAGATGGAAGGAGCATGGTGTCACTTAATATGCATATCCTTAAGGATGGCATGTAAGTATAAAAGTCAATGTAATTTGGTTTCTTTTATGAGAAGAGACTAGCACTCTTGATAGTGAAGGAGTGGGAAAGGAAGACTTGAAGATCTAGGGGATTGTGGAAGGTGAAGAAGTGGGAAACAAAGACCTGAAGATCTGGGGGATTGTGGAAAGTTTTACTTTCGGAATACAACTTATTGCTCTTTAAGTTCATAAGCTAGGCTAAAACTGGGGAGGTTGTGGAGGTTGGGCCTTGGTACATTTAGAGCTAACCTCTATCTTTATAACCTTGGAAACTAGGCATGAAGATGGAAAGCATAACCATGAGCAAATTCTAATATAGGTAAACCTATATGGAGTAACATAGAGTATTGGTTAACAAGGGGGCTTAGTGCACTAGCCAGCTATGTAGGTGTTACTATTTGCATAGACAAGTAACTTTGCATTAGAGGAGAATTAGCTACACAAGGTTGGGTGTTAAGGTGGAGAATGGGAAAGAATTACCAAAATCATTCCCATTTTTTGTAACACCCCACTCCCGCCGGACCTGAACCCGATATCCACAGTGATATCCGAATCCGTACCCCGCGAGGGTGGCGTGTCACATCACTTCACTAAACAAAAGTCGGTATAAATTTTTTTTGAAACTTTTATCACTTATCAATCATGTGGGCCCACTTTTTCTTTTTCCCAAACGTTTTGTTTACTTAGCTGAAAACGGAACAATTTACATTACAGTGATAAAACATAAAGTACAGAAAGTCGATAACTCAAATTGGCCCATTTTATTTAGAACCA
>JAOTAY010000004.1:20597745-20608199 GCA_025629805.1 Erythroxylum baracoense
GGAATAGCCAATAAGCATAAGACTGATCTTTGAAGATTGGATCGATCGGCCTGCGGGTCATTGTGACTGGGCTCGGGCCCAACACGACCGACCCGACCAAGGAACATTTGATCTTTCATCACTAAAACTTGTCAACTGCTTTCTTCAAAAATCTGATTGATAAGCTAAATTACAAAATCAATACCCAATTAAGTTGATCACTTCCAGCAAAACATACATGCTATCTGGTTGGTTTTGATGGCCCTTTTGGATCTGCTTCATAGGATGAATGAGGGACACTACAATCTTGTTTTGAAGGGGAGCCATGTGGGATTGTTAGCGTTCTATTACTTGGTGATTTTTTCACAATCTTGGTTCACACTCAACTCATTTACACAACCTATTTTCAATACTCTCTGTTTGTAGTTGCCACTGGTTAAATCCTATTTTTGTTTTGAAAAGAAAGTGATTAATTAATGGAGGGATAAAAGAAACTTACAAAAATTAGAAAACCAAACTTTAGCAAGTGAGGGATTCACGACATGGAGTGTTAAGGTGAGGGATACACAGTGACGAGCCACATTTCAGTTATGTAAGATAAAATGATAAAGAGAAATTGATATGTATTAGACTTTACTGGAGGATTAGATATTTATTGGAATTTGGTGAAGGATGAGATACATATTGGACTTATTCCATAATACATCTCTATGTATGATTAAAAAAATTCACTATTTAAGAAATCAAGTCCTATTCTTATCAGACTTCTAGCTCTAATTCAATATATTCAATGATAAAATATTTTAAAAGTCAAGTTGTATTAGACTTCTACCTCTAGCTCTTCACTCGTGACTACGATTTTTTTTAATACATTAATTCATTTGATTGTTGTGTTCGTGGTTTTATTGTACAATTATAAGTAGATACTTCAAGTAAATTAAAGGGTGTTAAGAATAAACCTTGATTAAAGTGTCATATTAAAAATATAAATTTATATGTTGTTTCGTATGAGTGTTGAGTGTTGATAGAATTTAGAGCCTTTTTCAGTGTCTTATCTATAAACATACTTCATTTTTTTAACGACTCTTCACATTTATTCAATTTTGGCAAAAATTTCAGTTTCCATCTCTAATTAAATTTCAACCTCTTTATTAACTCTTTAGTCTTATGAAAATTTTCTATCAGTATCATATTTGTCGGTAACATTTTTATAAGACTATATATATGTATATATTATTTGATTCTTTGTGCCAATATATCACAAGTTAATCTTCCTTTTTATTGTTGTCTCTTTTACTGGTTGTGGTGATTGAAGCTAAATCTAATGCTGACAAATAGAGTCAAAAGATGAAAGTGACATGGAGAAAATTTTAAGAGGTATTTTCTTTTTCAAACTTTCATCTTCTTTTTTTCCGTTTCATCTTTCTTCGTTGGTTATATTTTTATGACGTTTTCAAGTTAAAGTTATAATGAAGAATATAGAATCATCAAGAAAACATTTGATGAACTTAATATCCTCTACTAGTGGTAAGTATGATTCAACAAAAAATTATTTTTCTTCTTAAACATCTAATTGACAAATATAATATAATTGTATACTTTAAGGTAAAATGTTTAAAGAGGGAGAAATTTATATAATGAAAGATCATCTTCTTGGTATTAAAGGTAATATTGCTTCTTACAAAAAAAATTGTGATTTAACATACGTGACAAAAATGAAAATTATTTGTAGCAACAAGTAAAAAAGAAAAAAATAAAGAGACTTGTAATGTTTCTTTTGGAGATGATGAAGCACAATAAGTATTAGATAAAGGAAAGCAATTATTGACATAGATTTTTATTTTCCTCCAAGAACTATTCGTCGTTCTCAACCTAGTTTAAAAAGGGTTTTAGTTGAAAAGAATTTTGTTTTACGATATAAACAAGCATGAACTAAATGTTTTATCATTCACGTATTCCTTTAAGTGCTTTAAATTCACAATAGTTTTAAGAAATAATAGATCATGCAACAATAAGAAGTCCAGGATCTAAGCTACATTTTTATTATAATATTCATGTTCCTTTGCTTCAAGATTGTTAAAAGGAATGTTAGTTGATTGTATATGTGTGTGTGTGTGTACATATGTGTAAGTCTAAAGTGTTTATACTTTATCTAAAATTTTCAAATAGGTTGGACCAAAGAATGCTATACATTTTATTACAGACAATGCAACTAATGAAGAATCAATTGGGTACTTGTTAGAATCAAAATATGAACATATTTATTAGTCCCTATTCATTGCCTATTGTATAAATCTCATTTTAAAAGATATTGATGGTAGGAATCATATTTCTAATCTTACTTCTCGTGCTTCTAAGATCACAATTTTTGTATATAATTATATAACATTTTTGTCTTAGTTAAGAAAGCAAGAAGATTAAGTTAAGATTGCGCGCCCTACGACTACTAGGTTTACAACTACATGTATTACTTTAAAAATATTTATGAACATCAACAACTACTTCAAAATTTACTAACAAATTTTTTAAGTCATAAGTTATTAAACAGTGTGAGAAGAAAAGAATTTTGTGCTATTATACTAGATAATAAATTTTAAGATACCTATTTAGTCACCGTGAAGATTATAGCTCTACTTATAAGGTTAATATATATATATATATATATATATATATATATATATATAGACACACACACATATAAAGATTTTATTTCCTTTTTGTCTAAAACCTTGGCATAGATCGAAGTTAAAATTTCTTTATTTTCTTGAAGATTGAATGAAAAAGAAAGGACAATTTTTTTTTGTTTTTTAACGGTTTGGGAATGGAAACTGAACTACTTTTTGGCTTTTCCCGAAACCAAAATTTGGTTTTTGACCCCATCTTTAAGCAACTAAAAAAACAATTAATAAATTAAAAAAGAATTTTTTATTTCTTTTCAAAGTCCTATAACTAGAAAAAATTCTCTTTCAAATATATATAAGTTTGTAAAATAAGTCTTTTTTTATGAGAGAGACTGTACAAGCCTCATATAGATATTTTTTATCACCGATGAGATAAACATCTTACTTAATGATCCATTTAATAGTTTTTTTTCCTTAATCCTTATTGCTTATATAGCGGAAATACATGCACAAATGATATTATGGACAAGTCTCTTTGTCACATCAAATTAATTTGAAGGCAATTTATGAAGAAAATGCCTTTGTCATAATGAATGAATTAAAAATATTTACCAATAATTATTTGATATCTTATTTTTTTCTTATTTAACATTAAAAGTATAAGCTATTATAAATTTACAATAGAAAATAATTTCTTATATTACTAATTTATAATGAATGCATTACAAGAAGTTAATATAGGAAATTTAGATAAAAGTGTGGCTTAGGAGGCTTCCGATATTCTTAGAGAATTTGAAACTTTTAATAACAATGAGACACAATCTTACTTAAAAATATAATTTTAATTTTTTCAAAGCTTTATATTAGATTCAGATTTAATTTAAAATATTATATTTGATTTATTATTAGTTTATTATACAGTAATATACATTAGTGTTTTTTATTTTAATAAAACATTTTATTTTTACTTATTTTTATAATTTTATTTTTACTTATATTTATATAATAATTTAATACCAATTTAATATTTAAATTTTAAATATTTTATTTGACATGTTCAAATTTTAAAATGGCAATGACCTTTAGGTCTCCATCTCCAATATGCTTAAATTCTTATTGAAATGTCGCCCTTGCCCTCATGTTTCTATTTCTTCTCCGATTCGTTTCTCCGTTCGACTGTTCCCAGTTGGCCGCCGCTTAGCTTCATTCATTGTCTCTGTTTCACACTCATGTTCCTCTGTTTTACTTTCTCGCTTTTTTTTTATTTTGGCTCTTCACTTTGAAAGGAAAACTGTAGGGACTGAACGACAAATCCAGTTACCTTGGTGTTGTCATCTCCTCCATTGTTGAACGAGTAAAGGTTGACACTTTAACCTTCCTTTTGTTTTTAAATAATTTTATTTCTTGAATCCTATGAGCATTTATTGGTTGTAATATTCTTTTTTTTTTCAGGAATGATAATCCTAAATCACTATCGTTCAAGGTGTCGTTGGAAATTGGCATCTTTTGGAAGGAGTTGCTCTTCATTTGTTGACACAGTAGGTGGAGAAACCTTGAAAAGTGTTGGTGGCATTGGACCGCGAGTTAATGATGTGCGTCAAGTCTTGGTAAGTGCCCCTTGGGGACCTGCTGTTGAGAAGGGTTTATCAATGCTTGATGATAAACCCGAGCAAGATTTAATAATTGGTGTCCTAAGAGGATTGAATGATGCCAACCTAGCTGTAAATTATTTTCGATGGGCTGAGAAGAAAACTGACAGAGGACTTTGCCCAGAAGCATATAATTCTCTTATTATGGTGATGGCTAGAACTAAAAGGTTTGATTTTCTTGAACAAATTCTTGAAGAAATGAGTGAAGTAGGGTTTGGTCCATCTAATAATGTTTCTGTGGAGTTAGTAGTGAGTTGTGTCAGGTTAAGGATGCTCAACGAAGCTTTCGACATTGTTCAAATGATGAGGAAGTTCAAATTTCGCCCTGCTTTTACAGCTTACACAACTTTGATCGGTTCTCTGTCTGAGGTTGGTGAATGTGATCTCATGCTCACTCTTTTTCGTCAAATGCAGGAGTTAGGTTATGAAGTAAGTGTGCACTTATTTACGACTCTTATTCGCAGCTGTGCCAGGGAGGGTCGAGTTGATGCACCTCTCTCCCTGTTGGAGGAGATGAGGAGCAACTCGTTGAATGCTGACACTGTTCTTTACAATGTATGTATAGATTGCTTTGGTAAGGTGGGCAACTTGGATATGGCATGGAAATTCTTTTATGAAATGAAGGTGCATGGTTTAGTGCCCGATGATGTGACTTACACTAGCATGATTGGTGTTCTCTGTAAAGCAAACAAACTAGAAGAGGCTGTGGAAATGTTTGAGCAGATGGAGCTGAAAAGAAAAGTTCCTTGTGCATTTGCTTACAACACCATGATTATGGGTTATGGATCAGCTGGGAAGTTTGAGGAAGCATACACTTTATTAGAAAGACTAAGGGCAAAGGGTTGTATTCCAAGTGTGATTGCTTACAACTGCATTCTGACATGTCTTGGGAAAAAGAGAAGAGTAGAGGAGGCATTGAGAATATTTGAGGATATGAAGAAAGATGTGATGCCCAATCTTACATCGTACAATGTACTATTAGACATGCTATGTAGGGCTGGTGATGTTGAAGCTGCTCTTAAGGTTCGGGATTCGATGGTGGAATGTGGCTTATACCTTAATGTAAAGACTGTTAACATAATGATTGATAGACTTTGTAAAGCTCAAAAGCTAAATGAAGCTTATTCAATTTTCGAAGGAATGGATCATAAAATTTGCCCCCCAGATGCTGTTACATTTTGTTCACTTATAGATGGTTTGGGTAAACAAGGTAGAGTGGACGATGCGTACAGGCTTTATGAACAGATGCTGGATTCTGACCACATTCCAAGTGCTATTGTGTATACATCGCTCATCAAAAATTTCTTCAAAGCTGGCAGGAAAGAGGATGGTCACAAGATATATAAGGAGATGATCCAAAGTGGCACTCCACCTGACCTCATGCTTCTAAATACCTACATGGATTGTGTTTTAAAAGCTGGTGAAATTGAGAAAGGTAGGGACTTGTTTCATGAAATAAAGGCACGTGGGTTTGTTCCAGATGTGAGAAGCTATTCGATATTAATTCATGGCCTTGTGAGGGCTGGTTTTGCTCATGAAACTTATGATTTGTTCTATGCAATGAAGAATCAAGGCTGTATATTGGATACCCGTGCTTACAATGCTGTAATAGATGGATTTTGTAAGTCAGGCAAGGTGAATAAAGCTTACCAGCTGTTGGAGGAAATGAAGTCAAAGGGCTGCCATCCAAGTGTTGTCACCTACGGCTCTTGCATTCATGGGCTTGCTAAAATTGACAGATTGGATGAAGCATACATGCTTTTTGAAGAAGCAAAGTATAGTGGCATTGAATTAAATGTTGTTATATATAGTAGTCTAATAGATGGATTTGGAAAAGTGGGCAGGATTGATGAGGCATATCTGATCATGGAAGAGTTAATGCAAAAGGGTTTAACACCTAATGTATACACATGGAATTGCTTGCTTGATGGACTGGTCAAAGCAGAGGAAATTAGTGAAGCCCTTGTCTGCTTTCAGTCCATGAAGGACATGAAATGTGCTCCTGGTTTAGTAACTTATGGCATTATCATAAATGGTCTTTGTAGAGTTAAAAAATTTAACAAGGCCTTCGTATTTTGGCAAGAGATGCATAAGCAGGGGCTAAAAGCAAATACCATTCTCTACACTACTATGATTTCAGGACTTGCAAAGGCTGGGAATGTTGTAGAGGCTAATAAACTCTTCGAAAGATTTAAAGCAGAGGGAGGTAAGCCTGATTTCGCTACTTATAATGCTATGATAGAAGGTTTAAGCAATGCAAACAGGGCAGAGGAAGCATACAAACTATTTGAGGAAGCTCGGTTGAAAGGTGCTACTATTCACACCAAAACTTGTGTTGTGCTATTAGATTCACTTCAAAAGGCTGAATTCCTTGAGAAGGCAGCAATTGTTGGTGCTGTTTTGAGAGAAATAGCAAAATCTCAACATGTTGGAAGATTTTCAGAAGACAAATGGTTTTAACTGCAGGTTGGTTTATCTTTGCCATTTACCCCATGACTCAAATGGGACAGAGAGTGTTGGCTTTTGCAACCTCTTCTGGTTAATGGGGCTGTAAGTTCTCTTTGGCAAGGTATTTCCTTTCCATGTATTAATTACTCTATAGACCGGTGAATGATATGAATGGCATTTGACTTGCAAATGGAAATATTTAGTTAATAAAAATTTAATTTAGACCTAGTGAGTCACCATGGAATTCGTTACTTCATGTTATCAAGAATGTTGAGATAGAAAGAGGATTCCTGAGGTTAGTTATAAATTATGAATCTACTCGATTAGATAAGATACCAGATTGTAGATAAGAGAAATCTGTACAAAGATTATTGCAACAATATTAACTCGGTGGTGGACTAGTTTTTCCTACACTTCTTTTAGGGGGTTATTTGTGTATATCCAAGTTATTTTGGTTGAATCAACATTGGTTAGATCCATTTCTGTATAAATTCAGACATGTTTAAGGAATTTGCAAATCAGTGATGTAATTATCTCAATTTTGGACCTTGCTTATGAATTGTCCAATGATTTTCAATGTATACATTCTACAATATTATAATGTAGAAAATTATTCCGTTATAACATTATGAAATATGTATGGAGTGTATGATCTTTGTTGCAGGAATTGATATTCACTGTCCTTACATTTTGTATGGAGCAATTGGTGATTTTTTGGTTTTAGTCCTTGATTAACAGGTGATCTTATTTATTGCTGCTGGAGGCAAGTTTGAGTTTTGAGTTTTGAGTCATTACTTGTATGACATCATAAAATGTATTAATGATTAATGAATACAGCAAGCAGCATAAAAAATGACAACTCAATCTAACTTTTAACGGGTCTTCTTAATTACTTTTATATCATTATTAAAGATCTTGTCATTGTCACCTATTAAGTTAATTATAATTACTAGTTTACTGAGATGAAATTAGGTTAAAAAAATAATACAATTCCCTCCTCAAACTTAGGTTTATATATTATCGTCAATGCATCAAAGAAAAATAATAAAGCAATAAATAAGGACAGTAAAAGTAAAAATGAAAAAAAATTGTTGCCTTTGTCCAAGAAAATGAGAAAATTGGAACTAAGTTAAATCAAGAAAATTTAACCATTGCGAAAGCTATACAGGAACAATTCTAAATGGCTATTGCAAAGTAAATGTGCTTGTATCTATAATTGTTATTATGATTTCCTTAGCTTCTCTTTACAACTTGGTGCTTCCTTGCTAGCATTGAGTTATGATTGCCTATTTGGTACCATTGAAACGTTTTGAACACACCAAAAATTAAAACATAACTCTACACAACTAAACTTATAGTAACGATGAGAAAAGATTGTGTCCATAGAGAGTGTATGGTTAAGTTTGTTTATTGAACTAATCAAAATGATGAAATGGAGGGGTTTTGGATGCTTTCAATTAATGCAATTAAAAAAATTAAACTACGCAAGAAAAATTAAATTAAATTAAATAATTCAAATTTGTAAAGAGTAATCAATTGATTTAAGCTCAGTTATTACTTCAGTTTCATCCATTATATGAATATGCAAAATCAAATGTAAAATTGTTCTTGTTCCTCTCCTTCAAATTATTAAAAGTAGATTAATAATAACCTCTATTAATCCCAGTTTTTCTTTACATTGTAACTATTTGAAACAAGCTCATTAATTATATTTAACTGTAAAAAAACCTAGAACAACCTCTCTAGATTTAATGCAATAGTAGCTTTAAGAATGAGGAATATAGGTTAATCTAAATAATAATCACATAAGCTCAAATTATTTAACTTATGATATGTTATCCTTAATGATAGCACGATCATCAGTTTACCAAACATGATTCAAAATAATGACAATTACAGATAGTAATCATAATTATGATAATAAATCTATACTTGAATGATCTAGTAGGCCTTGTTTGAATAACTCACACATAAATCATAAACATTAAATGCACGATAACATAATTAATTTCAAGAGATGGGAACAATGTTATTGGGTTTGGTTAATCCATAAGCATGTTACAAGGCCTTGAAATTCCCTTTAAATTAGAAGGAAGAGAATTAGCCTTTCACGGTTTTTCAAATCATATGTCCAAAGAGATATGCGTCACTTGGTGCCTTTCATATATATCACCTTTAATAAGTCTCTTAATTGCCTTTTATACCTTACAACTAGGGTTTCTAAAGTATACATGATCAGCCACACAGTCGTGTAGGTGATCATGTACCTTAACCTTCCATTAATTTTTTGAAAATCGCAAACATATACATGTTTAGAGAGTCACACGAGCAACATATGCTACCATGTATGTTTCCATATGATCGAAATGAAGTCTTCGTGGTTGTAGACATTTATAATGATTTACACGATCCTTGAAATGGTCGTGTAGGTCACTTACACTGGCGTGTACTCTTCCACTTGGGTATGTGGCTCCTAAATGACTCCAGTCGTTCCGTTCTTTTCCTTGATTTCACCTTAAACTCATCTTCTTTTGCTTCATGAAGTCAAATAAGACCGAATGTAAGTGAAAGTTCACCAAAGCTGTGAGTTTAGTTTGTTTTAGTTATTTTTCTTCCATTATATACCTAAACCAAAATATAAACCAAAATAAGTATCTTAAATGCACAATAAACATTAATCACTAAGCATTAAAGAATAAATAAAACTCTTCACAACACTTCTTAATTTTTTGGTAAGCTCTATCTTTTTGCTAGGACCTATTGGTCGCGTGTCGTAACACTACCAAAATAACTAAACTAAACTATAGCTAGCGGTAAGTCTAGGTCGATCCCATAGAGATTAATTCCAATTACTTTCCTAAATTATCTATATAAACAAAGCAAGGGGGTTTTTGGTTTGAAGCAAATTAGAAGAAGTAAAACTAAATCTATAAAAGCAAATCAATTTAAACAGCAACAAAATGATAAAGTTAATGAATGAGTTGAAATCCAGTTCTTTGGTTTAATCCCGACCTAAGCACAATTTCGCAGATGTCGTTGAATTATTGTCTTTACACCTCTCTTAAGTCTATTAATTTGAACTATCAATAAGCTCTCTATTAATTCCAGTTTTTCCTTATATCATAGTTAATCAAGAAGAGCTCATTAATTAACCCTAACTATCAGGAAACCTAGAACAAGCTCTTTAAATTTATTCGGACAGCTGCATTATAAGTGAGAAAATAGATCAATCTAAGTAACAATCACACAAGCTTGGATTATTTAACTTATGTTATGTTATCTCTAACGATTTAATACTGTTAGTTGCCACATACGACCTTTAACACGACTATTACGTATCGAATTCAAGTTCTAGCTATGGGTATTCATGAAAAAGATTCAATAGAGCATTAAAATCATTCTCACACAATACCCAATCAATCCATACAAGATAACACAAACAATTCGAAAAGAGGTAAAGGAAACAATACACATCAACAATCTGCTTAATGTGCTTCTCGACCTTGACTGCACCACCAAATCGGTGTTAGGAAAGATAGACTTCCACCTCTATCTTCAAGCTCTCACCATCGGCCATCCTCTCCATCGCCACTTTCGGTGTTGAAGAAGGAAGAATAACTGAAGAGAAAAGAGGTAAAGGAAACTATACACATCAACAATCTGCTTAATGTGCTTCTCGGCCTTGACTGCACCACCAAATCGGTGTTAGGAAAGATAGACTTCCACCTCTATCTTCAAGCTCTCACCATCGGCCATC
>JAOTAY010000004.1:20616133-20636576 GCA_025629805.1 Erythroxylum baracoense
TTATTTTAATTTAATATTTTATTATTTATAATTTTAAATTTATATGATTAATAATATATTTTTTAATTATTTATACACATAATTAATTGTTTATTAAATCAATGGGCTTTTTAGTCATTTTATCTTTTTTCAACAATCGCAATCATACTTGTCAAACACCTATTTTCATGTTTCAGCGGTTACTAAAACATGAGTTCTCAAACTTAAAGACAAACATGTTATATTCATTTATTAATACTTCAACCAAGTTATACTATTTCTATTGAAGTTGTGCCCAAGTTTTTGTGTAGCGCCCCATTACTATGGGGTACATACCGAAACACCCTAAGGACATTCCAGTACATAACCTATGATAATGGTGCGCTACATTCAATCACAACATTCACTTAACATGGCATCAACATTTTTTTAAAGCATCATCAAGAAAGTCACAATATTTTAAAACCAAATGTTTCCTCATTTCATCTGCAAAACCGAACGTTATACAATGTATCTTTCAAACATCCATACATGTACATCATCATAGCCTAATACAAAATATACTACATGAAAAAGGAAATTACGCAAAAGGTCTATCTAATCTTTCCAACCTTAACTGACTGATCTTTGAGCCATTTCTTCTTTTTCCCAAAAGTACAAGTCTACACTGCTTGTAGCATCTCTCAGTAGCTAAAGTCATCTCTCGGTCCTGAAAAGTCAACGTTACAATTTTGGTGAGTTTTGCAAACTCAATGAGGTAACCATTATTGATGGTTCACTCAATTCATGCATCACATCAATATACGTAACGTTTTTTTCATATCTTTACATATTCATAAAATATCACCTTTCACTTTCAAAACAATGATAATGGTCATTTCATTCATGTAAATACACATATCAAATATAAATGCAATGCACATGACTTAGTTTCATTTGTTACTTTGTTGTGACCAAGTGCCTTTTTACTAGCTCATATCCCTTTGTGGATACCGAGCTATATCAATTAATGTCCCAAATCCCTTAGTGGATACCAAGTACATGGACAACTAAGCCAAAGGCTCTTATCACGTTCTGAGCTTTAAGCTCTTTTATTGGCGACTCTGGTCACAACTGCCATTATCTTTCATGCACTCACGTAATGAAATGCAACATACATATTCAATGATTACACTTATTCAATCACATTCACATTATTTCTTATTCACATTTGCCATCGGACTTTTAGTCTAGTATTTAACATTGAAGTTGAGAACAAATAGTCAGTCATATTCACATTCAAGTAGCACTTCCAATTGAGGATACTTTCTCCTAGCAAATTGTTGTTCTATCTCTTAAGTTTCTAATGATACCAATATCGTTCAATTTGGTCCAGTATTCTATGAGTTATGCTCAAAATACTACAGACTGAGCACATTTGAAACTTTGGCTTGTACATGATCATGCTGTCAAATTATACGACTCATATCTCTTAATTTCCACATTCAAAAATTATGGAATTTATATCATTTTAAATATAAGAGAATAAAATACAACTTTTGTGAAGAAACCTTTGTCTAGTTTGGCATCTATCAATATAGTTTATTCAATATCACACTCATATTTACTATTCTAGCCTCAACATGGGTAACGGGATGTTACATTTTGTCATCGAAAATAGGGGCCTTTTATCCATAAAGAATCCAATAAGAGTGGTATCCCATTTGGATGCACCCTCCTTAAATATCTCAATTGGAGGAGCTACTATGGCATTATCTTCCAACTTCTCTATAAGAAAATAATGCAAATTTAGATCAAGTGTTGAGTCCCCCTGCCACTTGGAGACAAGATCTTTTATGGATGACCTTGAATGAGATTTTCTAAGTCTAAGCCTTCAGTAATCTATGGGGGAATAGGTTCTAATAAGCATGTGATATGGACAGGTAAGTGTTGGACAAGTAAGGGAGAGGATAAGTGGCTATGGCTAAAGGTGGGAAGCTTTATAGACTAATTGGCATGGAAAAAGAAAAAAGGGGAAAAAAGGAAAATTGAAAAGTAGAAAGAGAAAGCTAAGACTAGGAATGGTAAAGGAGAGTATGGTGAAAGAGATAGTAAAAACACTTAAAAGAAGTGAGCGGTGGCACAGAGATGTTGGTAAAGAGTAGAGGAAAAAGAGTTCAGTTTGTTACCTAAATTGGGAGGAATCTATCTAAGAACAACTACATAAGTGGAATAAGAAGAAACAAGAGAACATCATGGGTAAGTACTTGGTGGTTGGTGAAGAGGAAGCAGATAAGCAAGTTAGAACTAAGGCAGGAGAACGAAGAATCAGAGAAGACGTTTATGACAAGCCATGCAAGCAAGGAACAAAAAAAAAATAAACCTTCTAATATTAAGTTTTGAATTTCCACAAAAATTAAACGAATTTAAGCCTTAAATTTGTTTAATCTCTTATGACATTTCAGACAGTAAATATTTATCAAAATATAAAGTGTGAATCAAACTCATGTTTGAATAAAAATTGAGGTATTGATGCAAGTTCTTCCTTTTTGAATCAGCTTGATCCATATATGAAAAAGGTTCCTATAAGAAGAGGGTCAATTTCATACCTCCTTGAAAAGAGGCTCAATTTTAAAACTAAGCACTCTTATTTTAGAACTCCTAAAAGAAAATTAAATTAAAGGCAAAAACTCTAAATCCAAAAGTTTTGTCAATTTATTTTATAGTATTGGAGCAAAATAAGAAGGCGTCATTCTATTATCATAATCAGACTTTTTTTTGTCTAAAATTGTGCAACTGTTAGTACTATTATCAAATAAACTATTCTAATTATTAAGGACATTGAAAGGTTAAAGTCTTCTCTAATTATTAAGGACATAGAAAGGTTGAAGTCTTAATTTTTATCTATTTCAATTGATATTTATGAGAACTATATTATATGACGTGTCGTCAAAAGTATATTTTACACAAAACCTAAGGCAAAAAAAAAAAAAAAGCAATCACTTGAGAGTAAATCTCTTTCTTTGTATCATATGATAGAATGAAAAATTGACTTTCTGTCAAGATTCTCAAATGTAACGATCTTTAATATATTGCAATAGTTTCAATTGCATTAAAAAATCAAACCAAATCTTTCTCTATTTATCTTCTGATACAATGAAAATTGACTTCATATAAGATTGTGCTTTGACTTTCCAAATGCAACGCCCTCTAATATTGCGGCCGATCATACTAGTCAAAATATTAAAAGGGGTAAATAGATAATTTTGCCCTGCTTTGTTAAGTCTCTCTCTTCTATTTTCTATATTAAATTAATAGTTACAAATGTGACATGGACCACAAACCCATTCATTATGGGTTTCAACTTGTTATTTGAAACTTGTATTAGATCTTCCATCTAAAACCATGCGGAAGCAAAGGAGTTATGCATCTAAATCTTACATACACCAGGGGTTTCTTACCCAATAAAGTCCACTGTGCTTAAAGCAGACCTCAATTTCTAGAATATCAACATGAAAATAACGTTCTTACTTACTAAAAGTTAAGCTAGCTTCTAAGCATTAAACAGACATTTGAGAACTGCAGGGTTAGATTCAACTAATATAAGCCTCTATCCGCATTTATTATTAGAGTAGGTTTTGGTGATCACGGGTCCAAGGGTCCCGATGTCAGCATCAACAGCTCTTTGACCAGAAAATGTGACTTGGGCCACGTTGAGTTGGTCTGTGATCGTAATGCATCGTAACCTTATTATGAGGAAAGTGATTCGGCGATGCCCATGGGTTCAGATCCACATGCCAATGCCCATGTAGAACCAAGCCGAAAAAGGTTGCTATAATAAAGTCATGCCTGTATCACATTAAATATTTGTCCTTGCAGAGTAGAGTGGTTCATAATATCAGGGCCAAATTTATGGATAGAGGTTTCTATCATGAAAAAACCAACTTTCTATGTGTATTGTGAAATGAGTTGTCCCAAATCCCATAACTTCCAGGCACGTGGAAAGGAGTCACATCACATCCAACCTTTCTACTTTTCTTAATACAGCCAACTCTTGCGTTGAGAAAGGTGTTACTGTTAAAATTTCAGTCCTCCATTGATGTATCCAACTATGTACTAGTACGCATCTTTCTTCGTTTTCATGTCCCAATTCAATAGTTGAAAGCGATATCAGCTTTACAATTTCTCTTGACATTCTTTTATTGTTGGAGGAAGATTAGGGATTGGGATCGGGGAAGGTGAATAAATGTATACGTCCCCCAACACGCCTCTATATCTAGCAATTATAATGACCAAGAGAGGGACTGGGGAACATGCATGTGTAGCCCACCCTTTTATCAGTGCGAAAGGGTCCACAAATCCATGAATGTTGATGCCATACATCAGTCTCTTTCTTCATCATATCACCGGTCTTTTTCTACAGTAATAACATTGTTTTCTTCTTGTGTTTTTTGTTAGAAAGAACCCCTTTTTAGTCGTGAAGACAATTAAGGTATATTTCCATTCTAACACAAGAAATAATGATAGCTGGACTGACCCCATCACTGCTCTCTAATTTTTTGAGAAGTTCACAACTTTTGCCAAAGTTTAAAAAGTAATTGCATAGAAAAGATGTGATTCCTTATTTTCTTGTTCGTTAGATGCGAGGAACTGTCTTCCCAATTCATTATCATGATCGCCCATTTCGGCCTCTCTCTCTCTCTCTCTCTCTTACTTTGATGTAGATAGTATTCACACAGAAATTAGGAAGATGGAAAAGGGCTTAGCTGACATATTCAAAGGTTGGTGGTTTTTATTTGTTTGTGAGAGTGCTGAAAAGGATTCCCAAAAAGTAAAAGATTTTACTCTAAATCTATCCTATCATCTTGGGTGGGTGTGGGTGTGGGTGGTGGGTGTAACGAGAGTGAGAGACGGGAAGAAAGAGAGAGATTATAAAAATTCCTCATAGTGCTCCTCCTCTGACTGTTAAAAAGAAGGGCTGGGGATCACACGCAGAATACAAAACACATCACCACCAACTTTAAGTTGAATGGAAGGGGGAAAAATTAAAAAATGACATAAATGCAGACCAAGTCAAGGGATGAATATATTTGCCCCGAAAAGAGGGGAAGCACAAACACACTTGAACATGATAGATAATACCCCTCCTTTTACTCCTTTTTCTAATTGGGTGGACTGTCCTAATTTATCATGACAACCCGCCTCAAGCAATCATGACCATCCAATTTAGTATCTCTTTTCGACAAAGGCAGTAAAGTAATCAGAATAATTTAATAAGACACACCATGGGTTGTGACCCGTTACCCTCTTTTACCATGACCATCCAATTTAGTATCTCTTTTCGACAGAGGCAGTAATCAGAATAATTTAATAAGATACACCATGGGTTGTGTCTTTTACCTCTTCAACTTTGGCTTCTCACTTTGCTTTTGATGTGTGGTGCTTAAAGAATATTGTTGTCATAGGTCTATGATGCACGCAAATGCAATAATAGAGCCCAGAGTAAAAGAGAGAGAGATATGGAGAAAAGGTGAACGCAGAACCCACGCGCCATTCAAAGATATGCACTCCTTTATGAGGCTTCAATGTGAAACACAGAATCCATGCGCCATTTAGCTAGCTAGATATGTACTTGTGAAGCTTCAATATCTACTTGGATTCCTATACCAATACCAACACAATTAATCAACTCGTTAATTGCGGTCACTTTCCTTGATTGTCAATCTGATTCTAGCTTAACAAATTCCAAAGGATAGGATAAAATCATCCAACTTTATAGATTAGTGGAAGAGCATATAATTATATAGGCTTGCGCCTGCACCTCCAGTCTAGACAATTGATCAACGTGCAATGGCAATATGTAATAACAAAAGTGGTATTCCTTGCTTAATGCCTAACGGTAGTTTGTCTGTACGGCTACGGCCTGCCCCATTGGACGTACTAGTTACAATCTTATATGATCACCCTTATGGGATGGATTATTAGTAGTAGTGCATTAAAGTAATAATCATAATTATTATGGCTTATCAGCAGTAGCATATTGTATTGTCTCCTTAAATGATATATTTTTTATTAGGTAAATGAAATGCTAGTTTAGAGGGAAATAAATAGTTTAAATGGTATAACAAATTCAAAATTTTTTACAACTTTGTGATTCAGGTTTTAATATTTAAATTTTTTAATTTAATAACAATTTTTAAAATTCATACAATCCAATTTCTTTGTTAATCTTTCCGTACACTCACGGCACCTATTTTCTTATACTTCTTGTCAAGCTCCATTAATCTCCCTTTTATCCGCCGCCTAGTCATTCTCTGTTCTCTTTATTGTGACAATTAGACGAGAGGCAACACTCGTCAGTCGCAGCGAACAGTTTGTGACGAACAGGTAAATGAGATGACTGCCAGAGAGAGGTTAGGCTGATGATGAGCAGGCGAAGGCTGAGTTGGCGATGGTTGGGCGACGGTGAACCACCCTGGTGCCGGAGTTGGTGAGAAATGGTGCTCCACTCATAGTTTTACTGTATATATTTATAATGGAAAGCAATCCCGACACGAAAGACCTATCATATTCATATTTTTGAGAAAAAGGACAAATGAACTTGATGGAGCTAATAATTGTTCAATCTATTATGGATCTGGTGATGGTCGGTAACTTTTTTTACCATCTTCGAATTCAGTGCTTAAATTATTTGCCCTACTATTTTCTTCCCAAACGTTAAATGTTGAGAAATTGTAATTCCTGTAATCGGACAAATGTCCAATTTTTAATGGTATTCACACGAAATTAATTGGTAGAGTTCTATAATTAATGTAGAGAGAATTAACCACGAAGTGGTAATTCTTTTAAAGGCTATGCTTGTTTATAATAAGTTTAGATTTTTAATAATTTAATTGAATTTTAATTTTAATTAAATTTTATATAATTAATTTTAATTAAATACTAGTTAGACTCAATTAAAATCTAATATCTTATATTAGTCTTTATTTAGTAAATATCTCATACTTAACCTTTAAAGTTTATTAAACTTCACAATTAAAACCAATTTGATTAAATTATCTTTCCTCTCTTCAATTGCTCTTCGTATGTGGCGTATTAGGCCCCTAAATATGTTAATAATAGTTATAAATTATAAACTTAAATCTTATTTAATATTAAATAAATTAACCTTATTTAATTTATCTTTAGTTATCCAATTAGATTGTTTACATCCATATATTTCATAGCCACCCAAATATTAGAAATATCAAAATAATTTTAACTATTTTTTCACATAATTCAATACTTTTATCATGCAATGCTCAATTAGCTATAAAGCATAAAAATAATGTCTATTTTATGTGACTCCAATCATATTAGTTTTTTACCATTAGTAATTGATTTCATTATTAACATTTGAAAGTTATTCTCAACATGCTATTCCACTTTCGCTAAGTGTTTTTTAAATCAATACTAATCAAGAATAAAGAAACATTTTTCCTAATCACCTTAGAATGATGAATCATATGCTGAGTCAGCATAGAACTCCCTCTATGTAGTTCATATTATATCCAATGACTATTAAACGAGCTACTCATGACTGTAACAAGTCTAAGTAGTACTAAAAACACATCAATCCTTACGTAAGATACTTTGGAGATTTCAAGACAAATGATCACTCATACAACCATTACAATGACAATTTTATATACAAGTAATATTTCAAATATAATTCTTATATCAAGTTAGTTCCGTGAATTTATTCTCTAACATAAACTCATACGTGTTTTTGAAGTATCTTCATAGTTTTGTCTCTGAGATTGACTATAAGAAAGAACACGTGTGTTAGTTTTTATACTCTATTAATGTTCATTCTTAATAGAGCAATGACTTAAAACAATTCAGAGATAATAATTAAATTTAATACGAATATCGCAATTTTTATATGATATAATTATAATCTTTATTTAAATACTTTATTATAATCTCATCATAATTTTTATTTGTAAAATATATTTATCTCATAAACTTTATCTTATAAGTTAGTTAATTAAATAGAGATGCATAAATAAATAATGACTTTAATTATTTATGTTATAAAAACTATAACAAATTAATTATAGAGTATAGATAAACAATTTCTCGCTTGTACTAAGTCAATCGCTTAAGTATCATATATCATATCAACATATAGTGGTCATGCTATTGCTATGATAGTGGTTTAGTAAGAGAAATCTACAAGATTCTCCTTAGTGAGTATTAATTTAAATCTTACAACATTCATCTTAATTATCATCATAATTAAGAGAAACTTTCTAAGTACATACTTAGATCTTTGATAAAATAAGACCTTAGCTCCTTGCACACACCTAATGACACTAAGTTTTTTAGTTACACTACTATTTCAATAATGTCAGGAACTATAATAAGTTAATTAAAGAACTTGTTAGTCTAAATAATCATTTCTACTAAATAAAAGATCTATTATGACTCGAAATTGATGCCACACTAGAACCTTTTTAACTTAAAGTAATGTTATTTTAAGATAAATAAACTGTAATTAGGACTTACTTATGTCAAACTAAAGTTAATACCTATATATCTTTGAACTTAAATATCAACTCATACATAAAATAATGAATATCTTTAATACTTCATAAGTATCAGATATCTCAAACACTAAATACTTTTAGTATATTATCTATGTACTTGGACTAGAACAGGTACACAACTTTCATATTTATCTTTATAAGTATAATTTTTAGAATTAATTTGTTACCTTTTTATAGTTAATAAGTATTGCTCTTGGACTATCATATCTTTAACAACTGAAAATACGGATTATTGTTCTCTACGAGTAATGTGCCATTGTATTCTTCCATTGAAGAGGACAACTATACTTCCACTAACATTTTTGATTACTTAATAAATTCACAATCAACTTTTAAAAAATTCTTTAAATTCATCATGACAGTGAATTTTCCAATAACTTATAACCTTTCTACTATATATTAAATGTTTCAACAAATGTACTAGCTCCATTTGAATATATTGTCTTAACAACCGTCATCTTATAAGTATGCATTAAAATAAACATTGTATTCAATGGAGTTTATAAGATCTTATCCAACCTCTACAAATCTTATACTTTCTGTTATCTAATTTAGTTATAAACTTATTGTATAATTTATGCTTTAACCAAGTATCACATCCTAAAATCATTAACCTTAACTCATTTCAAGTTCTACCATTTCATATCTAATATAAAGTCTTGCTGATTGATTTAATTGAAACATTCAAAGGAAAATTGTTATACAAATTCATATTGTAATGGATTTTAGTTATGAAGTTATTCAGTGGAGAATCTTGTTCCTTATAAATATTGATAGTTGTGCATTAGTGTGTGTTTTTCTAAATATTTGGCATGAGTTTCTTGTGTAATAGGTTATTATTGTTGTGTTTTATTATTTAGTTTGATCTTCATTTTTGTTCTTTTATGTTTGAAGTTGATTTAGGGTCAGAATTAATCATTTTGATGTAGGAATGAAGGGTGGCTACCTTTGCGATTGAGCTAGAGACCAAGAGAGGAGAAGAGAAAAGGAGGAATTATAATGCAAGAACCCACGATCATGGGATTTATGTCAATTCCCATGATCGTGGGATGTCTAACCCGAGGATACACACTAGGTTCACTTATTTTTTAGGTTTTCATGACTATATAAGGTTATAAACCCCTATGGATGAAGAGCTTCAGTAGAGACTTGCCTCCTTGATTAAAAACACAAGTTTAGAGTCTTGAGAGAGGTAGACATTCAAGGTTTTTCATTCACAATTGAGAAAAGATCACACCATTGCTAGATTTTCTAGATTCAAGCAAAGAAGAGGAGGAGTTTGATTCATTTAGTTTTCTTTCATTTTTTCTCTTCTAGCATTTGTATGATGAATTATTTGATTGTTGGGGATATTATAGACATCAAGAGTGGCTGATTTATTTGTAGAGATTCCTTTTGAACTTCTTGTTGAACTCCTATTTTGTTTATTCGAATAAATGAAGCTTTTGATGAATGATGAATTTATACCTTGCACTATATTAAGAGATTGAGTTGGGTAATTTGTGTAGGGTTGTACAATGAAAATTGGAACTTTATAGACCTACATTCATCAAGTTAATTGAATAGTTAGAAGAGAGATCTTGGCTAATTAATTGATCACTCATAGGATAACTTAATAACTAGTTGAATTGGTGGATTGATTTTGTAGATTGAGAGCTTGTTTAATCATCTCCAATTAATTTAGCTAGGGACAATTAATTACACCTTGAGAGAGGGTAGTTAATATATTAGGATATCTTACGTGAGGCACAATTCAATTAACAAAATAAGAGAGAGATAAGATAGGAAAAAAGTGATCTCTAGTTGTTAAATCTTGAATTCCAAGTTTCTACATTTTTGCAATATTATGTGTGCTTTGTTAGTTGTTTAATTTAATTTAATTTTCCAATTTATAAAAAAATTTGGTTCTTAAACAAAGATAAATCTGAATTAAGTGATGTCTAAGCACAATCCTTATGGGATCAATATCCGCTTTTTACTACAAGTTGTGACCCGTATACTTGCAGTTTTGAGAGTAAAACGAGTAGTCTATTTTCCATGCAATAGATATCCAAGAAAACTTAAATCTCACATCATCTTTCTCATTAAAGTGCTTTGACATTTGCAATGCTAAATTTCTACTTATATTTAAATACTTTGAACTTTTAAAAATTTTAAATCAATATTCCATTTAGTTCATGTGACTCTAATATATAAAGTCATTATTAAATATAATAAAATATAAGTATCCATCCTTTTATAAATTATTATTACATATGATAAATCATATGTATAAGATTTACTAATGGAATACCATAATCGTCGTTTCATCAAAGGTTGATTTGGTTAACCTTCAGTTTGAAAAGTATTACAAGTTTAATACGATTCATAATTAAAAGATAAATACACCATTGTTTGAAACTTTATGATTCATATTATATTGATTTAATCAATATGAAATAAAAAGATAGTCTTAGTTACCTAACTTTGTATTATTGTCATTTATGTTAAGTGTAAGTCTTCTTAATCTAACACATACAAAATATTTGTATAAACTTGGATTAACTACTTTTACTCAACAATCTATTTCTTATCATGCCTTGAATATTGTAGTAATGTTGAATCCTAATTCAAAATCAAACACTCAAAGGCATGAATAAAAGAAGTTGATTGTATTCTTTTTCTTACTAATACTAGGTATGATAGAGATTATATATCATAAATGACAAATATTACTATACTATAGCAAATATGGCCAATTGTGCTCCTTATTTATACTTTTAATAGGCTAAATTGAGTTGAACAACTTTATTAAGGTACTGTACCTTTCAACTCTACTTTATGCAGCCATTTATATTGTGCTATTATGTTGTTAGAATCCATCTTATATATTACCTTTAAAGTTTCTGAGAAATTAGTTATTTTAAAATGTCACAATATTTTTCCATTTATAAGATATTGAAAATTTTCTTAGACTTTGTCATTGAAATGCTTAACATAAATTAATATTAAGAGCATATAATGGATCTACTTATCTACAACTTTCCTTCCTAACTTTCAAAACTCTTTTTAAACCTAAAATATGACTATATTTGGTTTACTAAAACTTGGTATCAGTTATACTAAATAAAGGTAGTTTCTACTCATAACAAAATAAATATAAAGGAAGCAAGTAATAGGTTATATGTCTTGACAACTAAATAAGTTTAAGAATTCAATAATATATTTGGTTAATACTATTTTATTCAAAATAATAGCTCTCACATTACTATTTTAGAACGATACTCTAATATCTCTAATGAGCTAGGATTAAATTTAAATTTAGTAGATCTTTGGTTTGCTGAACAAACTAGCTAAATTTAAATTAAGTAAACAATATCTTTATAAATCACATCTTATATAATTCCTATATTTGTTAGTTGTCTCCTTTCGAAAACATATCTTATATATTATTTCTTGCCTTACCTCCAAATTCATGTGATCATGAATTTGATCATCTAAAATAAGCCAAAACAATATCATTTTGGTTGCTTTTGTCGAGCTTTAGGTTACACGATGCAAGCCCAACTAGGCTTTGTTCAAGTTCAAACCACTTTTTACAATGTCAAAGCGAGTCAAGCCAAGGGTGGGCCTAATTTAGCTTAGCCCATTTCCAAGCCTACTAATACCATTTCTATAACTTGAGCATTTAAAACACAACTAATTATAAGAACCTCTTTGTCTATCGAATACTCATCAATATCATCATCATAAAATTTTAAGCTTGGTCGGGCTTCAATCGAGTTCATGCTACTTTTTGCAAGGCTAGACCAACGATGAGTCTATTCTGGCTTGGCCCATTTCTAAGCCTACTAGAACCATTTCATTAACTTGAGCATTTAGAGCATGAATAATTACAAGAACCCCTTTGTTCACCGGATACTCATCAACATCATCGTCATAAATCTCTAATAGTAGTATAGACTCATCGTCACCTTCACCTTTAGTCTCAATCTCTTCATGATATCTCATAATCATTGCCCTATTAGACATTGGGAAGCTATATGCCTTGTCCTTAAACAAAGAAAATACTTAATATAATGAGTATAAGTTTGGATTTTAGATTTACCTTCCACTTTGTTAGGAACTTGTTCCTCCTTTTTTAGGCAATTTGGATTTAGCTTTATGAATAGTCCTACCATCTTTTTCTAACCAAATTTAGGTTTAGCTTAATGAATAGTTCTATCATCTTTTTCTAACTCGATTTCCATAAGGATAAATAAAAATTTTGGTATAAAAGATTACCCTTTCTTTTTAGTTATGTTTATACTTTTATAGTTACATGAACCATTTCTTCTAGATCTACATAATGTTATAACTCTAGCATCAAAAATCTCACATTTCAAAATATTTAAAAATCTACCCACGATGGCTTCTCGATCCTCTTTTACAATAGTTCAAATAATAGTTATTTCTATCTCTTTCTAGAACTCTTCAACACTCTTTGACCTTTAAGTGAGGCATTGCACACTTTTTAACAATTCCTTATATTAATGATTAGGGGAAAAGTGCCTCTTGATGATCGCCTTTATAACTTCTTAATTGTCACTATTTATCACAAACTAATTCCACTAAATAATAACATACATAGTAATCATAATAACAACGAACTTTATGTTTTTTTGGTATTATGATGGTAGTCAAAAATTAACTTCATCTAATTTTCTCAACCTTAGTAAACCTTAGGATCATTTCTCCCTTATAATGAAAGAATCTTTATTTTAATGTTTCCAAGGTTACTAAATCACATAGGCTCCCTTCCATAGCCCCTATATTGTTAATTATCTCAATGTGCAAATTTGCCTATATTATTTCTTAGAAGCTAATAGTCATCATGAAATCCATCTCCCCTTTCATCGTCATCAAAATCATCTTAGAGCGCTTGTCCTTCTTTTTTACTACATCACTTGTTGTGACTTTCCCTTTGCAAATTAGTTATGGTAGTATCTTACAACTCCAATCAATCTCTAACATTGTCAAGCATCATATTTATGTGTTTATGCTATTTTTGTAAAGCTTGAAGCATGAACATATCGTCCTTTCTCCATCCATCAACTTTACCATGATTAATCATGCTTCAACCTTTAAAAAATGATAAAAATAACCTCATAATATTAGCTCTCTTATTTCTCTCATCTAACGTAACTTAAATTCACTTATATTCTCAATCTAAATGTATAGCTTTTCTCTATTGAATTTGCTCTTAAACTTTTGCATTTTACCACAAATTTTTTCATTTTTATTCTTTATTAAACTAAATAAAATAAACAAGAAATAAACTACAATATTTAAACAATCTTAAACCTTGATAGAGGCAAAGATAGATAAAAAGTTAAAAATAAAAATAAAATAGGAGAATTTAAAAGATTTTGAATAATTAAAATAAAATATGGTGTGTAATCAAAGTTGGTATTTGATAATAATCTTGAATTTCAAACATGTAAAGAATATTTTCAGCAGGTTTTACATTTGTTTCTAGAAGGAAATCAAACTTTTTCTAAACCAAGTTAGGAAATTGATGATAGAAATATTCTTTTCCTATCAATTGTTGATTGATTCAATTCTTTTTTCTTTTTTCATAAAAACATTCTTTATTTCCTTATTTATAGACTCAGAAAGATATTGAACAAAAAAGAAGACATGAAAAAAATGTGGGGAAAAAATGTAGGAATGAATGGATGCAAAAATAAGAAAGAACATAAGAAGAAAATAAGGAAGAAATCAAGAGACAAGAAATAAGAAATAAGAAACAAAGACAATAAATAAGAAAAATAAAAGATAAATATAGCCTAATTTTATAACTAAAGCTTTGATACCAAATTGATGCAAACCAAAAGGATGAGACCTTGAAACCTAATATACTTAGTTTGTAATCAAGTTCTAAGTAAGTTAAAATTAGATTAAGAATATAATTTTGACCTAATGATTACATGAAATCCTAAACCAAAGGTATAAACGAATCTTGACCAGCCATTATAAAGAACTATAATGAAGATTATAAGAGGCTTTGAACACCATAGGTAAATAGCTTGATAAGTTTGAAAAGTTCTTTGAAGAACTAAGAGAAAACACTTACAAAATGCATTAATGACTTAAGATGTCTCCATATTTGAAAAGAAACATCCTTTACATACTATAACTTAAAGCTAAGGTTTTTAAACTTAAATAAACCTGCGGTTTCAATTAGGCACAGTCTAGGCCACAGTTGTGGATCAAGTTGTATTGACTACGAATATTTTAATGCCCTTAGGCACAATTGAGGACATGCTCATATATAAAATTGCGGATCCTTTTGTATCTTTGAAAATTTGAACACAGTTTAGGATAAGCCCATAATTGGAGTCTATGGATCTAATTGTAACTTTAGGAATGAGTACACAATCTTAGCCACATCTATAATTGAATACAGTAGATATGTTTGTAATTTTGAAGATAGACACAATCTGGACTATTTCCATGCTGGAGACTATAGACACAATCTGGTTTATTCCCATGCTGGAGACCTATCTCCCCATTAAGTTGTCTAATAATTTATACGAGATGATACACGACCGTATTGGAGGCCTGTTCATATCTAAGTCTTCTTCAACCTTAACTCGAATCAAACTATTAAATGGTCCTTCAATTTGATTTAACTCTATATTCATTTCTCTCACTAGCCCTATTAAATACATCTTAAAGCATTTTCTTCTTTGTTCACATTATTAGTTCACTTTGTCAAACTCAAAAGATTAAAGACAACTTAATTTCCATCACTCTTCATAATAGCTTTCACGAACTCAATCCCTTAAAAAAAGGATCAACCACCACGAACACTATCACCAATTGCTCTAAAAAAGGCAACTAAGTTTTAGGTCTTCTTGTACTCGATTTAACTTATTTCATTATTCTGTAGAGTATGATTGATTTTCTTAGGGTCTCTTTTGGGGAACCCTACAACCACGAAGATTGAGTTAAGGTGGTTGAGGTTGAGATAGGAGGCTATATGTTGAAGATGAAGCCCTTAAGGTTGTAGGTCTTCATCCAAATTGGAAAAACTATTTGTTATGGTCATGAAGCAGCAAATGTTGGATAGATATAAACATTGTGGTTGACAGTTTATGTTCCACTCTTTTGTTTTCTTTGAGGTGGTGGAAAAATAACAGAAAAATGATGAAAAATGAATGAAAACAAAAGAGAGAGACATGGAATCGAAAACAAAAAAAAAGAGGAGGCAATGACAGTGAGAAGCAATAATAAAAGACAAAAAAAGATTGAAAATATGAAAAATAGAAAACAGCCAGCTAAAGATAAAAAGAGAGATTAATAAAGCTTGAAAAGAAAAAAAAGGTGGAATAGAAAGAATAAAAATTGATCATCTAGGTGTAGCGATAAAAGTATACACAATTAACTACATTAATAAAAATAAAATTTAGATTTAGATTATACAAATTATAATTTTTTAAATTTTAATATAAAAAACTTTAAAAATTTTAAATTTGTTATCCTTAGCTTAAAAAGATGGAAGGACATTCTCTCCCTGGGACAAAATAATTTTGCAACAAATATTTACATAGACGTTGAGAAGATGGCAAACGAGGTCATCTAGTACAGAAAGGAACAGGAAATAAACAAATGAAGAAGACTCGAGTATTATTTTGAACTATTCAATTAAAATGATACATAAATAGTATTCAAGTAATATAACGACAAGGCCATGAACAATTATTAATCAACAATCAGAATTTAGTTACAGCTATATAATATATATATATATTTTGTATATGATAAATTTCGTATGGCCAGACTCATTAATTGACTAGAGAAAATAGACACGTAGATTTAATTTATCTTTGTTCCTTAATTTACGTCGTAATAAAAGTAACAGAATTTGTCAAAGATTGTGACCGCTTTTTTTTAAAGAATCGTGGCAAGTTTCAAATGAATGGTTGAATCCTTGTTCAGTAGTTCTGAACGTTTTATGCAATTATTTAAGGAGTAGATTGGGCACGTCAAGATTACTTTCAATCTTTGCTGGTGTTGATGGGAATGAAAATTATACCAGTTTAGGCCATTAACTTGGAAAGTTAACTGAAGGAAAAGAATAAAATGAGGCTGGAGGACTGGAGATTTAGTGTTGAGCAATTTCAACTTTCAAGCACGCAAATTTTTGATTACATTAGCTACTTGGCTTCTCTAGAAATATTTAAAAGTCCAACATTTACAGCATTGACCAGTTGCCCCCGTTAGACATGGCAAATCCCAAAACCTGTAAAAGACATACAGGCGAGACATTAATACTAGCATGCGTGGCAAGTAAATATTGGATATTGCGGGTACAAGTTAATAATTAAAAAAAAGAAATTGAGCTGATAGCTCTTTTTAATCCACAAGAACAACCGCTATAAGTATACTATAACCCAAGTAAATTAAGTTGGAAATTGTCTAAAGCTGAGTTGGGTACAACGTACGTTCCTCCCGAGACTTCCAATATCTATTAGACTTAGACCCCAAAAAACACAAGTAAGAGAGAAGAAAAACAACGAAGATAGAGACTAGACCAAAATAAAGTAATAAACAGAAGCTGCCACAAGGGCCCTAGGCCCCTAGTCCTAGCTCCCGTTCACCGTACTCTTCTGTCAACGGCCGCCTCTATTTTAAACGTTATTTACAGTGGGTCCCGCCGCTTCCATGTCGGCTAATGATTTTTGGCTTCTTTTCTATTTCATTTTCTTTTATTTTGTCTTATCCCATTCTTTCAGGTTCCGTAACCTTGTCCCACACGTGTATTTCAGTAGGCCCCACAGTACCACTTTGGTGTTTGTGCCCACTTGGCAGTTCAAGGTAGGCCCCTGTCGGCTAGTATTACGTGGCAGATGTTCTGCCATCTGTCAGTTAATATTAATGTGAAAAATTAAAAGCTGAAACCAGAAAACAATTAGAAAAGAAGAATCAATCTGCGATCACCAAAATGATATCCCGAATTTGTCCCTTTGATAAATAGCTGAAACAACGGAGTGGCCATGATTTTTGTTGGCTACAGAAACTGAGTCAAGCTGGAGAATGGGGCTTTTCTGGTAACCGAATCCCAAGATGCACAAAATAACCGTACCCATCAAATAGAAAAATATATAACCCCATTAATAAATGTTAGATTTGACTCTCTTTGTAGACCGGCCAATCCCTAAATAAGCCCCACTTCACATCCTTTGACACCTCTATTTGCATTTGCATGCCTTTTTAGACATTTCCATCCGATACCATCCTGACTTACTTCTCTTTGCTTTGCTTCCCCCCCTCTTTCATTTCTCCCTCTCAAAACCACATTACACAACAACATATAAGGGGTTCAAGAGTATTAGCTTTTTTACGTAGAAAGGAAACGAGATCTAAGCCTTCATTTAAGTTTTCACATGGCTGTTGAAGCTAGACATCTCAATCTCTTCCCTCCTCAGTTACTTGGCAATAGGTATTATATTCATACTCTCTCTCTTCTTCGCTTATCTCAGTTTTTCTTCATTAGTCCTGACGTTTATGAATTTGCAGAGAAATGATGAACTCCATCGAAGCGAACGCAAACATCTACAGTTCCCAGATGGGATATGGTGTGCCATTATCGGGAACTACTACGACGACGGAGACTTTGCTCCCTACCATGTATAGTTCTGTAATTACAGAGTCTGTCCCTCACAAAACATCAATCAAATCAGAGAGTGGCCTAACCTACAGTGTTCCTGCACAAAGAAAGCGTTCAAGAGACAGCTTCAATCCTCCCTTTGCATACCCCACTCCGCAACCGACCAAGACTTGCGCACCCTTCTCCTTTCTCGGAGAAGACCTCTCTCTCGAGATCCAACATCAACAACTCGATGTCGACCACTTAATTTATCAACATGTAAGTACTAAATTTCTGTGTGTCTGTGTGTCTGTGTTTTTTTTTTCTGGTTAATTCAACATGTTATTGTGCTGTGGATTGTTAGATGGAGAAAGTGAGGATAGAGATGGAAGACAAGAGAAAGAGGCAAGCGAGTAGGATAATGGAGGCAATAGAGGAAGGAATAATGAAGAGATTAAAAGCGAAAGAGGAAGAGATTGAGAAGATTGGTAAACTGAATTGGGCACTGGAAGAACGGGTTAAGTCGTTGTGCGTAGAGAACCAAATATGGAGAGACTTGGCACAGAGCAATGAGGCAGCAGCCAATGCTCTTAGGAGCAACCTCGAGCAAGTGCTTTCAGCGCAGGTTAAGGACGAGCGCACCCGAGGCGCAAGATTGGAGGAGGAGGAGGAGGCGGCGGCAGCTGTAATGGAAGATGCACAATCATGCTGCGACAGCAGCAACGAGTCTTCAGAGAGGTGGAGGTTAGGAAATGGGGGTGCGCAGGATAAGGGTACAACTGGTGTTAACAGAATGTGTAGAAATTGTAGGGACGAGGAGGCATGTGTGTTGCTCTTGCCTTGCAGGCATTTGTGCTTGTGTACAGTATGTGGGTCTAATCTCAATATCTGCCCCATCTGTAAAACCACCAAGAATGGTAGTTTTCACGTTAACATGTCATGAGAGTGATTCACCGTCACCCCCATTAACTGTAGATAAAAGGAAAAAAAAATAAAAAAAAATATATATATGTTGGTAACGCCTCCTGTTCTCCAGCAAAAGTTTATTTTGATATTTTAAAAAATAATCTTCTCTCTTTATCCCTGTTTATTTATTCATTCATTCCATTAGTTTTTATCTATCCCCGTTGTGCATTGCGCATATGACCATCTATCATTGTGATTTCATGGTTTTTTTTAAAGATATTCCTATCTTGTTGATGAGATGTATTGGGTGCTTTGTCTCGAACCTCCACTTTTGCTTCATTTCGGTTTTAATTTTCGCCAGTAATACTCCATATGGTACATAGTTAAATGATTTCTTTTGCTTGAGACGGTGAAGTGAATATACTGCATTGATGTCTTGTCAATGTAAGTTTGCTTAGAAGGTGGGAGCGACAATGCTTTTCTGAAGTTTGGGAATTGAAAGGAGTGGCAATGGGGCGCGAGGTTGGTTCCAAATTGTTCACAGGATTACGCAGCACGCCAAGTCCAACCCGACAGATAGACTATCCCAATTCCCAACTAATAAGACGGATATTGGACGGTGCTTCCACGCGCCAGGTGGAGAGTGATTGACGACAAAGCTGACACGTAGTACTCGCGCAAATGTCGCTGTTATTCTGCAAGCAGCACTCAGACTCACCCATATCTTTCTGTCTATATATCTATTTAGATTTTTGATTTGTCAATTGCCTGCTTTTCCTAGTTTTTTAAACAACTTCAAACAGGTGGAAGAAATTGTTTTTGATTATTCACAAGTAAAGAAAGTAAAAGTAAGACCATGATGTCTTGAGGGGTAGTTGAATACACACCGCCAAAACTGACAAAAGAAAAGGACAGCAATAATCTCTGGCACTGGAATACACTCGGCCTGTGAATCACCTTTGACGTCTTCTCTTGTAGTCGTTATCATTTATTATATAGGAAATGATGTCGATATATCCAACGGGTGGCGTGAAATGTAGAAATGGAAAATTGAAAAGAAGTAAAGAACGAGGGGGACGTTGATAGTCACAGTGCAATGAATTAATGAAGGTACTGCGTTACTCTTTAATTTGATCGAGGAGGCAAAACTCAAAAGTAAAGTTGGACATGGAATTTGGGCCACCGCCGGGTGGAACTGGAAGTTGATTCTAAAGTAGTATCCGATCTCCTCGCCTCGTCCGACCGGCGATCCCAGACACTTAACCCTCTTGTCCGGAGTATACATGAGCTGTTCTTCAGGAACTGGACTGTTGTTCATCGACATGTGTATCGAGAGAGCAACAGATGTGCCGACTGGCTAGCTAACTATGCCAGA